>JBBMOI010000012.1:16407500-16612500 GCA_038088405.1 Porites divaricata | reverse complement strand
TTAGTTGTGACCAAGACCTTAAAGCTCCATTTCCGCCATTCTCTCGGGGAACTAGTGTTTTTCCTTTGCGAAAATCTGGCTTGTTACTCGGGGATTAAAATTTACGATTTTCAGGAGGTCGTGCCTTCGAAATACTAGTGAAACAACACCCAGAGATGTCAATGTTTGTAAAACACGTTGCCTATAAACAACAATCCCTGGAACAATTCCCTGTTTTCCTATGACGCTACAGTATACACTGCCGCCTAGTCCCTGTACGGCTTCTTCCCACGCAATCTCAGTCAAGGCATTTCGGTGGCGTATCTGAAAAAAAAACTCGCTTGGACCACGTGACCCGAAACGCATCAGCTGCGCGGAATAATGAGGCCTATGGATAAGCCAACTGCAGAGAGTCGACACAATGGACACGGGAACTTTTTTATTGGCCGTTTTCAAACTAGAGCTAGAAATGGATTATCTGTCTGAGACTGGCCTGTGTACAGTCGCCCCCTCCCCCACAGACACCCCTTCTTCGATTTTTTTCTGAGGGGAGGGGGCGGCCGAAAAGGGTACTCTGTACGGATAAACTGTCCGTAAAAATTGACGGATAAAGTCTGGCAGATTGTTCATTCAAAATTAAAACCATTCCACTTTCAAATTAACACGTATTAGCTATCTGATGCGAATTATCAAACGGATAACGAATAATCCGTCTCTACTGTGAAAAAGGCCATTTCTGTTATAAACTCAGTCGCGCCCCGGCCTTGAGTTGGGCGTTCGCGTGTCTGCTTTTACTTTTTCACAATAATTATTTTTAAATTGACCGTTGACATTTCTATGCGTAAAATAATATTAGAAATGGAATACTTAATAAAAAGTATGATCTATCAAATGTTAAAATTTTCAAAAGAATAGCTTCATTTTATCCCGAGATGATCCTAAGACCTTTATTTTCCTTTGCAGATACAAAAAAAATACAGGATTTATTAATACTTAACTCTTTGAAACAAAAGAAATTAATTTTTAACTTTTTTATTAACCGTAACTGAAAAAAATTAACCGATAGCCGTAAAAGAGCCAAAATTTTAGCCGATAACCGTAAAAGCCACAGGCACCCCATTGAGACCTTAGACCTGTTGCGAATTTTATTTTCTCGTTTTTTCTTCTTCATTGTCGTGTTTTCTTGAGCTCGCTTGTAGCGTTACCACATAAAAACATTCTTGATATGCGACCATTTGGTTTGGACGATTCATGATGGAATACGGGCAAATACCAGGAGCCCATAACCAATATGCGGTTTCAGCCAGCAGTATCCGGATTCCTATGGCTTAAGGGAACGGTCATTAACTACTGGGGGGATGGGGGATGGCCGGTACTATTTCAAAAGTGAGGGCCCAAAAATTTTAGCCCCTCTCAGCAAGGTTAACAGCCCAAAAATCCTGCCCCCTCCAAAAACGTGTGCCCAAAAAATTGTAACCCTCCCCTCATGACATTTTGAGTATTCTAATGTTGCATCGCGAGAATCCATATCAGCGTAACTTTGGGACAATTATTTCATTAGAATAAAAAAAAGTGTTACTATTTACAATATTTTCGAGGGAAGAAGGGGAATTATTTGAATCTTGATATTCATGCTTCCTGTCGTTTTTTACCTCACTGATTCATGATTTTCTCCCAGATTAATGATTCACGAAGACTATTGATCACCTATTCATTTAATGATGTTCTCATTGGCTACCTAAGGTACGGTAAAACGGGCAACGAAAAGCGCGCAATTTGTTGGCTGCAAAATGAGTTGAATAGTGATGTTGTTCGTTTTACCGCCAACGAAAACAAAACGTACAACCTTATTTCTTGCAAGACAGGGTCGAACATGTGTGGTAAAACTCGCAACATCATGCATGTTGCAAAACAAGTTGCACGTTTTTTGTTGCCCGTTTTACTGCAGCTTTAGTCTTGTTTTATGTAGTTTCTTTGGCGTTCAAACTTCTGTTTTCATCCAGAATTATGTAGATTTTGGACCACTGTTTCGCGGTATCATCAATCATTTTGTCCAGGTATGAAGTTTTTTGTAACTGAATATTAAGCACTAGTGTCACTAGAGAAACAAGTGTACTGTCAGCTACTAATTCACGAATTATATAAGGAGGTTTGGGGGCACACTCCCCCGGAAATAAAAATTGAAAATTGGACTCTCGGAAACGACATATCCTGCATTCCCTGAATCGAACGCAATTATTTTTTTGAGCTTCCAGTTCTCAGTCTCGTTATTCATAATTCCCGTGCACTGTTTTCAAAGTCAAGCAAATTGCAAGCTATTCCGCGTGAAGTCACTCTGCATCTCCAGCCAATCAGAGTGCTTTTTAACCGTGCGATTCAGCTTTGAGTATGCAATTCTGTTAATATTACTTGCACGGGCATCGTACTTTAACAAGCAGTGCTTAATACTCCAGTAACACAAATGCCATTAGTATGCGCACATCACCTAAAGGCGCCCAGAAAATTGTAACCCTCCCCTAAATGCGGGCTCAGAAAATTTTAGCCCTCCCCAAATGGGCGCCCAAAAAATCGCAGCCCTCCCCCAAAATTTACCAGCCCTGCCCTCCCCTCACCCCCCCCCCCCCCCCCCAATAGTTAATGACCACTCCCTAAGTCTCTCTAGTATAGTCGGCCCCTGGTATAGAGAGTTCACACTCACGTAGCCAGCATCTATGCAACTTTATTGGAAAAAAAGAAAGCGTTTACCTATGACAAGAGTTCAACTAACACAGGATTGGTTAGGGACGCCAACATGGCGGTGGTTTCCTTGTCCTGGAACATCAATACGAAGTCAATTGAAAACACTTTATTGCTGCCTCACAGTCGAACTCCTTGACGTCAAAATGCAACAGTAGAGTCCTTTAGATTTGAGGACAATTACGAGGACGACATTTGACTTAAAATTTTCTTTGTTTTTGTTGTTGTTTTTGTCTTTTTGTTTCTTGCTTATTGTGAAACATAAAGTAGACAACGCAGGAGCTTCAATTTCCATGTTTTTACCAGAAGAGATGGCACGGTTATTGCCCTCTCCTGATCATTTCTAACATTTGATAACTTACAAGTTCCCGCCACTATGAAACCCGTAAATGACGACGGCTATCGCATTTTCCCGCCAAACTCACCTCAGTTTACGTGTGCACTGCTTGAGTTGGTATTAAGCAACTCTCGTCATCGTAATCGTTCCCGTCTTAAAATCTAAAGATCTCTATAAATATTCTTGCAGACGGCACAAATTAAACTGTGGTAAAAAAATCAAGTTTCCACGAGCAAAACTCCATACTCCAGTTATTTAATACTTAAATATTTTGCTAACCTACGAATACAGTCGTCTATCCTCGCTCCTCGTCGCTAGGAACGTTTAACTCCGGCTTTCATTTGCCGGCTCGTTGATATAAAAGTGCTCATTCAGTGTACAAAATGTAGTCACAATTCTCGACTTCTTTGAAATGATTTTCTTGAATTAATGATATGTTTCAGTTACTTTTCGACAGACTTTAAACCCTTAAGCAAAGATGCCAACCTCTGGAGACCTAAAATCGGGAGACTGTCTTTTTTTGACTTCCCCCCGGAATTTCAACGAACCCCCACCCCCCCATGGGAATGATTTAGGACATTATATGACGTCTTACATGATGTACATACTATCAAAATTCGAATGCTAGAAATAATCTTTGTCAATGACAAAAAAGCCCCAGAAACGGTACTGCGAATAAGAAAAATTCAAGTTTTGAGCTAAAAATGGGCTAAATCTCAAACTAGGTCTCTTTTATTTTTTACTAAGTATTCAATATATATAGTGGACGTAAAAAGCGGGAGATTTATGTACCAAAGCGGGAGAGCGGGAAACGAGGCAAAAAAAAGCGGGAGAGTTGGCATCACTGCCTTAAGGTTAATTTCCATGACGCATTTTTGGCTACGCACGTTAACGCACATAAATTTTAATCACGTAAATAAGATAGAGACAAGATTAAAAAATGCCGAGCTCAAACGAGAAGTTGAGCGAGGTTCAACTTTTACGCTTACGAGCGACCTTTCATGCATTGCCTATATTTTATTTGCGAACGTAAATTTTACGTACGTACCCACGTAAAAATTACGCGACCCTGGAAATCAACCCTTAGTGTACGAGTATAATTTAGATTTTGTTCAACTTGGGCCTCTTTTTTTCTCAGAGTCCAATATATATCAGGGTTAACCTGACCAATTTTCCGCTTAATACTTTAAAAATTAAGGTACAGTAAAAAAAGCTACCAAAACACTAATTTACCTTTTAATTGCGAAAAGAAAGCTGAAAATTTATTATTGACATCTACAAAGTCCACAGCCACTTCCCAACCTCTTCTCTCTTTTCTTGGCATCTTAACAAAAACAAAAGAAAGGTATCATATAGAAGCCAACACTAGCCAACGTTTATTTCCCTAGTACAGTAAAACCCCGCGTATAAGAACCTGGGTTTTAAGAACCTGTTAGGCTGAAAAATTCATTTTAAGCCCCCTCCACATAAGAACCTATCAAGGCTAAAAAATGCCGTAAAAATGTATAGGTAGAGACTGCTGAATTAAGATCATCATCTGATTATATTTAAAAGTAACTGGACATAACATTTTGTTGACGACATACCTGCACTGTACTCTCTTTAGGTACTACTGTATGGTATAAGTGATTTATATTGTATTATGAGATGATATTTATAATAAATTTGAATGAAATTCATATGAAAATATAAGAAGCTATTTTAAGAACATTGGTAGTCTAAATTTGCTTTAAGTGCCATTTATATAAGAACCTGTTAAGGCTAAACTAAAAAATCCAGGTTCTTATACGCGGGGGTTTTACAGCATCTTATAACGCGCTTAGCACCGTCTAAGGGCATAACTAGTGAAAGAATAGAAAGAGAACAAGAAAAAAATGAGAAAAAGAAAGAAAATAAGTTGAAGGGTCCTTAAGCTGGAACTTTAAAATGCGCACTTATATGTCCTATATGTATCAAAATATGAACAAACTGATCCCAAATCTGGCTGTGACGTCACCAAGGTACGCCAAATGTACATTTTGGCTCATAACATTTAGTATTATCGAGATCCAGATTCAGGTATGGATTTTTCGCATTTAACAACGGACTGTTTAATTTTTCTTTTTAAACCCGAATGTCGCCGTGCAGAAAAGAGACGTGAGTTATTAGTAATCCGAATGATATAGCGGGAAAAGTGCAAAAAACAAGACCGGATTGTACAAAGCGTAAACGCGTTGTTTCACTTCGGCCTGTCTTCGCACAAGACAAAGTAGTGTAGGGCGCGATTTTAAACTGAACATAGGGTGCTTCGTCGATCAAAAATAATGCGGCAAGTCCTGGCAAAAGAATCACTCATTTGCAAATTAAAGTCTGAGATACCACTAGATTGCTGGCGTAGGCTTTACGTTTACACTAGAATATTCATAAATGTTTCGGATACAAAACGCATTCGGTAAAACTGGTTGGCCTTAGCAACAGGACGACGGGGATGGCAACGAGAACGACGTCAAAAAACAGAAGCTTTAAAAAGTGAAACAAATTTTGCAGGTGTAGCACCGTTTTTGGTACATTTTGCCGTACCTGCATGACCACTGCGTAATATTTTCTAAAGCGACGTTGTTTGGAGGACGTGGATATAAACATACGATGATAAATGTCTTCTTCCATTTCAAACGTGGATGCGGTACCAAGGATTCAACTCCAGTAAAATTCACCTGCATTGGCTAATTTGAGCAAGTTGGAGTAAACGCTAGAATGTTTGAAAAAACGCGAATTCGTTTTAATAGTTACGCATTTACTACTTCCGCCATCGTTATTCTTAAGGTACCCTATATTCATGAACGTGGCACTTCCATTTTGGTTTTACCGCAAACTCTTATGATCGAAGGAGGAAAGGTATCATGATTGGTTGGACGAATTTGGAGGCTTGACCAAACCGGGACGTTTTCATTTTATATTTTTTGAATTCACGCATTTCCTTTTTTTTTTAAGAAGAGCGATTGACGTCCTTCAGTCAATAAACCCCAAAATGGCAAAAAGATTTTACAAATTACTTCGTTATGCCATTTCATATACAGTAAAAACGCTTACGCATACAGTATCGTCAAATTTAACGACATTTGGAGGGAGGGGAAGGCAGGGGCATTTGGAGAATTGTGCGTGCCTGTTAAAAAAATCCTGGCTACCACCTGACAAGTATTGTTGGTACGCTGAAGAATCCATCTCCAGGTTTTACTGACGTTCCTTTGTCATGACATGCAAGTCCAAAGAATGTAACATCGAGCAACGATTAAACCTCGTCGGATATTTTCTAAAGAAACGCGCCCTTGACTACAAGTTAGAACAAGGAGACGACGATTTTTGGTTTACCTTCCCTACTACTGCTTTTATCATCATCCTCATCGTCATCATCTTCTTTCTTGGGTTGTGATAAATGACTTTCAGTTTCATGAGTAATCTGCAAGAACTAACAGGTTTTTTTCATTAGAAGAAACTTGAATATACGGAAGGTAGGAAAAGAGCGTTAACGGAACCTGTTACAGTCAAACCTGAAATAAGAGGTGTTTTACCAATGTCCCAAACATCGATTCTATAATAATATATATAAAACGTTTTGGAGTTTATCAAATTAAAATTATTAATAAAGAATATATGAATTTCATACTTTCGAACTGCGAAAGAAAGAATACAAAGAAGATCCTCGCAGTTTGAGTTGACGCAACTAACGATTCTGTGAAAAAAAAGCCTGAAAAGTTCAGTCTTGTCGGATTTTAACAAATTTCAAAGCCACAGGGCCAACGCGATAACCCTTCAAGGCTGCGTAAAATCTTTAAAAAAAATATGTAATTTCCATAATATAGTTTTTTGCGTCTGTTAGCAGTCCTTACCTTATTTGATGTTTTGTTGGTGTCGTGCTTCTCTCCTCTGATGGCCAGAGGACGTTGCTGATCATCCTTGCCTTGCTCAAAGTCACCTAATTTCATGTAAATCGCTGAAGCTAAATTCGTGTAGCTTGGTGCAACATCAACATGTTTCGGGTCGGGCTTGTCCAGTTGGATGTCTAGAGCACGTTCCTGGTACTCCTTGGCTTGCTCGAAGTCACCTAAATCCCGGTAAATCAAAGCTAAGTTATTGTACCTCGTTGCAACATTAACATGTTCCGGGCCAAGCTTGTCAATTTCGATGTTTAGAGAACGTTGCTGATACTCCTTGGCTTGCTCGAAATCCCCTAATTTCCGGTAAATTAAAGCTAGGTTATTATAGCTTGTTGCAACTTTAACATCGTCCGGGCCAAGCTTGTTCAATTGGATCTCTAGAGCACGTTGCTGATACTCCTTGGCTTGCTTAAAGTCTCCTAACTTCTTGTAAATTGAAGCTAAGTTATTATAGCTTCTTGCAACATCAATATGTTCCGGGCCGAGCTTGTCAAGTTCGCTGTCTAGAGCACGTTGCTGATACTCCTTGGCTTGCTCGAAGTCACCAAATTTCTTGCAAATTAAAGCTAAGTTATTGTAACTCATTGCAACATTAACATGTTCCGGGCCGAGCTTGTCCAGCTGGATGTCTAGAGCACGTTGCTGATATTCCTTGGCTTGCTCGAAGTCACCTGATTTGTGGTAAATCAAAGCTAAGTTATTATGGCTTCTTGCAACATGAACATGTTCCGGGCCGAGCTTGTCCAGCTGGATGTCTAGAGCACGTTGCTGATACTCCTTGGCTTGCTCGAAGTCACCTAACTTCTGGTAAATTAAAGCTAAGTTAGTGTAGCTTGCCGCAACATCAACATGTTCCTCGCCGAGCTCTTGAAGCTTAAAAGTGAGTGAATATTCAAAATATGTTTTTGCTCCTTCGAATTCACAATGCATTTTACAAATTTTTCCAAGGATTTTGCATTTTTCGGAAATGTCCTTATCATGAACTTGAAAGAAATTATCTCGCAAAAACATTCTGTCAGCTACCATAGTTAAAGCTTTCAAATGTGGTGTGATGTGTCTGGTGTTCAGTCTCTTATTCTCTGGCGGAGTCGCACCGATAAATTCGTTGAATGATGTAATGACCCCACTAACGACCTCATTGGTTTGGCTTTCTGGACACTCTTCTGTTACATTTTTTATAGCATCATGCACAACCTGGTGAAGTCGAATAAAACAGCCACCCTCGTCATCTTGGAATAGCAGAAGTGAGCCTCTTTTTAATCTCATGCTTATTAATTCTTTGTCCGCTTCATCAAACTCTTCATGTGCGTTCATGATGTAACTAACTGCTATGTCTACGTTCAATGGTCGTGGAGCGCAGAGGGCAACAAAAGTGAAAAAGTGTTTGTGAAATTTGTCGGATCTCATCAATGTTTCGACGGCTAACGTTATTGCCTTGGTCATTGAATTTGGATAAATTGGATTGGTGTCAACAAGTGTATCCTCCGTTTTCTGTCTTTTGCCTTTTTCTAAGATCTTCAGGTATTCCTCCCATCCGAAATGCTTGGTTCCCCTGTCCTGCCGAATCTCTTTAACAAAGACGGCAGCGCCTGCTAAAGCAAGAGGTTGAAAATCCAGTCTTTGAGTTACTGTTCCTGCCAGCTCGCTATCTGGTATACCAGAAAGCTTGGACAATAATGAACGGGCGTCATTGGGCTCCATACCTTTGCTTATTGAGATGTGATTAACGAAAGAGCTTTTTGAGGGAATTGACTTTGTGTCCTGGGTCGTAATCAACAACTGGCCCCTTTTCCAAGCATTTGTTGTGAACTGTGGTAGAAGGTCTTGCACAGATGACCTGTCATTGACGTTGTCAACTACTAGTAGCCACGAAGTGTAGCAGCCAACTTTTTCTGCAATAAGCGTCGTAAGATTAGTGATCTTTTTCTCCACATTCCAGTCTTTTGACTCGAGTATTTTTAAGACTGAATAGTCTGGGCATTTTAAATGGCGAGCAAATGAGGTGTATGAAACCAGAAGTGAATCTGGACTTGTAGCATTTAAGGTCATTACAAACGAAGACCCAATTGGCATTTCTTTCACTTCGTCGTAGAATCTCTTAGCTACGAGGCCAGCTAGCTGTGATTTGCCGCTTCCAGGATTCCCTGAGATGTATAGATAACTCAACCTGTTGTCACTGGACTCATTTAGTTCCCTCAGCTGTTGGACTATTTTTGCTACTTCACTTTCACGACCACCGATTTCATGCGAAGGTTTAGGAGGAAGAACACAGAATAAGGGTGCTTCATTTTGGAGCTGATCTTCAAGGACCTGGCGCTGATTCTCCTTTTCTTGAACTTGTTTTTTCAGATTATCAACTTCTTTGAGGACCTTTGTTAAATCTTTTGTTGGAAATGTTTTCTGATATTTTAAGTCTTGAATTTTTACAGTGGGAAGACTAAGCGCTTGAAACGCAACATCAACTTTGCTAATAGCATTCTGAAAATCTATCTCAGAGAGACTACCTTGTGGCATGTGAGCGAATTCTTCATTCCTGAAATTTCGTAGAGCATCCACATTTTTTCTGACTATTGCGCTAAGACCTGGCCCGACGCAATCAGAGAAAAGGATGGCGTAAAATAGCATTGTACAATCCCATTCCCCACTGTTTCCATTTTTCATAGTGGCCAAAAGACGAGCGTTTCTTTTTTGATTTCGAGGAGACTCTCCGTTATAAAAGTCCATCCCATTACGAGGCTCGTCTTTCCATTCTCCTTTTGTTGTTTTGTACAGTTTGTCCCATTCTAGTTTAAATATTTCTCTCAGACCCTCCGCTAGTATATCAGTAGTTACACAACAAATTCTGTAATAGTTCAGCTGTTCATCGGTATATTCGGTTAAAGAGGCCATATTTGATGCACCTCTGATGCTTGGAACCTTTTACGAAAATGAATCCTGCAATTAGCAAATAAGTTCAGAGAGGGAAAAATTATCAGTGACGTAGATAACATGGTCTATGAAGGAAAAACATTGACTTCCCAACACAAGCATGTTAAAGTCTCAGTAACTACAGTCTACCTTCTCGGTACGGACACCTCTCTGTTAAGGGCAGTTTCTACTGTCGTAACAAAATTCTCATATTTTTTCTTTCTTATAGTACAGACTCTCTCTAATACGGACAACGGAAACTATAAATCTCTGCCCCAGAGAGTTGAAATTCATATAAACTTGATATCTTTATTACGGACACTGCAGTGATCACGTGAATCCCGTTTTCCGATCACGTGAATCTACGCAGGGGGAATCCCGTCTGACTAATGACCTATATATGCAAGGAGATTTCAAAAGCCCAGTCGCTGTATATCAAAAAACGATTTGCGAAAGGTACACAGAGAAACATAACCAACTTTGTTAAGGCTTGAATAGCTAAAGATAGCGTGAAGATCTTTTCTATTACATTTTGTACTGTAGTTACTGTTTACTGCACTTGCGAAGTAGCAAAAGACGCTTTCAGAATCTCCTTTACGTTACAACTTTTTACATTCATTATTGCGCTGTAGTTCGTTTCGTTTTGAAACAATGATTTGTCTACGACTGTGCTTACTTTGTAGCTTAGATGTACAATGTTGAGTACAAGATGTACAATGTTCTTTGTATTGTGAATTAATAAATTTAAATGCAGTTTAAAGACGACTGTGAAGCTGGTTTTAGCTACTGAACACTTAAAACTGTAAGTGGAGTTATAAAAGTGACGTCATCATATAGTGCCCTCTTTTAAACGGACACCTCTCTAATACGAACACTTCGCTCCGTTTCTTCGGTGTCCGTATTAGAGAGGTTTGACTGTATTAGGGCTACATTTTATGCAATTTTCATTAGATCATCTTTTATTTATTCTCCCTATTTTGCCAAAACTCCTTTATTTGCAGCTTGCAGAACAGCTGCCATTTTTTTGGGCACAAAAAATCTAAGTGCGCAATAGTTCCTTTATATTGGCTCTACGTTGATAACTTTTGCCGCAAGTCGAAGCTTGTCTTCACTTCATTTTGCTTCCAGACCGTTCCAAAACCAGAGCTTACTTCGGCAGCTTGAATAATGGACCGACACAGTCAAAAATGGTCACCAAAATGATATCATTCCTTACCATTTGCTGCGAAAGTCTCTGTTTGACGTTCTTTTGAACAGCTTCATAATTTGAATATGTGAGTAGGAAGCTTCCCGCATAAGTAAACCGCAGAGGAACGGCAGATGTAACTTATACAAATGGAAGGTTTTTTTGCCCGCGTGTAGAAACACGGCTGCTTATTGCATTATTTTTCTTACCGTTTGGAAGTCCTGACTCAGGCAGCCAATGTCGAAGATACCAAGTCTTTATAAGATATCATTGAGCTTCCGCTGGAATGAGGCTGTCAAAAAGAAAGCGGAATGTTTTAAAGCGTGACGACTATTTTTATTTTCATCATTATTTCCTTCAAATACTCGTTACTGACCAAGCGTGAGGTCAATATAACTGGATATTTGGCCAAATTCCTTTTCCTGGTTGGTTATGCCACGAGACTTCATCGTTCGCTCGGTTGCTGCGCGACCTCATGCATTTTTAAAAAGGGGCTGTGTCACGGTAGTCCAGTTCATTTTGTTAAATTTAGCCAATTACTCGCACTCAGTCGCTACGGAACTTAAAGTAAGCAAAGAAATTACATGGAAATTACAAACAAACAAATATGTTTCCTGAGCATTATTTTTTAAGTTGCAAACAGCTGAGATCAACTTTGAAAAACTGTTAGGCTGAACAGTTTTCAAAAACCCTAATCTTCGTTAGTTCTGCCCATCTGTGGTATCTGTTGTGTTATTTTAACCTTCCTTTAATGTTTTAAGCGGTTATTTATACGTTTTTCTTCATTTAAAGGGCATTTTGTAATTACCTAATTTGCTTGAATTTCGTGACACAGCTCCTTTAAGTTCCCTTCGCTTAATTTTTAAACTTCTGAGAGGTCAAATTGAAGCAGGTTTAGCATTTTATTTATCGACAGGAATTCGAGGCAAATGAAAAAAGTTACCATGATTTTGATCCACAACGGTTTGTCTTGATGTTATTTAGCATTTGACGAGTAGGCAGGGTACCAAGACACTGAATTATCTCATTTTTTCAATTACCCTTTCCAGCGTCCTTTGCGTCAACGCTAAACGTTCCCATGGTCCATTGAGCGATACTATCGTTCGCAGTCGCGTTTTCTGTTCTCTAATTATATCGAGTACTTACATTTTTAAGACTAACAGAAATCTACTAAGCATGAGGTGTGTACTAGACAAGATACCCTCACGACCGGTATGGGATCAAAGAGCGCGCGTGACATCACGATGCCTTAAACATTTCGGATGGTGGGCCTCTGGCACGACTTAGATCTCCCCCCCCCCCCCCCCCTCCGCCCCATTTCTGTGAAGGAATTCACCAACTTGTGCCTTGAATAGACCTTTTTAGCTTACATGTTTTGTTTTTAGATCAGGCGATGCCGGAATTTACCTTTTGTCTTCCCATACATTATGCACGTGGATGCACGCGAAAGCGCGCGCGCGAGTAGTCAAAGGAAAAGTCTGGAGTTGGGGTGAAAACTGAGAGTGAGACTGGAAAGAGAGACACGCCCGACAGCCCACGTGCTTTGCGCGAAAATATCAATCAGGCCACCGCCAGCGCTTGGCACCTTGTAAAACCGATTTTGGGAAAAGTAAGACTGTTTTGTAGTCTAAGAGGTCTATTAACAAAATACAGTGATTTCTACGAAATTTTATCCCAAGCTCGTTTTATTGGAATGGAACAATGGAACGCTGAAAGGTCTATGAACTGTTCACAGTCGCCTACTTACCGAGGATAGCCTAGAGAAGAGTATCAAATACACTTAGGGAGTGGGGGACGCTTAAACCCCACGCTCACCCCCTCGATACATTTTGAAAGCAAGATGGCCGCCCGTAATGGTAGATGCTAGATCTCGACAATCTTACGGGAGAATAGGGTACTGTGAACAGTCTAAAAGGTTTATTGGTAGCAGATCCTCTTCAGTTGTTATCTGTACCGGGATAAGATCAGGGACTTGTACAGTCAAACCCAGCTTTACGGACACCCGCTTAATACGGACAACTCGTTATTACAAACAGTTTGCTTTGTCCCTGGGGAAAGAAAGTCCTTACATTTTCTCTAAATTCAACCCATTTAATACGGACAACTCGTTATTACAGACAGTTTGCTTTGTCCCTGGGGAAAGAAAGTCCTTACATTTTCTCTAAATTCAACCCACTCAATACGACACCTTGTTAATACGGACAGCTACTATGGCTTCCTCCAGCGTCCGTATTAACGGGGCTTGCCTGTACTGGCTCAATATAAACGCACTGCGCATGCGACGAGCATTTTTGGCTTGAAAGCGCATGCGTAATAGAACGTTCAAATGACGTCACAAAAGCCATATTGGTGTTCCTAAACAGTAAAATGGTGGCTATGTTGGTGTTCTAAGAAATTCTAGTGGGAGTTGAGCTCTTATCTTACGTAATCACTTTCTTTTGTTCCAATGAATTTACATAGATGCTGGCGACGTGAGTGAAAACGTTCCATTGGTAGTAATGACGCATAACTTGCAATTAACGCTGATGTTTTTGACTAAACTAAGAATGGGTTAACGCACAACCCATGGTAAAAAGATCTATTATTAAAGCGACTTAATCAGGCGCGCACGTGAAGATTAAGCAAGGATGGGGCGAAACAAGAGACCTTCTCGTGCGCACATCTCAGCTCTGTGGTTTAAGCGACAGATAAAGTTTCCCTTTGATGGTTTTCTGTTCGGGTTGTATCTTTCTGACAATAGCAGCAAGCTTTTTCACGGTCTCATCATTTGACAGGCCTGTTCGTTTGCTCTTGAACTTTTGCAAAAGGTCCTTGCTGGTCATGGGCTTTCTTGTGAGGTACCTTCTCACGGCTTCTTCAGTGATTCCCTGAGGGCCTTCCTCACTACCGGTCGGTGTTGGGGTGCTTGTTCTTGAGCCTCCTCCTGCCCCTCCCGCGGAAGGTGCCGGCGATACACGAGGTTTTTTGCTTGCTGGACTTCCCTCTTCGCCTGGGGTACCTTTTTTACTTGCACTTGCTGGGCGCTTCTTTGATTTTGCTACAAAAACCAAGAAAATTCAGAAATCGTTTCAAGACGGGGAACATGAAACTGTTCGGGAACAAATGAAACAACTTCCAAAATGCTAGCTCTAGAAATAGTACCCGACGAAGGTTTTGCTAAATAGGTTTCATTTATCATTTGTATGGTCACTCCATACAATTTCATCTACGTACCCAAAAAATAGTGGGGATATACTTACAGGGAGTCCCTGGTCTGTCCTGACTCAGCTTTGTAGCAGCGGCAGCAATGGTTTTTGCAGCGCCATCTGTAGCAATCGTAGGGGTCGATGAACGGCTATTTGAAGAGGTACTGGAGCCACTCCCAGATTTCTTCTTTTTCTTTTTGTCACCTTTACAAACACAAAATAGGTACATTTGAGATCATATACGAGCAACATACACTCAAGATAATCTACATTTGTTCACCAGTTAGTAATTAAGTTTTTTCGCACTTAAGACAAATTTCCCGCCTCGACGCTGTCACCGGCCATATCGGTCAAGCAACTGAAAGTGAAACAAGTCATAGCATTTTCCCGCGCTTTCCACCAGTCTTTACTCGCCTCGATTTCTGCTGGGTTGTGTCTTGCACGAACGGTGATTGGTCAGTTTCGTTAATTCTACATCACTTCGCTGTGTGACTGGCCACGTAAGGAAACAAGTCGTAGCATTTTCCCGCGCTATGCGACCGCCGCTCAGCGTGCAAAGAAAGTCGTGTCCGATAGCCCGGGGTCAGTGGATTTTGCTTTCGGGCTAGTGAATTCTGTTCTTAACTTGCCCGACGGGCAAGTGAATTTTTTGGGGAAATTCAAATTACAGAAGGATTGTATTCAATCCTGCTAATCAAAAAGGGTTTGGGGGCTAATTGAAATGACTTGTGGGCTAGTACAAGCAAATTAAAGCTTGCCTAAATGACAGGCTGTAAAACTGACTTTCTTTGCACCCTGGCCGCGTCTTTACTCTACTCGTGATTAGATAAATCGGACTCCCGCTACGCGGTCGTCTGATCATGTTTGTTTATCACTCGCTTGATTACAGACCGAATTAGACTCCACTCAGTCTTATCACCATTATCAACGGGCTGCCTGGGTCCACTAGCCTCTATGGTTATTTCAGGTAGCCAATACTCTAATTTTACTTTCAACAGTTTCACTGTTGTAATTTGTGAGTACAAAAAAAAAATTGTTGTTGTGCCATGATTTCTAACCTTGTAAAAACAAAGCAGACGTTCCCTTCATTTCGTCCCCGTCCGGATCTTCTTCGTCTTCATCCTCGTCCGATGACTCCTTTCCTTCATCTCGTTCCAACATGTCTTTCAGTTCATGTCCTTCTTGTGTTAGTTCATCCTCATCTTCACTTGATGTCTCTTCTGCATTGAGGTCATCTTCTGCTTTCGGTTTGTTTACTTTTAAAGCCGTTACATCTTCTGTAAAGCAAAAAACAAAAACAAAAACAAAAACAAAAACAAAAACAGAGAGACCATAAAAACGTACGATTAGGTGGCCGTGAATTTGAATAACCATCATGGGTGATTCTGAGGTTAGAGTCCTTGGGTAAAAACCTTAACTGTGACCATTCAAATGAAAGCTACGGACCAGTACTTTCCTGTGTTGCTGTTTATTATGCTATACAATGTGATTCTAACTTTGGTGTCTGTCGAAGAAATCTATAAGTGACACCATTCAAATGAAAGCTACTGAGCAGTACTTTCCTGCGGTGCTGTTTATTATGCTATTCAATGTGATTCTAACTTTGGAGTCTGTCGATGAAATCTATAAGTGACACCATTCAAATGAAAGCTACTGAGCACTACTTTCCTGTTGTATTGTATATTACGCTGTACAAGGTGGTTCTAACTATTAAGTCCATAGATGAAATCCTTAAGTGTAACCTCACCATTCAAATGAAAGTTACTGAGCCGTCCTTACTTGTGGTACTGTTTATTATGGTACCTGTATCAGGTAGTCTTAACTTTTGAGTCTATCAATGAAATCCCAAAGTGTGTTTCTTGTGGTACTGTTTATTTAACAATTAGTCGCTGAAGGCGGCGTGAATATCAGTGAATAGTCACCGAGACCAATCGAGGTGACTATTCGCCAAAATTCACGTCGCCTGAGGCGGCTAATTGTTTTAGTATAATTACATTGATGATTATTCGAGAAAATAAAATTATTGATCAATTTCTGACCCCGAAACATCAAAAAATCTGGCTGCCATTTTGAAAACTGCTAGCCTTCAATGCTAAGCAGCCAATCACAGCGCTCTATTTTCGATAATCATCAATGTAATATTATTCTAAAACAAACAGGATAAGTCAAAAACAATTGTATGGGTGAAACTGTTTTTTTTTCTGTTCATTTGACAAGAGAGAATGAGCTACTTCATTCTCTCTGGCATATGATTATGATTATGATGATGATGATGGAAAAAAAAAAACAATGAGGACAGTGATGATGATGATGATGATAATATTGGTATTGAAGGTTTAAGAAGTCTTACCCTCTGACGAGGACGAGCTGTCAGATAACTAATCCATTTCCTTGGAATCCAGGTAACCATCTTCCCCAGATGAGACATCGCTATCAGCATCTGAACCTTTCTTAGCCTTTTGCTGCTTTTTCTGTCCAACCTTGTGCTTGTCTTTCTTGGCCTTTTTATCTGCGGAAGGAAACAACGGCAGCTGCTTAACATTCAACCCACAAGAAAGACGACGTTAATCGTGTTCCCGATTTTTGTATAGTAGAGGGGGTGACAGTACACAGGCTAAAAATAAATATGAACGTGCTATTTGCCAAAGAAACAGTAGTGCTTGTCTGATGGTTGGCGGGAAGGAGGGACGGGGGGACGGGGGGACGGGGGGGGGGGGGGGCAAACTAAAAGACTCTGATTAACCATCGTTAATGGTACCATAGCCGATGTTTAGTTGTATGTGACTCGCTCTTTTATTCAAAATCAAATTCAAAGGCCGCTAATATCCATACAGCAAATCAATCTGAAACTTTAACCTCCTCATGGAATTTTAAAATAAACTATTGCTTTACACAAAGTGAACAATGGGAACACACATTTATTGTTGGATAAATCAAAAAACAAGTTAGTTCACGGTAAAACAAGTACACAAAGCAGATCACGGTTTCCAAGGTCCTAAATTTTTAACTCTCTTAGTTTTGAAATTCGAAATGCAATAAGTACCGCTTCCTTTTGCTGTAAGCTGAAAGCATTCCTCTTATCATAAATAGTAGTATTTTTTTTCTTTTTTTTGCCACTTTCGCCTTTTTTAGCCTAGAACTATAATTAGTACGACTATCTAATGTATTTATTATAAGATTTACTGTAGGTCTGCCATTAATTTGTAATTATGATAATATTTTGTTCTAATTATTTTTACTGAGGGAGCCCATTCCTTATAAGCCCGGTGGCTTCTCTTGGGCTTCCTCACAAACCAATAAACCAATAAACCAATCACTGTTTACCTTCTTTACTGCTCCCTTGATTTTCTTCTTCATCATCATCTTCTTACTCTGACAACAATAAATCCCTTTCGTCATCATGAATAATCTGCAGCAAAAAAAGTGAGAACGTTAACAAGGTTTTTTCACATAAACTTGATGTACAGTCAACTTAATCCAGACAAACTCCCCGCTATAAGACAGACAGCTCGCTAAAATGGACAATGAAAAATAATCCCAGCATTTCTTTAGTTATTTTCTTTCACTTTCTATAAGGCACGCCTGTATCATTATACGTTTCTAGGAAACTGCCCACCTACCCCTCCCCTGAGCCAACATTTTGCTCTAAGTGAGAATTAAGTGTTAATGTTGGCTTAGGGGAGGGGTAGGTGGGCAGTTTCCCATAACGTATAAAGATCCCTGACACCTTTTCAAGGCAGACCTTAAAGACCTAGAATTGGTATCGTACCAGCCATTCCTACTTTGCTGTCTTTGGATGACAGTTCCTGCACTTTTAACATTATTGGTTCAATATCGTAAAATAATTCCAAATTTATATCAACACTTCTGTTGATAACTTCTGTCTAATGGACAAGATTCTGCAAGATTATATTATGGTGAAGTGGTCACCCCAGTAATGACTTGATCAGCAAAATGCAAGACGTGTATCCAAGTGCCTCAATTTGTAAATAAATTAATAAATAAAATAATACGTTAAAATTTTTAATTATTACACTAATATCTTTTCGGAGCTCACATTATCAATCCTATTCTACTGGGTACTGTTATAAATAAAAAATTAAAAATTTTCTTCTACCATCTGCAAAAACACTGTGATGTCCTCCTTTTCAGCACAGTATAACATGAAATATTATAGCCCTTATTTCTGGATTGGACAACATTTATGTAAAACTGTACAGACATTCAAGAAAAATGTTTATTATTCTTTTTTAGTTAATTTTCTTTTTTCTTTTTGCAGGGGGGGGAGGATTTGAGGAGTGAAAAGTGTCAATGAGCCAAATGAGTCAATGAGTCGTGAGTCATGAGTCAATGACTCAATGAGTCAGAACTAAAAAAATAAAAGTTTTGGTAGAAACAATAAAATTAAGCATTACTTTTACTTAATTTGTCTACTTCCTTTGTTGCTGCCTGCACATGCAAGGCCTATTTCTGACATGAAATCTCTACCTCTATCTGGGCTGTTTGTTAGCAGTTCCCAGGCCCTGCCAGGTAGCAGAAGCGAAAAATAAGCCAGGCTAAATTCTGTGAGTGCCACCGAAGAAAGTCTTTAATCCCTTTGAACACAGCACTTAAAGTAAATTGAGATATATAAACCTGCTCAAAGACTCAAATCTGAGAATAGTCGTTCTTTGACATTTGTTGTGTTGATGTTTGGGCCCGGTTTGAAGCAGAAAATCAGCCACAAGTGTGAAGGAAAGTTCTTTTTTTATATCTGTATCGGCGGGTATGTTACGCCGCATTAGCTTGTCATTCTGGTGTAAACTTAAGGTAAGTATTCTGGGAAGTAGTCATTAGGTTTTAGTGAGGAAACAGGGGGAGTACAATGTTCTTTCCAGCTGTGGACCGCTGTAGATCATGATCATACTGAAGATGATCCACGGCAGACAATTTTGGTGTTAAAGCGTCCACTCCAACAAACAATAACAGAGCAGTTTTCAGTAGGTAATCTTCCCAATGTAGTTCACCACTTTTTCCAATCAGTTTTACTTGCCTCAAGAGGTGAATGATGCTACGAGGCAAACAAACTAAATTGTAATTTGCCCGAGGAGGGGTATGAAACAGTGAGTCGAACAGTTGTACACAGTCAGTGTTTATATTAGAAACATACAGTGTACAAATAATTATTATTGAGGTATTACTGTATACCTATTGTAATTTTGAATAGGTTTGAAGACTCGTTGATTGATGAAAATCTTTGGGCATTCATTGTTTGCACTATGTTTGTGTTTATTAAATACATTAGCTCGCCTGTTTAAAACTCGTGCATCAACTAATATGAACAACCTTGGGGCAGCACTTCACTTCTGGTATGGAACCTCTAGTAGTATGGATTGTCTGATGGTTTAAATGGTTCTTAAAGGGTGTCAGGGAAGGCTATTCTTCCGGGCATGCACATAGTAGCTAGTAGCAGCGGGGTCTGGGATACTGCTAACAAACAGCCCAGGTTGAGATTTCAAGTCAGAAATTAAGGCCTTGCATGTGCACGCAGCAATGAAGCAAGTAGACAAAACAACTAAAAGTAATGTCTAATTTTATTGTTTCCACTGAAACTTTTACTTTTTCAGATCTGAACCACTGACCCATTGACTTGAGCATGACTCATGACTCATTGACTCATTTGACTCATAAAACATTCATTCTCGGATTTGAGATCTTTTCACAAAATCTTCTGGACTATGATGTTTAATTTAAAAGTGTCCTTTGAATCTACAAAATATTTTATGACAAAGTTTACGAGGTGCATACAAAGGATTAAACATTTTTGTATTAATTTCCTTTATTCAGTCTGCTGTTTCAGTAATACATGTACGTACACTTACAATAATGACTGTCGTTAGCCAATAATGACGTCTTGTAGTGTTCTCTCCCTTTGGGACTGTCACTTTCACCATAGCTCCTTAAATACAAAATAATGCTGTAATATTTAGCTTTTTAAAAACTTCTTTAACTTTGTTTTCCTAAAATCAAAATAAACTGCTGAGAATGGGATGGGGGATGGGCAATTATTCAACAGTTTTGAATTAAATTACCCTGGATTTCTGAGATATAATTTCTGTCAGTCTCAAGGATGTCAAAAATACGTTATTATTATTAACTTGACAAAAATCCCACATTTTGTTGTGTAACTTAATTACTCAGGTATGTTTTAGCAGCCACCCATAATACAGCTACTTGCAATAATTTGTATTTTTTTGCAAAATAATCGTTATCTACTTTTTACAGTACCTCAAATCCACAGCAACCTGATCCTGAAATTATCACTTAAAACTTTCAGCTGATATTGCCATGAATACTAAAACTGCAAAGTGATTTTTAAACAGGGTCAGTGGTTTTCATGCATGATATTTTCTAAGTTACTCATTATTATATAATTATTTATATTAAACTTCTTTGTATTAATAATAATAATAATAATAATAATAATAATAATAGTTTATTAACAGTATTTCCATGAAAAAATGGCTCTACATCTGCTAAGAAATTACAAAATATACTTATGTACTTACAAGTAGTCTGATGGAACTGGATTAAATCTTGAACATTTATTGCTACTCAAAGTTTCATGTCTCTTGCGAAGCAATCATGAGGCAACTTTTATTTACATGTTTACCCTTGTTAGCCCTTACTAACAGGTGGTCTTCTGTGTCTAAAGCACAAATTATAATTACTGTCTCCGGAGCAAAATAATAATGATATATTTTGTCATTTCCAGTCTTTTATATCTGAATTGAAGATAATTATTTTAAAATACCTATTAAATATGTATGTTCCATTTGTTAGCATTCCTTAAATATGTTCTTTGTTTTGCTGCCGCTTTTGACCAATTACTATTAATTTCTATTCTATTCTTTTTTTATTTCATGATATTTCGGAGAGAGTCCTCTCAATGAGTTTTTCGTTTCTCTTAGGGTATGGTAAACTTTGTCAATAAAATTTAATGTTCAAATAACAAACCCTTGTACTTCTAGATCCAGGTGGCAGGATGATTTAAACTTTTTAATGGCTTTGGTTTACAAACACATCTGCTGCAATGACAGTAAAAATAATAAAAACAGTAGCAACATGTGTACATTACCTCAGGGAACCCATGTATACACAGCATAAGTGGTTTCCCTGTGTCTCCTTTAGCAACATAATGGATCCTGATATTTGATGCTGTTCTCAGGAAATAGTGTTGATCACCAAGCTCAGGGTCAAGAAGGCATGCAGGAGCTAAAGAGAAATGAAAATATCAACTCTTTAACAGTCAAGCCACTGGTCAAGAATAATTATAACCTCCATGAAGATTTCAGTCATGAATAATTGTATCAATAATAATATTAATAGTAATAATAATAAAAATAATGAACTTTATTTAGGTGTCAGTTACTTTAGCTATGAATTAAGGCTAATTGGGGACCGTATGAAATAAAAAGATATATATGTACAGCAATAAAATCAAATATTTACAGTTAAAAAGAAAAAATAAATAAATAAATAATTCAAAATTATATATTATAAAGCAGAATCCCTTAGCAGTTGTTGAATTTCAGATTCATTGATAAGGCATAGCCTGTGTGACAGGCATTTGTGGTCAAACAGCAGATAACAATCACACAGCCAGTGTGATTTTTCCTTTCTTTCTTCTAGTTCTCAAAAACAGTCAGTAAAACTCATCTAGCTGACAAATCTTTCCTTTATATGGTTCTTTAAATAACAGAAGAAAGCAAATAAAATGTGTTCTTCCATTCTCCTTTCAAGCTGAAATTGATGCCTTCAGTTTCTAATACTAAAGATGAATTCCATGCAGAAATCTCATTACACTTCAGTAACAAGACGAACATACATGTATTTTTAAATGATTACTGAAAGATGTTGATTTCAACCAATCGGATTAAGCATCAAGGCCGTGATTGACATGTCTAATATTAAGCATTCGCAGACCTCAGTATTTTTGTTTGTCATACAAAGTCTCAACAGTTGCTTGTAATGCAACACAGACTCTCCTGTGAGAAAGTTAATTTACATAACACACTTGTAACATGAGCTTGGGATGCCAGAGGTGAGTGTTGTTTCCTTTTCAGAGAAAGGTGTTTAGAAACGAAAAATAAATTTTGTGAATGGAGTCTCTGAACTGACGTCATGGGCGACCGGCAACAGGACGTTCTCATTAGAGTCTTTGGGATCAAGAAGCTTGGCCGTTCGATCTGGTATGGCTCTAGGAGTTCTGTGTGGCTTACGAAAAGAATACAGCACACTTGGAAAGTGGTAAAAGGCATGGATTTGTTCAACTCTGATTTCATTTATGACTCCGACCTGTATACGGAAAAGTACGCAACAGGCTGCGTGTCTTCACCAATCTGGTACACCTGAAATGTTCCTTGTATCTTTGCTGTATGATCGTATATGTTTAAGAATTGATGTTTTTAAAATAAATTATTGCCTGAACATTCTGTTTATAATCTGGTTCCTTTACGTGTTCTACTCGATAACATTTGTTTTCCGGAAGACTGACCTGACATAATGGGAATGAATTTGTTCATTTGCTTTATATAAGCAATTGAAATTCATGCTCAATAGGCCATTTGCAATAAGAGGCATGTGACATCATTTTTAAGAAAATGAAAGTTATATGATTTTTCCTTCAAAGAACGATTAGTGGGTCATATCTTAAACAAAATAATGGTGATTTGGTTTTTCAAACCCGCACCATTTTCTTAAAATGAATAAGTTCGTAAATGGTCACGTGACCAAAATGTGATTTTTGAAATTATGAATTACCTCTCTCTGAACACAAATTTTGCACTTAAACTTCAAGGAAAATGTTGAAAAGATGATGTGATAACGTTTACAGCGCATCTGAGCGTAACTATGAAACGTGGAACAAGATATAAGCAAGAAGTAATTTGGCCACCATGTTGGAGGGCAAGAGCATGCCCTCCAACATGGCGGCCAATACAAACCATACTACTTTGCTGAAAAATCAAAGTGCCATAAAATATCTCCCTTAAATGCGTTTCCTCTCAAATTTCGGGTGTAAGATAATTTTTGTGTGCTCTAACAATTTTTTGCATCAGCAAGATTCCAACTCATTGTTTAAAGGAAGCATTGGTCACGTGACCTCTTAGTGCAAGTGGCCTATTAAGGATAATCTTTATACTCATACACTGCGTGTTTTTGCTACCAGTCAGGCGCTATTTGCAGGTATTTCTAGGTTTATATAGGGCGAACAGACAGATCAGTAACTGTAATAAAAGGTTTTTTGGAAAAGGCGGAAAAAGGCATGGAAAAAGTGCATTATAAATTTTTAATAAATTTACGCGCTATTATTATTTTGGTTTGTTTACAAAGTTGTCTGCCAATTGGTGACTTCTTTGTTAGCGTCGGTACATAAAAGTCCCCGTAAAAATACATGTAGGTAAATGTTAGTTTGTGAGCAGGACAGGGCTGTAAATGTTATTTGTATCGGCTGCAACATACATGTATCTGAGGAATAGCAAAGAATATGAATTATGGGGACATATAAAATCAAACCAAATGTCCAGAAATACTCCTGTGTAAATTTCCTTGCGTGCATCAAACTCGCTTCCGATTGGTTTAAAAACAATCAGCTACTGTCACTGAACTCACACATGTGCAATATCATGAACCTGTCCAGAAGTTGCCGGGGGGGAGGGGAGGGGAGGGGATTGTGGCGTTTCGAATTGATTGGCGCCTTATCCTGCAATAGTGGAAGTCACTGTACAAATACAGGGAACAACATTTCAAGGTTATGCATAATAAACAAGTATTTCACTTCTGTTTACTTGTTTGATTTGTTTATTTAAATCGCGTCCTTCGTAGCAGACTGTTCTTTGGGCAGTCAATGAATCGAAACAAAGAATGGTATTAAATATATAAAATAGCCATTACCTAACCATCACAGAAAAAAATAATGACACAGGTTTTTCTATGGTCATTACTAAAACCAGCTTGTAGTCACCCAAAGTGAGCTTACAAACATAAGCTTTAGCTTAGCTAACAGTTCGCCTTCTTCTCTGCGTGCCGCTTTAAGAAACGGTCCAGATAAGAACGATAGCAACAACGGCAATGATATGTTGGAATGCAAAAAAGGTGCTAACTTTTCTATTGTCTGTACTTACTTCTGATTGGCTTAAACAGCAAAAGTTAACAAAACTTCATAAAGCGGTACATATATTCATCCTTACTTTCCAACCATCTTCCATATAACAAAATCTGGTCTCAGTTTGAATAACAAAGAAATCCTATGTGGGGAACATGTAAAATTGTAAACTTTTCTTGGCTATTGTTTTCAACTCTTGTGATTGGTCAAAATCTTTTAACACATACAGAAAAAAACCCTTTCAAAGTGAAGTGTAAATGCATTTTATTGTGTAAACGGCCTTCATGTAGGTTTATGCATTCTCTGTGTAAAAATGAGAACATTCCTATGTGGGGAAAGCACCGTTGCCGCATAACAAAAGAAATTTCTATCCACCTTACCCGGATCATTACTTAAAAATAGTATGCTCTGGATGGGAAAGCAACTTTGCCAGCTTTCTCATTAATTAATGTAAAGCTAATGTCTCGAAGAGTCCCTGCTGTAGTAAGCACTATGAAACGCAAAAAGATGACCGAATTAACTAAAGACACAAAGCACAACAGACAAGATGAATCGACCAGGCCGAGTTTGCAATGGTGCAAATTTACCGATCGTTACTTACGTTTTTCTCGTCGCTTTCCTCTTCTCGGTATTTCAAGGTTCCTGATAGCACTCAGCAACAGAAAAAAAAGATACCATAAAGCCATAAAACAAAGCCAAACTGTATACGAACAGAGCCCTAATCAATTGGATGGCCATCATGTACCGACAGCGACCCACCAAGATACCGAACGGAAATCAGGACTTAGGTCACCCAAGGTCACTCAGTTTCAGATGCTTGTTAGCAGGGGAGGGGCAGGGAAAGACACGGAGCGAACACTGACAGGAGCCATTACCCCTGCTAGATATCTTTTGTTTAATATGTTTTTAAACTTTCAACTTTTGTTCAGCTAATAAATTGATGTTTAAAGCGGCGAGGGTACAAGAGCATTTGGGCCTTGGTGTGTGGGGGCACATTTATCAATACCAGGCCGCCCATCGATGGGCTACTGGAGGTACGTAACATTTTTCACTTTTGTGTTTTTATCCCGTTAAGAACCAAGACAATTGTCTCCATTATCTTGCACTCAAAGACCATTTAAACAAACTAAAAATGCCAGGAAGAAATATTCTTCAAACTGTGTTTTAAGAAGAGGGCTATTGTGACCCCTGGGAGGGGGATACTCCCTACATAATGACCCTATACGGGGCCCTATAGATGGGCGGAGACTCCGCCCTCAAGGGCTACCTTCAGGAAAATGAAAAAGTACAGGGATTTCACTAGTTAAAGTATATGAAAGGGTAGGGAAATCTGTCATTTTGATCTGTAAAAAGGCCCAAAAGGGCTAAAAGATAAATTTATGGCGTTAAAAAGTCCAAAAAATGTTCTGATTTTGTGATTGATTCATTTTAAAAGAATTGCATTCACTCAACAGTTTAAAGGGATGAAAAGTTCTAATAAACTTGGTATAAGAAAGGGGAACCATTTGTCAATACAAGGTATATGAAAAGGGGCACCCTTTTTCGTGAAAAATGGTTTATAAAAGGGCAAGGGGTTAGAGCTTGGGGCGGGAGCCTCCCCGTATAAAACTTGTTGAGTACCACACCCTCCCTCGCTGGGATTGTGCCAGCTTTTTAGGAAACCATGCTGAATTTACTATTATAAAGGGAGAGCCAATTTTTAATAGTGGTGAATTCTTATGAGTTAATGTTTTTTTTTTCTTTCCAAACAACTCTGTGGAAAGACCTGGGGTAGATGTTATTTAGGGATTCCAGGGATTCTAGGTTTGTCCCCCGACAGGTTTTTTTCGTTTTCCAATATGGCGACGAGAAAACGGAGCCGAATGGCAGGGCTCGAGTTTAAAAGGAGGCAGGTGTTTCATTTTCAGAACAGAACAGTATTTTTATTATCACAGGGCATCTAATGACAGAAGTGTACTTTCTATGTTCAGTCGCCGATATAAGTCATTCGCGGGGGAGGTACTTCCTTATAAGAGGCTAACGGGGATGCACCGCCGGATGGGGTCGTATTTTCACCTCTGGATTGACTATATATATATAAATAACGGGTCGCATTTTCAATGGAGTTACTAGAATGTGGTCGCACATTTACGGATTTTTTTTTCGGGGGTAAAATACGTTCTTCACATTTACGGTTAGCAAACGTACCAGAATGTTTGTAATGTAGGCGAAAAGTGAAGTATTCTTCACTCATTATAAGGTACTATAGATGCATAAATAGAAAGTAAAGATGTTACACGGGACGATTCGCAACGACGATTTTTAGCTCAAAACAGCGTAGCAATGTCGGAACAATGTTGCAACCATTCAAAATAATGTCGCAACAATGTTGTAATGCTCTGTTGCGCTAAAAATCGTCGTCGCGAATCGCTCCGTGTAACATCCCCTTAACTATGGTGGGATCGAGAAAATTACATTTGCCCAAAAGTGACTAAGATGGGGTCTATTATTGGCCACCGCCGTTTCTTCCGACTCAACTGACAGCCTCGGAGTATCCGAGGATAGTCTCCAGTTGGAGACGTAAAAATAGTGTCCCCAGGCCAATTAGTACTTTCGTGCTAAATGCATTGACACTCAAATAAAGTGCATTTTGTTTCTTGCTGACCATGGGAGTTATGAACGCACTTCGTAAAAACTAATTAAACCCACGATGCTCTAACTTAAACCAAAACAGGACTGACTCTGATGTTGGTAACAAACATAGTCAGCTATAACCCAAAAATTTGCTCACTTCAAGGATTGACACTCAAATTTAATAAATGATACTATTATGTTACAAAAAATCCCTTATAAGGTAATAAAATTCAAAAACCTGTCTATACAATTACGGATTAACCTTGATATACAAACCTAATGTTGCTAAGCACGAGTGAATCTTCAAGTGCAAACATAAAATGAGCTGAGCAAGTACCACGGGACAAAAATCTTCATAACATCTAGAAAATTCTTCACAACATTATAGTGGACAGTCCCTTGAGGACCTGTAATACCTCATGTTGAAAATGGTGTGGTCTTAAGTTTACAATAAGAAATTATTGATAAATCTATTGAGCAAATAGAGTTTTACATGAACAACTTCAACATCATACTAACAAAAACTGAAAGCTTAAGAGCATTTAAAGGGGGGGGGGGGGTCTAGAAAATTCAGAAAGTGAGGGGAGGGGCAGGATCTGCTGGACACTTGCAAGCTATATATTATTGAGAATTCTTCAAGCAAAAATTGCAAAATTTCACAGAGAAAAAAGAGGGCGCGATCTCCTCAGACCACCACTAAATCAACCCATGCATTATTTACATTGAAACATTATCCATTTCCATCATTTATGTGCTGTTAAAAATCAAGTTTGGCAATTCACAGGGAATGTTTGACAATTTGACGTATTCAGCAATGTCAACGTGGAAGGGAAATCTTTTTCTGTTCGTTTATCATATCCCAGTAATTACTACAAAGTGGATTTTGCATGTGCTACCTTAAAAATATGCTTACTAAATGATAGAAAGCAAGTCTTTAATTGGTTATCTTTGAATCCAGGAATGATCTGCATGCAGATCTAAGCTCTGTTATCTCAGCGAAAGATAAATGTTCCCTTTGATGGCTTTCTGCTCTTGTACAAGAGAGGACTCTGGAGCAAAAATTCATGCAGTAAAACGCTACCAAACCTCTAATTTTCCTATTTACAAAAATGAATGTGAATATTTATTATTGACATCTACAAAGTCGACAGCCACTTCCCGACTTCTTCTTTCTCTTCTTGGCACCTTAACAAAAAAGCAAAAAAGGCATCACATAGAAGCCAAAACTACCCAATATTTGTTGCCCTTGTATCTCATAACGCGCTTAGCACCGTTCAAGGGCGTAATGATCTATTGAGGGGCAAGCAAAGCACTTGCCTTATTTACATTTTCAACTCTAAGGATTTAAAGAAAGAAAAGAAAGAGAAAAGGTTTAAGCAAGAGATCATAATTGCCTTTTAAAGGGAGTTTATTATTCTGTCTTTAATTTTGAAGCAGTGCTAGGGAAAAGTCCTAAAGCTGTAACTTAAAAAAATCTGCGTACTTATATGTGACAAAATTTGAAAAGTTTGATGCCAAATCTGGCTGTGACGTCACCAGGGCACGCTCAATGTCAAGTGAACCAATTTAGAAAATTGAGGTTTTACTTAGAAACGTACATTTTGGGTTATAACATTTAGTTTTGGAACGCTGAAGAAACCATCTCCTGGTTTTTGCTCACGTTCCTTTGTTGAGTCAAGTCCAAAGACTATGAGACTGTGGAACGATTAAACCTCATCGGACTTTTTTCTAATTAAAAAAGGAGGGGGCATATTTGTTTAAACGTTCAAGGAGATATTACTTAACTATTTTTGTTTTACCTTCGAATTCCTTGCTACTGCCTTTATCATCATCCTCCTCCTCCTCATCTTCTTTCTTGGATTGTGATTTGTCATCATCCTCACCATCATAACCATCTTTTTTCTTGAGTTGTGATAAATGCCTTTCAGCTTCATGAGTAATCTGCAAGGACTAACAGGTTTTTTTATTAGAAGCCGAAACTTGAAGACACGGAAAGTAGGAATAAAGCATTAACGGAAACTCTTACAGTCAAGCCTGAAATAAGAGGTGTTTCAGCAACGTCCCAAATATCGATTCCATAATTAATATAGATAAAACGTTTCTGAGTTTTTCAAATAATAAAGAATATATGAATTTCATAGAACGGAACTGCGGAAGAAAGAATGCAAAAAAAGATCCTTGCAGTGTAAGACACAACTTATGATGCTGTGAAAAAAAGAAGCCTTAAAACTTCAGTGCCAACGCGATAATCTTCAAGACTGCGTAAAATCTTTCAAGAAGAAATATAATTTCCATAATATAGTTTTTGGCGTCTGTTAGCAGTCCTTACCTCATTTGGTGTTTTGTTGCACAGGCCGTGCTTGTCTGCTCTGATGACCAGAGTACGTTGCTGATACTGCTTGGCTTGCTCGAAGTCACCTAATTTCTTGTAAATTAAAGCTACGTTATTATAGCTTCTTGCAACATTAACATGTTTCGGGCCGAGCTTGTCCAGTTCGATGTCTAGAGCATGTTGCTGATACTCCTTGGCTTGCTCAAAGTCACCTAAATCCCGACAAATTAAAGCTAAAGTCGTGCAGCTTGTTGCAACCTTAACATGTTCCGGACCGAGTTTCTCCATTTTGATCTCTACAGCACGTTGTTCAGACTCCTTGGCTTGCTCGAACTCACCTAAATTCTGGTAAATCAAAGATAAGTTATTGTAGTCTCTTGCAACATCAACATGTTTCGGGCCGAGCTTCTCAAGATCGATGTCTAGAGCACGTTGCTGATACTCTTTGGCTTGCTCGAAGTCACCTAAATCCTGGCAAATTAAAGATAAGTTATTGTAGTCTCTTGCAACATTAACATGTTCCAGGCCGAGCTTGTCCAGATCGATGTCTAGAGCACGTTGCTGATACTCCTTGGCTTGCTCGAAGTCACCTAAATCCCGGCAAAAGCTAAAGTCGTGTAGCTTGTTGCAACCTTAACATGTTCCGGCCCGAGTTTCTCCATTTTGATCTCTAGAGCACGTTGCTGATACTCTTTGGCTTGCTCGAAGTCACCTAAATCCTGGCAAATTAAAGATAAGTTATTGTAGTCTCTTGCAACATTAACATGTTCCAGGCCGAGCTTGTCCAGATCGATGTCTAGAGCACGTTGCTGATACTCTTTGGCTTGCTCGAAGTCACCTAAATCCCGGCAAATTAAAGCTAAAGTCGTGTAGCTTGTTGCAACCTTAACATGTTCCGGCCCGAGTTTCTCCATTTTGATCTCTACAGCACGTTGTCCATACTCCTTGGCTTGATCGAACTCACCTAAATTCTTGTAAATCAAAGATAAGTTATTGTAGTCTCTTGCAACATCAACATGTTTCGGGCCGAGCTTGTCCAGATCGATGTCTAGAGCACGTTGCTGATACTCTTTGGCTTGCTCGAACTCACCTAAATTCTGGTAAATCAAAGATAAGTTATTGTAGTCTCTTGCAACATGAACATGCTCGGGGCCGAGCTTGTCCAGATCGACGTCTAGAGCACGTTGCTGATACTCCTTGGCTTGCTCGAAGTCACCTAAATCCCGGCAAATTAAAGCTAAAGTCCTGTAGCTTGTTGCAACCTTAACATGTTCCGGCCCGAGTTTCTCCATTTTGATCTCTAGAGCACGTTGCTGATACTCTTTGGCTTGCTCGAAGTCACCTAAATCCCGGCAAATTAAAGATAAGTTATTGTAGTCTCTTGCAACATTAACATGTTCCGGGCCGAGCTCTTGAAGCTTAAAAGCGAGTGAATATTTAAAATTTGTTTTTGCTCCTTCGAATTCACAATGCATTTTACAAATATTTCCAAGGGTTTCATATTTTTCGGAAATGTCCGTATCATGAACTTGAAAGAAATTGTCTGTTAAAAACGCTTTGTCAGTTACCATAGTTAAAGCTTTCAAATGTGCAGCGATGTGTCTGGTGTGCAGTCTCTTACTCTGTAGCGGAGTTGCGCCGATAAATTCGCTGAATGATGAAATGACCACACTAACGACCTCATTGGTTTGGCTTTCTGGACACTCTTTTGTTACAGTTTTAATAGCATCATGCACAACCTGGTGAAGTCGAACAAAACAGCCACCCTCGTCATCTTGGAACAGGACAAGTGAGCTTCTTTTTAATCTCATGCGAATTAGTTCCTTGTCCGTTTCATCAAACTCTTCATCTGAGTTCATGACGTAACTAACTACTATTTCGACGTTTAATGGTCGTGGCGCGCAAAGGGAAACAAAAGTGAAAAGGTGTTTTTGAAATTTGTCGGATCTCATCAGTGTTTCGACGGCTAAAGTTATTGCCTTGGTCATTGAATTTGGATAAATTGGATTAGTGTTGACGAGTGTATCCTCCGTTTTCTGAAGTTTGCCTTTCTCTAAGATCTTCAGGTATTCCTCCCAACCAAAATGCGTCGATACCCTGTCCTCCCGAATCTCTTTAATAAAGACCGCAGCGCCTGCTAAAGCAAGAGGTTGATAATCCAGTTTTTGTGCTACTGTTCCTACCAGCTCGCTATCTGGGATACCAGAAAGCTTGGACAATAATGAACGGGCGTCATTGGGCTCCATACCTTTGCTTACCGAGATATGGTTAACAAAAGAGCTTTCTGAGGGAATTGATTTTGTGTCCTGGGTCGTAATCAGCAACTGGCCCCTTGCCCAAGTCTCGTTTTCAAACCGTGGTAAATGGACATGCACAGGTGACATAGTAGTGACATTGTCAACCACCAGTAGCCACGACGTGTAACAGGTAATTTTTACAGCGACAAGCATCTTAAGACTAGTGATCTTTTCGTCCATGGTCGAGTCCTTTGAGCCGAGGGTTTCCACAATTGAATAGTCTGGGCACTTTAAATGGCGAGCAAATGAGGCATACGACTCCAAAAGTGAAGCTGGACTTGCAGCATTTAAGGTCATCACAAATGAAGACCCACCTGGCATTTCTTTGAGGTCGTCAAAGAATCTCTCAGCTACGAGGCCAACTAGCTGTGATTTCCCGCTTCCAGGATTCCCTGAGATGTATAGATAACTCAACCTGTTGTCACTGGACTCATTAAGTTCCCTCAGCTGTTGGACTATTTTTGCTACTTCCCTTTCACGACCACCCATATCATGCGAAGGTTTAGGAGGGAGAACACAGAATGAAGGTACTTCATTTTGGAGCTGATCTTCAAGGACCTGGCGCTGACTCTCTTTTTCTTGAACTTCTTGTTTCAGATTATCAACTTCTTTGAGGACCTTTGTTAAATCTTTTGTTGGAAATGTTTTCTGATATTTTAAGTCTTGAATTTTTACAGTGGGAAGACTAAGCGCTTGAAACGCAACATCAACTTTGCTAACAGCATTCTGAAAATCTATCTTAGAGAGACTACCTTGTGGCATGTGAGCGAATTCTTCATTCCTGAAATTTCGTAGATCATCCACATTTTTTCTGACTATTGCGCTAAGACCTGGCCCGACGCAATCAGAGAAAAGGATGGCGTAAAATAGCATTGTACAATCCCATTCCCCACTGTTTCCGTTTTTCATAGTGGCCAAAAGACGAGCGTTTCTTTTTTGATTTCGAGGAGACTCTCCGTGATAAAAGTCCATTCCATTACGAGGCTGGTCTTTCCATTCTCCTTTTGTTGATTTGTACAGTTTGTCCCACTCTTGTTTAAATATTTCTCTCAGACCCTCCGCTAGTATATCAGTAGTTACACAACAAATTCTATAATAGTTCAGCTGTTCATCGGTATATTCGTTTAAAGAAGCCATATTTGATGCACCTCTGATGTTTGGAACCTTAATTAAAATGAAATCTGCAATTAGCAAATTCGTTCAGAGGGGGGAAAATTATCAGTAACGTAGATAACACGGTCTATGAAGTAAAAACATTGACTTCCCAACACAACTACGTTAAGGCATAACAAAGACCCAAATTTGCTCATCCGTACAGATTTCATGTCTTAAAAAAAAATCAAGGCTTCTACAAACTTGAAAACATATTGTAATCCCTAAACGGCTGAACAAGGTAAGGTTTATTTATTTAAGGGTCTTGAGTTTTAAGGTGGCTGAAGACAGTTTTCTTAGAAATGCTCTATCCCTTTACTGTTAATTAACATTTCCGTCGATCACGAAAAGGTACGCAGAAAAATGACCAGTTTTTGTCAGTGGATATTTTCCGGGTCCTTGAAGATCCAAAGTTTGTCTTTTTGTCTGTTTTCGTACCTTTGACACACCGATCGAGTGATCTCACTCATTCACTGCGCGCACTCTTGAGCTTGCAAACTAAGGGAGAAATGTTTGAGCCCTTGTTCCCTTGTTTTGTTTTGTATTTGTTGTTGTTGTTGTTGTTTTTTTCCATAGGCAATGTAAACGTATGAGAATATCTTAAAAACTACTCATTAAAATTGGATGAAATTTGGCACAAATCCCGTTCATACTGCACTCAGTCAATGATAGCTTCAAATATATTTTGGACAAAGAAGTTTTGCGACACAGTCAACCTTTTACCTTCAAAGTTTCAACAACTGTTCGGTACAATTTAATTTTTCATCCATGTTGACATAGCAACGATCGAAATCTTACTTTTAACCTAATAAATGTAATCTCTTATTAATATATTTAGTCCGTACCAAATTTGAGAGTTAGGCCTTCAACGAGACTTATATATCACCCTAATGAATAGTAACGATCCACAACCTATCAAACTGTGTTCAGCCACCGTTAACGGGGTATACAGTTTCACGGTATAGCGTATTGAACAGGGTGTCTTCTTCTCGGAACGGAAGCCTTTAGTTTAGGAGAGTGTAAAGGCTTGCAATGTGCTGTCTACCTTTGCCGTACCAACCGCGGTATTCGTACAAAAAATCTAATCCCATGGTCTGGCGTAGTCAAGTCACGGGTCGGTGATATGTTGAGTATTCGGTTTGGGGACAATCACGTGGTGTGGTCTGAGGCCAACTACTACTTTTCTTGACATTTAGCTACAAAGGTATTATGCACCTATCAGTGTTAAGCCCCAGAGAGGGTAGGGGGGGGGGGGGGGGGCGGGCAGACCCAGCGGAATTTGACATTTTAATGGAAGCCAGAGTCAAATTCCCTACCCAAGGCACCTACTAAATGTCAATTTCTCGCCTCTGGGGTAACTTTTTCTAACAGAGTCAGGACTTAATAATTGACAGGTTGGAAAGGATATGTCTTTTACAACCTCACATAGAAACAGAAACAGAACGAACGAAGACTCTTCTATTTATAAACATTCGATCATACAATGAAAGAAGTGATGGTTCATATATACCGAAAAATAAAACAGATTCCTCACCTTTCTTTCGCTCATGTTGTCTTGTTACTTTCAAGAAAAGCAGTTAAGAATTTGCTCATGCTTAGCGTGCGTATATCGAGTTATGGATGCACGCGGGAAGTTTGAAGAGCACGAAAGATACGTAAGAGTTGCAAGAGGCGATAGCCGAGTGCAACTCTAGCTTCTTGAGTGCTCTCCAAACTTCCCGCGTGCATCCATAACTCGATATACGCACAGCTAAAAGCATGAGCAAATTCTTTTATAACATAACTGACAAAAATGCTTGCTCTTTGATTTACTGCAAAATTCTTGTAACGCGCGCCACAGAAAAACAAACGCTTCTACTGGCTGGTTACAAACACGCCACAATCGCCTAGTTTGAAAGAAAATTCTTTCTGTAAAACTGAGAAAGAAAATTTGCTTATTTATTCGTTAACGATCAATTGAAACTAAGCAGAAACAAAGACTAAAGTGTCTTAAAGTCTACCTAAAGTTAAAATACTCACATGTCTGTAACACGTCGTGGAGTATGGTTTGGATCCGGCGCTGAGAGGATGTTTATGTTTTGCTCGGCGAAATCCAGAAAACTTGTATTTTTGGCGAAGACGACTGTCATCCTATTTTACATGAATGAATGAAAAACTTTATGTGTTCAGCTGGTCATTATACCCTGCTAGCAGAGGCTTTTCCCTTGTGTTTCTCAGCGTTGTACTGCCATTCTCTTCGCTGTTTTGGCTGCTCGCGTTTTGTTTTGGTTGTTTCTGTGCCGAGGAAAAGACCTCTGCAGACAGCCGTTTGGGATTCCTGTTGAGCATGCGCGAGATGAAAATGTGGTTACCATGGAATTTCTGGGTCACGTGTCGGTAATACGATGCCGCCGCCGGAGTTTGGTCATGTATTCATGAGTCAATTTTCCCACGGGAAAGACTCGCACTCGCCATGTTGATATAGCGGGCTCACTTTTGCACAGCAAACTAGTACAAAAAAGATGCGCGAGTTGATAAAACCGGTTTCACAACCGGTTTAGTCATGTGATTACCTCCTAGATCTTGGAGGTATCTAATGCGCATGCTCAACAGGAATCCCAAACGGCTGTCTTCTTTTCTCTGCATAGAAACAACCAAAACAAAACGCGAGCAGCCAAAACCGCGAAGAGAACGGCAGTACAACGCTGAGAAACACAAGGGAAAAGCCTCTGCTAGCAGGGTAGGTCATTACGGCTACTTGAGAAGACCTGGCAGCATTTGTTTTCATGAGCAAAAAAATTATGTCTTCTTGTGTAATTTGTCTTGTTATTGCAAGAGAAATTTTCCTAATTTAGTCGGATTGTTCGGCAATAACAAAAGTGCCTAACAAATTTAAAAACAAAAATAAAAACGGAAATTTACCTTTAATTGTTGTTAATGACCAATTGGTGTCTTTTCTGCTCCCAGTGAATGTCTCTCGGCCAAAATTTGCTGCAGTTGGTCCTCCGACAAATTTGCGAAACGCACAACTTGCGAGTTTTTTTAAATTCGGCTTTATTTTTGCGGCTTCTTGGATCAGGACGTAAAAGGACAATGCCGATTGAAAAATTTGGCAGTTCTTCGCTGGTTTCTTCCATATCTTAAAGAGAAGGAAAACTGCACTGCAGCTTAAAAGCGGAAAACATTGCAGCCAGGTTAAAAAAAAATGCTTACGTCATCTTATTTACGCACGGGCGTGCGTAAATAAAGATTTTGTTCATAGCGGCTCAATAGGATTTATATAGGGCAAGTACGCGTGCCGCGTGCCATGTTATAAAGGTCATTTACCTCTGGTGACTTCTGGGTATTACTAAGATGTCAGGTCACTCATTTCCAGTTCTCTCGGTCTCCCAAGATGGCGGCCATGTCAAATTCCCGGCCCTGGGGCAACGCCCCTGGGCAACGCTTAAATGTCAAAATTCCTACCCAGGGGAAGGCACACTCAGTCAATTTCCCGTGGGTAGCCCCCCCCCCCCCTCCCACCCTGGGGCTTAACATTGATAGGTGCATTATTTAACTGTATTATTCAACCCATAAACACGTGAATAAAAATTACTAGTAAAATTACTTTCATCGGCCTAGCAGTGCAATAACCCACACTACGGCAAACCCTATCAAGACACAATAACAATAATATATTTAAGGGAACTGCCAAGAAAACTAAAACAAATTCTCTCTGGATTGTACTAAATTATGCAATGTGAAATTCTTTAATTTTTCTATCATCGATCTTTGATTCCGTATTCCGTTTCCGTTTCCGTTTCCGGATTCCGGATTCCATGTTTTAGTGCTGCTCTTTAAATAGCTTAATCTTACCTCAAAAAAATAGTATTCCAAATAAGCTTTATACACAATCTTACCCTTCACTAAATAAAATGATAACTGGTGAACTCGTTTTCACGAGGAAGAAAAAACTTCCAAAACGAATGCAGGTTATTTCAACATTCCTAACGTCCTTCGGGGGGGTACTCCTGGAAATTCTTGGTGGGAATTTGCCGCACGGTTCCTCAAATCCTGACCCGATTTCAGACCAAAAAATGTAATTTTCCAGACCCGTTTTCAGAGTAGACCTTTAAAATCCATACCCGTTTTCAGGCCTGGCCTTTAGGCCGAAATTATGTTATCATTGCTTAGATTAGAGTGCAAACAAAACAATTATTCTTACTCATTTGGAATTGAAACGATAAGTACATTCATACACTCCGTAGTTCCCTCGAAAACCATCCTGATTCCAGACCAAAATGGGCAAAGTGTATCAGACCCGTTTTCAGACCAGAACGGCGCAAAAACCCTACGTACCCGATGGGGCGGCGCATGCCTACATGGCTTACGGTCAGTATGAAACACGGACTAGGTATAAAACGCGGACTGCAGGCTGCGGACTGGGTATAAGATAGGAATTCTTGGTGGAGGTTTCTGAATCAAGAGCCTGACAAAAATTTATCGTTTTCAGTTCTAAATGAATAAGAACGAAATAGAAATATGCGATCGAATTTGAATTGCATTTGAAGAACTTTTTGTTTGTGCTCAAAAGAGAATGATCTACTCTTGTGCTCTAATCTGTAATATTTAATGACGACATAATTTCTGCCTAATCAGGCCTAGGCTGTTCCAGGGTCCGAGATAGTTGGGTCCGCTGAAGGGTGCTGAAGGGTTGAGAAAGCGCGAAAATATAACGGGAGGAAACTGGGTAGTCTCCTCTATATCTGAGATCCTGGAACAGGCTAAATTAGGCCTGCAAATGAGTATGGATTTTAGAGATCAGGTCTGAAAATGGGTGTGGAAAATAACATTTTTTTATTCTGAAATAGGGTAAGGATTTAGAGGATCAGGAAGCAGAACCCCACCAAAAAATTCCTAGGAGTACCCCCTTCCGGAGTCCAGGAGGAGGGTATAAATCATGTCATCATAATCATCGCGTAGAATATAACGTTGGGTTGGATCATTCAAATTTCGGTTATTATTCAAGTATAGTTGAATAATCCCTCCCCCTAAATACTGCTTTTTTACTTCACGGAATGCCCCTATACTGACCTTCTCGTATGAGTTCTTCATATCCTCATATTCCCAAGGCTTTATTTGAAACGGACTAGAGGCATCTTTAAGAATTTTACTCTGACTCGGCTAACACCAATGCTATTGATTCCTTTTATTCGGTGCTTCTTTGATCGGTTCTCTTCTAACTCCTTCTTTTAATAAAATTCAGGTTTAATTTCAGTTGCCTTGAGTAGCGGCGTAACATTCCTTGTCAGTGCAGTTTGCTTTCCTTCTCCACATGAGGAGAATATAGACTGCGCGTGACCGGCTTACGGAATGTTTTTGTGTGACGCAAGGAGCTGGAACTACTGTTTTATGCAAGCTGCTTTCCGTTTCTCTCAGTTTTACCTTTTTACATAGTTCGTAGTCCGTGTTTTATACTCAGTCCGTAGTCCCCATTTTATACCTAGTCCGTGTTTTATACTCAGTCCGCAGTCCTCATTTTATACCTAATCCGTGTTTTATACCCAGTCCGCAGTCCGCAGTCCATGTTTTATACTGACCGCATGGCTAATATAAGGAAGTACCCCCCGGGGTAAAGTCCATACAGACAGGATTACATTCTTCACTAGCCTGTTCCAGGCTCCGAGATAGTGGTGAAAAAGTGGTAAAAAGAAATGCGAAAAACGCGCGGGGGCTGGGGAGAGACAGGGCGGCGGAGCCTCTCTCTCCCATTTTTCTCGCCGCCACCGCCCCCTTTCCCAAGTCGCGTCCGTCTTATTTTCGCTTTGCTCGTTTTAATACGTCCGCACTATACTATCTGAGAGCCTGGCACAGGCTAACTCTTCACGTACTACCTGCTTCTGATCGGTTACGTTGTAAACGTATTTAACGTCTTATTCACATAATTCAGACCTCACAGATAGTGTACGACTGTCTATTATAATTCAAAACAATTGGACAGGCATGGAATGTACGGATATCAGGGATATTATAGTTCAGTCCCTGCCAAAACACGTTTATTTCACTTTAAGACAAACATATAAGCGGCAATGCGTTTGCGATAATTTCGTTTGAATTATAGGATCACAAACACGAGAGAACCTTAAGCGAAAACTTGAAAATGTAATACCGTTTGTTTAAGTTAGCACTGGTTCCATTGTCGACTGCTCGAGACTGCTTTTGCATGGGGCGAGATAAAAACACATTCACTTGATTTCTGACCCGGTGCTGACCGTGCCGAAATAAATACGCCAATTTCCAAATATGATGGCCTACCTAATTTATGTTTTTGCAGCTTCAAAAATTAACTTTAACATTTCTAATGCAACAACTTTCGCCATGCGTCATCAAGGTCCCTACCGCTTACCCCCAATTCCCCTTTCATAGAAAACACAATTACGTAGCTTTTAGCTCAGACTCAAAGCCTTTGTGTACCGTGTATGCGACAGTCAGTTCTTTCATGTTCACCACATCCTTGGGCACAACATAACAGAGTTTCCCTTTACATCTTTAACTTTGGCTGATGGCCAGACATTTACTTGATTGTTTGCACACTACTGAGCACCGTCACAAGAGGGAAGTCGAACACTTTCAAGGTATAAAAAATCCAATGCTACATTTCTTGTACCCTAGCGTAAGTCAAGGAGCCTTAGTCTGGCGTTGTACTAAATCAATTGTAGCTCTGTAATATAAACTGAAGACTTGTTTCAACTGTATTTACTTACCGATTGCAGCCTTAATCAAGCACGAGGTAGGCAGCACGACAGTAAAGAGGTTTCGCTTGAATCAGGAGGAGAAAACTATCAAAACGAAAGCAGGAAGTTCGAACATTCCTTGGTGTGACGACTGCTTTTATTTTCATTTTAGGGATTACTTACGTCAGTTTATGCAAAAAGCAGCACATATCTGTTCACGTAATTTCAAAGGTCATGGCCAGGGGGGTACACTTATAGCCGACACCGGGAGGGTGTCTCCCTTGCACCTCCATCTCTATTAATTCAACGCGCCTGCCACTCAAGCTATTCGAGTTCTTACGTGTGCTCCATTCTCTCGCCGAGAAATATCGGTCTGTAGTTATCAGCATTGGCTTTGGAGAAAAATGGGCATTTTTCCAGTCGTCAGGAAATATAGCCTTTGCTTATGATCTTGATCGAATTAAATTCGACTTTAGCACGGCAGTAGCGCGACGTTTGAAACCAAGTCGTGCTACTGCCGTGTAGCACGGCAAGCTTTGCCGTGCTACACGGCAGTAGCTCGACTTGGTTTCAAACGTCGCGCTACTGCCGTGCCGAACTCAATTCATAAATTATAAATACATTAGAATCATTTAAAAGTTTGCTAAACCGTTTCTTTAATTATTGTGTTTTGTTTTCGGCAAGAGCCGTTCTATTCGACTGAATTAAATTCGACGTCTGAAACCAAGTCGTGCTACAGTCGAGCCAGCTTAGCACGGCAGTAGCACGACGTTTGAAACAGGCCTAAGAAGCACACTTGAGATTATCCTAGTCCACAACGTTTGGAGGTATTAAATTTTGCAGCCACGCGGTATACGTGTTCTTAAGTCACAGAAATAAAACGCGAATTGCGTATAGATGCCCTTTTTTCTAACATTAAAATTCAGCTTCTCATTTGTTGTCCCTAAACGTTTTCAATAGAAGAAGTGGGGAGAATTTGTTGAAGTATCAATTAGATTCATCTTGTGTGAACATGTACTCAATACGTGCCTCGAACATTTCGGATGGTAGGCCTGTGGCACGACTTAAGGATAGATCTCTAGATCTCCCCCCTTCCTGTGAACGAAATCACCAACTTGCCCCTTGAATAGACCTGTTTAGCTTGGATGTTCTGTTTTCAGATCAGGCGATGCCGGAATTTACCTTTTGTCTTCCTATACATCATGCACGTGATGCACGCGAAAGCGCGCGCGCGAGTAGTCAAAGGAAAGGTCTGGAGTTGGGGTGAAAACTGAGAGTGAGACTGGAGAGAGACACGCCCCCCAGCCCACGTGCTTTGCGCAAAAATATCAATCAGGCCACCGCCAGCGCTTGGCACCTTGTTAAAGGACGACTGTTTTGTAGTCTAATAGGTCCATTAACAAAATACAGTGATTTATACGAAATTTTATCCCAAGCTCGTTTTATTGGAATGGAACAAAGGAACGCTGAAAGGTTTATGAACTGTTCACAGTCGCCTACTTACCGAGTATAGCCTGGGGATGAGTACCAAATACACTTAGGGAGTGGGGGATGCTTAAACCCGACGCCCACCCCCTCGGTACATTTTAAAAGCAAAATGGCCGCCCCTAACTGTAAGTGCTCGGCCTCGAGAATCTTACCGGAGAATAGGGTAATGTGGACCGTCTAAAAAGTGTTTTGGTAGCAGATCCTCTTCAGTTGTTATCTGTACCTGGATAAGATCAGGAACTTGTACAGTCAAACCCTGCTTTACGGACACCCACTTAATACCGACACCTCGTTATTACGGACAGTTTGCTTTGTCAATGGGGGAAAGAAAGTCCCTACATTTTCTCTAAATTCAATCCACTTAATACGGACACCTCATTATTACAGACAGTTTGCTTTGTCCCTGGAGAAAGAAAGTCCTTACATTTTCTCTAAATTCAACCCACTCAATACGGACACCTCATTATTATAGACAGTTTGCTTTGTCGTTGGGGAAAGAAAGTCCTTACATTTTCTCTAAATTCAACCCACTCAATACGGACACCTCATTATTACAGACAGTTTGCTTTGTCCCTGGAGAAAGAAAGTCCTTACATTTTCTCTAAATTCAACCCACTCAATACGGACACCTCATTATTATAGACAGTCTGCTTTGTCGTTGGGGAAAGAAAGTCCTTACATTTTCTCTATTAAAATTCAACCCACTCAATACGGACACCTCATTATTACAGACAGTTTGCTTCGTCCCTGGGGAAAGAAAGTCCTTACATTTTCTCTATTAAAATTCAACCCACTCAATACGGACACCTCATTATTACAGACAGTTTGCTTTGTCCCTGGAGAAAGAAAGTCCTTACATTTTCTCTAAATTCAACCCACTCAATACGGACACCTCATTATTACAGACAGTTTGCTTTGTCCCTGGAGAAAGAAAGTCCTTACATTTTCTCTAAATTCAACCCACTTAATACGGACACCTCATCATTACAGACAGTTTGCTTCGTCCCTGGAGAAAGAAAGTCCTTACATTTTCTCTAAATTCAACCCACTTTTAACGGTCACCTTAATACTCGGACATCAACTATGGTTTCCTCCGTATTAACGCACTTTGCCTGTACTGGCTCAACATAAACGCACTGCGCATGCAACGAGCATTTTAGGGTTGAAAGCGCATGCGTAATAGAATGTTCAAATGACGTCACGGAAGCCATATTAGTGTTCTAAGCAATTCTAGTGGGAGTTGAGCTCTTTTCTTACCTAAACACTTTCTTTTGTTCCAATGAATTTACATAGATGCTGGCTACGTGAGTGAAAACGTTCCATTGGTAGTAATGACGCATAACTTGCAATTAATGCTGATGTTTTTGACTAAACTAAGAATGGGTTAACGCACAACCCATGGTAAAAAGATCTATTATTAAAGCGACTTAATCAGGCGCGCACGTGAAGATTAAGCAAGGATGGGGCGAAACAAGAGACCTTCTCGTGCGCACATCTCAACTCTGTGGTTTAAGTGACAGATAAAGTTTCCCTTTGATGGTTTTCTGTTCGGGTTGTATCTTCTCACAATATAGCAGCAAGCTTTTCCACGGTCTCATCATTTGACAGGCCTGTTCGTTTGTTCTTGAACTTTTGCAAAAGGTCCTTGCTGGTCATGGGCTTTCTTGTGAGGTACCTTCTCACGGCTTCTTCAGTGATTCCCTGAGGGCCTTCCTCACTACCGGTCGGTGTTGGGGTGCTTGTTCTTGAGCCTCCTCCTGCCCCTCCCGCGGAAGGTGCCGGGGATACACAAGGTTTTTTGCTTGCTGGACGTCCCTCTTCACCTGGGGTACCTTTTTTACTTGCACTTGCTGGGCGCTTCTTTGATTTTGCTACAAAAACCCAGACAATTCAAAAAATTGTTTCACCACGGGTAACATCAAACTGATCGGAAACAATTGAAACAACATCTAAAATGCTAGTTCTAGAAATAGTACCTGACGAAGGTTTTGCTAAATAGGTTTTATTTATATGGTCACTTCATACAATTTCATCTACGTACGAGGAAAATAGTGGGGATATACTTACAGGGAGTCCCTGGTCTGTCCTGACTCAGCTTTGTAGCAGCGGCAGCAATGGTGTTAAAAGCGCCGTCTGTAGCAATCGTAGGGGTCGATTAACAGCTATTTGAAGAGGTACTGGAGCCACTCCCAGACTTCTTCTTTTTCTTCTTGTCACCTTTACAAACACAAAATATATTTCACATCATATACGAGCAAAACACACTCAAGATAAACAATTTGTTCACCAGTTTAAGTTAATTTCCAAGTCTTTACTCTGTATTTTCATTGGTTCATTTAATTAGTTGCCTCTCATGTGATTGGCCAGAGCAATCCCCTTTGTTGCATTTGACTTACGATAGCCTCTCTTTGGCCAATCGTAATCACCTCGATTACTGCTTCATTAAGTGGCTTGCGTGAATGGTGATTGGTCAGTTTCGTTAATTCTACGTTGCTTCGCTGTGTAACTGGCCACATAGGGAAACAAGTCGTGGAATTTTCCCACGCTATGTAACCGCCGCGTCTTTACTCTACTCGTGATTAAGCAAATCAGACTCCCGCTACGCGCTCGTCTGATTTTGTTTGTTTATCACTCGTTTGATTACTGACCGAATTGAACTCCACTCAGTCTTATTACCATTATCAATGGGCTGCCTGGCTCCACTTAGCCTCTATGGTTTTTCAAGGCAGCCAAAAAATAAATAAATAAAATAAATAAATAGGTAAATAAATGAATGAATTTGATGAAGATAATAAATAAATAAATAAATAAATAAATAAATAAATGTGATGAAGATTAAAATGAAGTATGACGTTTACACCATGATACCCCGCCCAGAAACATCTCTCTCTGTTTTTACTTAATGCTACACATTCTAATTACAAAAAAAAATTCTAACGTATTTGTGGCTATTTTTCCCGCAGCTACATGTAGTTTACGCTCAATGAACCAATGTGTGGTCATTGAACTACTGGTGTTGTCATTGAACTGTTGTGTGGTTATTGAACTAACAAAAAGGAAAACTGAGCTGTTTTAGAGAATCAAATCAAGAATGGAGCATCCGTGAGCCGTGTTGGTTAGGGCATAGGGGTGTTACCAAAATTTTTTTTTCGGTGACCAGCTGACATTCTAGAAGCTTCGCTGGAGTTCATATTTTTGTTTTAGTTTAGGATCTTATGCAAGCCTTTCAACAGCATATATTTTGTAATCATTTTATAATTAGACTATTTGAAAGAGGTTCTAGAATTTTAATGTGTAAGTTTATAAGTAGATGAGTCCAGACGAGGTATTAACTAGTTTTCACGAGCGAAGAGAGTTTAACGTTGGTCGTGTATAGTCAACTGTGACGTAAGCATTGTTTATGGAGTTTAAGGTGTAGTTGCAGAGTTTTACTTGGCGGAAACTAAGCTCATTATTTTTTTTACTTTCTAAAAATTAGGGAAACAGGAGACCCAGTATATAGCAGTATAGTTCATATTGTCTACACATTCAAATCCTGATAATATGGACACTAAGGGGTCATAGAAAGTGTCCGTATTGAGTGGGTTGAATTTAGAGAAAATGTAAGGACTTTCTTTCCCCAGGGACAAAGCAAAACTGTCTGTAATAAAGAGGTGCCCGTATTGAGTGGGTTGAATTTAGAGAAAATGTAAGGACTTTCTTTCCCCAGGGACAAAGCAAAACTGTCTGTAATAAAGAGGTGCCCGTATTGCGTGGGTTGAATTTAGAGAAAATGTAAGGACTTTCTTTCCCCAGGGACAAAGCAAAACTGTCTGTAATAAAGAGGTGCCCGTATTGAGTGGGTTGAATTTAGAGAAAATGTAAGGACTTTCTTTCCCCAGGGACAAAGCAAACTGTCTGTAATAAAGAGGTGTCCGTATTGAGTGGGTTGAATTTGGAGAAAATGTAAGGACTTTCTTTCCCCAGGGACAAAACAAACTGTCTGTATTAACAAGGTGTCCGTATTGAGTGGGTTGAATTTAGAGAAAATGTAAGAACTTTCTTCCCCAGGGACAAAACAAACTGTCTGTATTAACAAGGTTTCCGTATTGAGTAGGTTGAATTTAGAGAAAATGTAAGGACTTTCTTTGCCCACCCGTAGGAAACCAACAGATCTGCAACAGATCTGTTTTACGAAAAACAGACTAGCTGCAAACTATTTTATCGTCTGTAAAGTCCGTTTTCAGTCTGTAGCAGACCCAATGCCTTCATCGTCTGCAAAGAGGTTTTCCTGCAGACGATAAACAGATGAAAAACAGATATCTGCACATGATCTGTAAAGTCTGCAGATAATTAATTTAGCGCGCGTGTTTATCAATTCGAAATTAGACAACTAAGACTCTTCGGTCGGGTCCATCCGCTGCTTTGTCGATAAATTTAAACATAAGCTTGAATCATCCAATTATTATAAAAAGCGTCGGAACATTACCTTACTTTCATTTTGTTTTATTCACTCTCAAGACTTATGTAGCTTTTCAAAGTACATTCGTGAATGCTGCCGGTAAATCAGTTCCTTAAAACATGACTGAGTACTTACCAGTTTTACACAGCAACATTAAACGAAAGCCATGTGTCTCATCGTTCATTACAGTTAAAGTTAACTCAAAATAAAATCTTACAGACATGGAGTTTTAAATTCATGTAAATTCAAAATAAATCTCAAACATTTATTCTTTGTCGACCTTCCGTGACTGATACGTGAGCGGGTAAATTCCCTGGAGACATTCCGGACCTAATCTAATTGGTCCACACTTTACTAGAAGATCCTATTACTCATCTTCCTCGCGACCGTTTTTCTGCTTGAATGAAATGTTCAGTCGTTTTCTCGCTAGTTAAGCAAGTTATTTGCGTCCAGCTTGGATTCAAAAAGTTAAAAAAAGGTTTTTAGCTGTTTATAGAGCGAAGATGGAAAAAGCATTGGTTAAAAATCAACTGTGCCTCAAGCGACTCTTAATGAATGGGAAACAGACGAAGCTTGCGTAGGAAACAGTACGTTGCAAGAGTCTTGATCAAAGATTATTTGCCCAAGTTACGTATGTTCGTTTAGTATCACCTGGAACATAGCAAAACCTGAACCACAAATGGATTGGTCCATTCATAAAGAAATGCAACTCATCGAGGATCATGGAGAAACAAAGAGGTGAGCGACTTGACGTATAGCGGCGCGTGTTACAAACCAAACCGTTGCGTCCGAACCGCACACATATGATCGAACAGTTATGTTGCGTTTCCTCGATCTCTTATAGCTGCCGACAAAAATCCTTCTTTGTTATTGAGCTCGGTTATTTCAATGCCAGCATTTTGATGTGTTATTCATTTAAGAAATTTAAGCGAGTGACTGTGACCGTGTGTTTACAGGCCAGACTGTTGTGATTTAGTTTTGCTTTTGTTTCTCATGACCAGCGAGCTGGGACTTCTCAATGTTCTCTCGTTTTAATTTTGTGGTTTGCATTGTTTTATTACTAAAGTTATAGGTTTTCAGTTGTAGTTAACGGCTATCCTAAGCTTTTACGGCGCAATTTGAGAGAATATTTTATGTATTTACGGTAAAAATAAAGGGTCATGTAGCAGCTCTCGTAAGGTGTGTTCTGATTGGTGGAGAGTATATTTCGTTAATTAAAAATTGTCTCATAAGGACTGCAAATGAATGAGTTAGGCAGACTAACGACATTGAGAGACAGAGTGAAATAGATAGTTACAAATAAGGATGAATGAAGGGGTAGAGAGAAGCACATAGTCATAGACAGAAGGAACAGTTGCAAAGGTGTTAGTTTGAATAGTCAGGCTGTAAGTAACAGAAGCAGATCGGAAAACATATAGACACAGAGAAAGTTAAAGAGGATAGACAGACCGGGAAGGAAAGAATTGAGAGTAAACCAAAGTGCCAGCCAGAGGCCCTAGTGAGAGAAGAGAGAGTAGGGAGAATGTAGAGGCCTTAGCGAGAGTAGCAAAGTAGCTTGAGTAGCGAGAGTAGCGTGGGTAGCAATAGTAGCTAGAGTAGCAATAGTAGCTAGAGTAGCAAGAGTAGCGAGGGTAACAAGAGTAGTGAGAGTAGCAAGAGTAGCTTGAGTAGCAAGAGTAGCGAGGGTAGCAAGAGTAGCGAGGGTAGCAAGAGTAGCGAGGGTAGCAAGAGTAGCGAGGGTAACAAGAGTAGCGAGGGTAACAAGAGTAGCGAGGGTAGCAAGAGTAGCGAGGGTAGCAAGAGTAGCGAGGGTAACAAGAATAGCAGGAGTAGCGAGGGTAGCAAGAGTAGCGAGGGTAACAAGAGTAGCGAGGGTAACAAGAATAGCAGGAGTAGCGAGGGTAGCAAGAGTAGCGAGGGTAACAAGAGTAGCGAGGGTAGCAAGAGTAGCGAGGGTACAAGAGTAGCGAGGGTAGCAAGAGTAGCGAGGGTAGCAAGAGTAACGAGGGTAGCAAGAGTAGCGAGAGTAGCAAGAGTAGCTTGAGTTGCAAGAGTAGCGAGGGTAGCTTGAGTAGCAAGAGTAGCGAGGGTAGCAAGAGTAGCGAGGGTAGCGAGAGTAACGAGGGTAGCGAGAGTAGCGAGGGTAGCAAGAGTAGCGAGGGTGACAAGAGTAGCGAGGGTAACAAGGGTAGCGAAGGTAGCGAGAGTAGCGAGGGTAGCGAGAGTAGCAAGGGTAGCGAGAGTAGCGAGGGTAGCGAGTGTAGCAAGAGTAGCTTGAGTAGCAAGAGTAGCGAGGGTAGCAAGAGTAGCGAGGGTAACAAGAGTAGCGAGGGTAACAAGAGTAGCGAGGGTAGCAAGAGTAGCGAGGGTAGCAAGAGTAGCGAGGGTAACAAGAATAGCAGGAGTAGCGAGGGTAGCAAGAGTAGCGAGGGTAACAAGAGTAGCGAGGGTAACAAGAATAGCAGGAGTAGCGAGGGTAGCAAGAGTAGCGAGGGTAACAAGAGTAGCGAGGGTAGCAAGAGTAGCGAGGGTACAAGAGTAGCGAGGGTAGCAAGAGTAGCGAGGGTAGCAAGAGTAACGAGGGTAGCAAGAGTAGCGAGAGTAGCAAGAGTAGCTTGAGTTGCAAGAGTAGCGAGGGTAGCTTGAGTAGCAAGAGTAGCGAGGGTAGCAAGAGTAGCGAGGGTAGCGAGAGTAACGAGGGTAGCGAGAGTAGCGAGGGTAGCAAGAGTAGCGAGGGTGACAAGAGTAGCGAGGGTAACAAGGGTAGCGAAGGTAGCGAGAGTAGCGAGGGTAGCGAGAGTAGCAAGGGTAGCGAGAGTAGCGAGGGTAGCGAGTGTAGCAAGAGTAGCTTGAGTAGCAAGAGTAGCGAGGGTAGCAAGAGTAGCAAGGGTAGCGAGAGTAACGAGGGTAGCAAGAGTAGCGAGGGTAGCGAGAGTAACGAGGGTAGCAAGAGTAACGAGGGTAGCGAGAGTAGCGAGGGTAGCAAGAGTAGCGAGGGTGACAAGAGTAGCGAGGGTAACAAGGGTAGCGAAGGTAGCGAGAGTAGCGAGGGTAGCGAGAGTAGCAAGGGTAGCGAGAGTAGCGAGGGTAGCGAGTGTAGCAAGAGTAGCTTGAGTAGCAAGAGTAGCGAGGGTAGCAAGAGTAGCAAGGGTAGCGAGAGTAACGAGGGTAGCAAGAGTAGCGAGGGTAGCGAGAGTAACGAGGGTAGCAAGAGTAACGAGGGTAGCGAGAGTAGCGAGGGTAGCAAGAGTAGCGAGGGTGACAAGAGTAGCGAGGGTAACAAGGGTAGCGAGAGTAGCAAGGGTAGCGAGAGTAGCGAGGGTAGCGAGTGTAGCAAGAGCAGCAAGATTAGCGAGGGTAGCAAGATTAACGAGGGTAGCAAGAGTAACGAGGGTAGCAAGAGTAGCGAGGGTAGCAAGAGTAGCTTGAGTAGCAAGAGTAGCGAGAGTAACGAGGGTAGCGATGATGATGACGATCTCTTATGTAGACTGCTGGACTCCTAAGCAGATCTACAAGAAGCGTGAGAACAAGAAGAAAATGTAGTATGCGGATAGAGTAATGGAGACCAAACAGGATTCACTCCCACAGAAGGAATGGCTGGTGAGTGTGTTGACTGGCGAAACTGATTGCAAATAAGAAGGAAGAAAGTTGCTCGAGTGCTCTTTCCTGGAAATGTTTTTGGCCTTCATACGCTCTGTGATATTATGCTATAGAGGCTCAAGATCCAGAGGATGACAGCTAGACTTTGTTAACGACTGCATGCAAGTTTCAATATTCCAACTATAGTACTAGTAGTAGTAGTAGTAGTAGTAGTAATAATAATAGTAATAGTATTAGTAGTTAAGTAGCAGTAAAAAGGTAAATAGACTAGGGACATTTCTCGTACGGTCTTGTGTTTCTAGGGCAAGGATTTATCGAAAGTTACACACAATCGATTCCGTTACCGCACTGTTCCATCCCCACTATAGGTAAGCTCTGTTGCAAAGGTAACACTAGCATGAGGGTTAACCTCCCTTCTTGTAGACAGCGCCTAACTTGGTGTCTCATGAATCTGCCGAAAAACCCCATTTGTACCTCGAATTGCAAATGTATATTTATATATCTGTGTGGATTTCATACAAGGTACCTGTCGCATCGACCACAACCAGGCGAAATTGCGAAAAGCCAAATCTTGTAATAAGAATACAACAGTTAAAGCAGGCAAATGTCAATCTGACTCATGTTACATTCCAGAAAGTTTAAAACCTATCACAGCTAACATAGAGAAACGTCTTAAAGAAGTAAATGCAATGTTGTACGACCTTAAAGAGGCCAACAATGAAACTGTTGAAACTTACACTGGTGTGGTCTCTGAGCCGGGGTCTAGTAATAAGAAGGACTACGGGATTAGAAAGCGCAAATTTAAGAACAAAAAACTCACTATGAAAACAGAATCCAATAGAAAATACATTCTCCAATCTGGAACTTACAAATGATCAGATAAATCTGCTCTCTCGTGGATTAAAATTTGTCCCTACGCCTATAACAAACGAAACCGCATTAAGAAAACAACTCCTTACAGACTTCAAACAGTTTGCTAGGAGAATGCGGCTCCAGTTTATATATCACGGCAAGGACAAAAATATCCACCCCTTCTACGTTAAGTCAAACTGGGAACCACCAGTTCAGCAGTCTGTCACCCTAGAGAGCTATCTATCTAGAACAAATTGAAATACAACTTGCGCACACACCGATAACCAAAGCTATACCCAACCTACTGCTAATTGAGAGAAAAGCTATCACAGGGCTAAAAATAAGTCTGCAATAAACGTCAAGAAAGCGGATAAAGGTACTACCACAGTTATAATGAACAAACTAGTTAAAACACAGGAGGGGCAGACCCTATTAGACGATGGAAACAACTACACACCCCTCGAAGACCCCATGGCAGGGGCAACTTTCCAAAAAATGAAACAAATAGTCGAAGAACTACATCAGGGAAGTTTTATTGACGAAATGACTGTTAAATATATGGTTATCACAGACACCTAACCCACCCAGAATACCTGTCTTCTACACTCTCACAAAGATTCATAAGCCAACTCCTGTTGGCCGACCTATAGTGGCAGGAAACGACGGTCCCACCGAACGAATATCATCACTCGTTGATAGCCTACTTCAGCCTATAGCTAAGTCATAAAAGTCCAATCTTAAGGACACAACTGACTTTGTTAACTTGATAGAAAGGAGGAACCTCCCAGAGGACGCTTTCCTAGTCTCCTGAGACGTTGCTAGCCTGTACACAAATATCCCACAGGAAGATAGTCCAGTCAATCTAGGCATTTTAGAGGCTCAACATCAAACTAATTGCAACAGAATTGTTTTGAACGCCATTTAAGTAAGGGTTGACTAAAAAAAAATCCGCCAAATTCCGTTTGGTGGAACATGGCAAAATTAAGCGTTAAATATTTTGAGCTTTTAACACAGGACAGCTACGCTAATTGACATTAAACGTTCAAACGGCTGTAATTTTTGTTTGGTACGTTTTCAACAATCCAGCCAGATATTTTTTTGGCTTTTGTTACCGATACGTTAATTTTCGTTAACGTACCAAAACCTCAAATATACAAGTTTCACTTTTTGGAAGCTTTTCGTTTTCTCCTTCTTGCTAAAAGTGAATTGTAGTGAAGGGGACAATATTTTTACCAATTCTTTACGACGCATAGCAATGCAAAGTTTTTAGCAGGTTAAGCTCCAATGCTAATGAATTCGATAAGAAGGAAAAACGTTTTCATTTAAGGAAAAGTTTTGTTACCTTCGCAAAGAGAATAATAAGGATAACGGAACATTCCGGCGTCGCATGAGAACTTTGAGGGCCAGCAAAAGTTTACTTCAAGCAAACGGAATAGTATAAAAGGGAAGCATTTTTACTAAGGGAAAGATTAACTAACAATAGCGGAAATAATGCGTCTATAAAAACATCTTGAGTATAGGGAGGGACAGAAACTCTCCACACAGAGCATAATTCATGCAGCCCAACCAGAAACTTCGCTGTGAGTTACGCATCGGTCATCCGAAGAGAAACTAAGGTTCCTAAAAAAGAGTTGAGCCAGCAGCTGAGTCAGGCGAGCCCTTTAATTTCGTACATATGTCCAGTACTATCACACCTACTATGACCACGACAATTTTTTTGGGACATAGGATCCCGTGGACGTTATAGAAAAAATTAAAGAGGCGTTCATTTGTCAGTGAACGTAAAAACTGGTCAAGTTCTTCTCAAAAAAAGAAATCCAAGGAGGGAATATTAAAGCCTTGAGACCAAAGAGCGATCAATCTACTTATTCATCTTACCAAGAAATGTATGGCTGCCGCAGAAAATACAAACTGAACACACAGAAACACTAATTACTAAATCTGAGACTTGCTACATAAAGAAAATAAAAAAGGAACAGTGCGCTTGGTTTTCTGGAATTCCCTTGCAACAGAGTCAATCAGGTGTAATGAAAAGCGCAGAGAGTTAAGATCTAGCACAAATCAAACTGACAAAGCCCTAAGAAGAATATTTTTTCACTTGTAGTATAAGGTACGGAGTCATAATCCGAAAGGAGGTTGCGCGAGTCGCAAGAAAGAAAAAAGAATCTCAGTTTTCGATCACACATATTGTATCCAATTTTTGAACATAACTACTTTACAAAACTCAATTGAAGAAAACGGGAGTTGTACCGATACAAAGCCATCGTCCGTTGCACATATTTAGTCAAACGTATCCTGCAGCATGGATGCAAACTTAGTAGCTGACTGATAGTGAACAGTTTGATTTGGTATTTTAAATGCCAGCAGTAAAAACTGCTAAAATACATACCGCATTTCTGCTATTATTAATTTTTAACCAAACTAGCACCTACTTTCTGATATTTTTTTTTCAAATACCGTCAAAGAAAAAATAAAGCTTGGAAAACAAAATGTGAGGTCAGACGCGCGGCTGGGTAACCTGTGTAAGGCGGTTAAGAGAAACACTGACCCAGATGCCTTCTCACACGTCTAGCCAGAGGTTTTTAAAAACAAAACAATCATAAGTACATTAGTTAGCGATGTGGCTAGGATTCTTAAGAAAAAAAACGCAATTATCAGATCTTTTGTCTGAATTTGTCATTTTGCCAAAATTGGGTTCCCTGTGATGAAGTTGAAAATCTTTATTGCCAATTTTTTTCATATTTACCGAACACATTTTGGCGGATTTTTAGCATGTTGTTTAAGTAGCCTTCCAACAATTAAAGGGCGTTAAAAAAACTGTTGATGTTAAACCACAATTTGACTGGACTAAGAGGGACTAAACACAGTATGCAAAGCATACCAGACTTTCTACGAGGAAAACACCCCTATCCCCACCCAATCCCTCTGAAGAATCCTTAAACTTATTCTTCAAGAGAACTGCAAAAACTATCTCCAAACACACGGAGCCGCAATGGGTACAAAGATGGCAGTCGCCTTTGCCAACATCTTTATGTCGGCGGTAGAGACAGAAATACTGAACCTCAGCAAAACTAAAAGAGACATTGACGATATTTTCTCATTGTGGAGAACTGAGAGAAAGGAGATAGATGAATTCATTGCTCTTACAAACAGGCATCACCCTTCAATTAAGAGATTAACTTTCTGGATACAACTGTTTACAAAGGCGAGAGATTTCACAACCAAGAGGGGTGATGAATGGTCCATTAAAATTTTTAACTGCTCGCAAAATTTTACCTTTGCTCGATTTGCTCGCAAAATTTAAACGAGTGCTCGCTTGCTCGTGCTCCCCAAATTTCTGCGTTGCTCGCAAGCTCGCAAAGCAAATTTTTTATTTCTGCTCGTGCTCGCAAAAAAATCGCAGTGCTCGGCATGCTCGCAAAGACCATTCGTCACCCCTACCAAGGAATCCTTGACATCTGCACACATTTTAAACCTACAGAGACTTTTCAATACACGCATTTTTCTTCCTGTAACCCTCACGGGGTCAGAAAAGGTCCTATAAAAAAAGGGCTAAGCCCTTAGACTTCTGAGAACTAACTCCTCAGCTAAATCCTTTTATGAGAAAACCTACAACTTTAAAAAACGCCTTCGCGCTAGAGGTTACCCTCATAATCTGATAGAAAAAAATCACCTCTGAGGTTAAATTTACTGAACGGAAGTCAGCTTTACAAAAGAAAAATGAAGTGCGAAAGAAAATTCTGCCTTTCGTTACCACGTACCACTCTGCTTTGCCAAACCTTAAAAACCTCCCATCTTTTTATATAAAAGACGAAAGTCGCTGGGAGATATCCTCGTTAGAGCAAAACTATAAGGTACTATAAGGTCACGTATCACACTATCACGAGCTCATGAGTCGTGTTTGGCTTGTCAACACCTTCCACCTAAACGAAAGTCAGTGTAGCTGGTATTAAGCAAAAACACGATTTCGCGCGCGTCGCGTTTTAATGAAGACGTTTATTTTAAAGCAAGTACATAAGTAAGTACATGCAGCCTAATTTTAATAACCTTCGAGCACTGTCACACTTTAGTTCACTTGATGTGATGCAGAATTAAAAAACTTGACTAAAACTTTGAGAATACAGGAAATATTTTATCTGTCAACAAAATGAGTTGATTTACGGGATACAGGAAATATAAAACGTGTCAGTATTAAAACAGCATGATAGCAGCATTTGTTATTTACTTTTGTGAAACAAAGAAAAGTTAGCGGGGGAGGGTTTTTTTTCCTTTGACATTTCTTTCTATTTTAGTTAATATTTTTTACTACATTTCTTTATTTTTATTTTACTTCGTCCGCCCTCATAAGTTTTAAGCATTTGTTTACCAGCCGTTGGTTGCGTGTCCGTTATGTTCTTCTTTGCACTGCACTACAACTAAGAAGTACACAACAATAGTAAGAACACGTGTACAACAAGACAATTTTGAGTGAGTATAAAGTGTAAAAAGATAATCTACAATACATACAGAATATGAGGCGAAAATCAAAGCTTCAGCTGAATACCTCTTCTCCGGGCTAACTGCCTTTTGCCCGCTTTACACATCTACCTCTCGATATAGCTTTGTAATCATTCGCGTGCGACTTAACACCAGAGACTTAACACAAGCGAAATGGGTTCACAAGCCGGATGACATCTAAGTGACAGTCTTTATCTTTATTAACCAATCACAAAGCTCGCTACCCTCGCTACCTAGGAAATGCATCTAGCAAATCAGAACACACCTTACGAGAGCTGCTACACAACTGAAAATAAAAGGTGTTTGATTGGTGCAGTACGTCTGTTATTATATGCTTGCTATTTATACCTCCTTCGTCTGCAGAACGTCTGTACAAATTGCAGATGAGTTCTGCAGACATTTTGCAGATATTCTGCAGACATTCTGCAGATCATCTGTAGAAGATCTGTAGACTATCTGCAGATCTGCTGCAGATGTTTCAACAGATCTGTTGCAGACTAAAAACAGATCTGCTCGTTTCCTACGGGCAGGGACAAAGAAAACTGTCTGTAATAATGAGGTGTCCGTATTGTGTGGGTTGAATTTAGAGAAACTGTAAGGACTTTCTTTCCCCAGGGACAAAGCAAACTGTCTATAATAATGAGGTGTCCGTATTGAGTGGGTTGAATTTTATAGAGAAAATGTAAGGACTTTCTCTCCCCAGGGACAAAGCAAACTGTCTGTAATAATGAGGTGTCCATATTAGGTGGGTGTCTGTAAAACAAAGTTTGACTGCACATAACAAAATAATAAGGGAGGTAGTGGGTGCTGGAACTAACCTTGGGTGTGGGATGTTGCATTAAGCTATCAACTTGTCTACAAACTCTGGATGCATGTGTGCAAAAGACCTGAGGTTAAAACACACACAGACAGATTTATCAAATTAATGAGACACTCCTCTGGTTTTAGTCAGTTGAATTGGTGAGCACATGAGAAGAGAGGACTGACTAAACCACCCTGACCCCAACAATCTGGGTTACGAGGGTTTCTTCTTTAAAATGACACAGGTTCTCAACAGAGGAAAAAGCTACTGTTAGTCTCCTTTACAACTGCTTGGACTGGAAATCACACAATGCTCCCCAACCGCACGCACTGCCAGGGGCAGGAAGCATTGCATGACTCCAGCCTGAGGTGTGCAAAAAAGGCTAGGGCTTTGCTGGACTGTGGAGAACAAGTAAACCCAGGCAGAAACTGAAGAGATGCAAGAAGAAAAGGTTAACTTCTCCCTTCTCCACCCACTTTCTCCGCACCAATTTTAAAACAACAAATAATTTTATCAGGGTGCAACTTAAAGAATCTCACCCACCCAGTTTGCATTGCGCGCTCACGCTTAACTCACGCTCTTCATTCGCCATTTTCAGGGCCCCCGAAAATCCAAGTTTTATCGCCTTGATATTCCCTCCTTTCTTTCGACAATTTATAGGCGTTATTAAGGTCCTGTTTCCTCGGGAATTCTTTCTGTAGTTTCTGAACTATCTTTGTGATTCGCATTCGTAGAAGAAAATTCTTTTAAAAGGCACTGTCTAGTTGGTTTTCTGTCGCGGTTCGTAGAAACGTCGGCCAATATGGCGGACAGCCGTCCTGCTAGGGGCCGTCCAAGAAGGCCAGAAGGCATCAAACGCCTAAAACTCAGGGAATCCGCATACAATATGTGGATTGAACGGAAGGAGGCCCTTGGGCTAAACGGAATCTCGAATAATGATTTTGCGGAGATACTTCTTCACTAGCAACTTAAACGAGAGCGTGATCGATCTCCTCACGCTCATCGAGATGATACTTCACCTCCAGTGCATCAAGGTAAAATATTGGCACGGACAGCCTTGTACTTTTCTTGCGGCTGCAAGTATTCTTACAAGTGCAAACCTACAGCGAGTAAAGCTAAAGTTAGTCACAGCAGTAACAACAGCTAACTGAAACGACACGAATACAAAATTTTTAGTTTGAGCGGATTCTTACCACGCGATCGTTGTTGGCGTCGCTGGTTCTTGGAGCAGCGACTGCGGCGGTCACGGTGGTTTCACGGCGAGGAGCCCTGTTTACGGTTCTAATCGGCGATGAAAAATCACGCTTACTGTCTCCTTCAATTTCCATAACAAATGTGACCTTTCACGCTTGTCTGGACCTGTCTTATCTTTGACCAAATATGGGAGCGTTATAAGCATATCCCGGATAACAACAACAACAAAGGTGCGCAATGCAAACTGGGTGGGTGAGATTCTTTAAGAAAATCATTTTTACAGCTTGCCATTTGGGCAAGCAGATGAAGCTAGCATTTACCAGCCCAGACGTCACTTCAACTAGCCCCAAAAACTTTTTGACTAGCAGAATTGATTTCACAGTTCTTCTGTTATTCGAATTCCTCAAGAAACATCACTTGCCCATCGGGCAAGTTAAAAACAGAATTCACTAGCCCAATAGCAAAATCCACAAGCCCCAGGCTATCGATCGGACACTACTTTCTTTACACACTGAATATACACTTACGCCTTGAATTCTCAATCAGTTTGGGCTGTCACAAAGGGCTGGCGGCTGCATGGTTATTTCCCTCAGCTTTCACAAGCATAACCATCCTAGTTTTTTCATTCTTTCATGGTAATGAACAAAAAAAAAAAAATAGAACCAAAGGTAGTTCATATTCCCACCAACTAAAATTGCAGATACCCCGCTGTCCCTTACAAATATGCCCTGAATGGAATATTTGTTTCATCACTTTGTCATTAACAGCTTGCACTACAGGCATTTCTTGGGGGAAGGGAGTGACACTGCTAGATTGCTTTGCTTGTAGTGCTTGTAGTGCCATACATGTTAGAAGGAGGGGTGAAGCAGTAAGGGAAAAACTCTTCCCTTCCCCTCCCCCCAATCCAATCTCTTGCCTTATGACTCCCCTATTGATTGAACTCTGTACCACCCCCAACTCTTCTATGCTTTTAAAATCAATGATAACATGACTGCTGGACATACTAAGCTCTTTCTTGCCTGAATACCATGCCTTCACTGCAGCAGCTATTCCTAGCCTCCCACGTAAACGTTCTCAGGGGTTCATCATGGCCTAGTGGGGCAGGAGCGTGTAATAAACCCCTAAGAATATCTGGATGGGAGGCTAGCCTGTTTCAGGCTCCGAGATAGTTAGGTCAGCAAAATTGAGAAAGTGCGAACACAAAAATAAAACAATAGGAACCTGGGGTGGGTAAGGGCGGCAGAGCATGTAATCATTTGTATACAAGGCTTGTTCTGGTATACCAGCTCCTGGTATACCTTCTGTTTGTTCAGATTTGACAGGTTATATCAACACTTCTCCTGTCATTCAGGAAGATGGCATCCACAAGCATGAGTTAGAGGAATCGACCTGATAACTTCTGTCTAATGGACAAGTGTCTAAGAGATTATATTATGGTGCAGTGGCCACCTTACCATGCATGCCAAAGCTCCACCCCAGTCATGACTCAGCAAAGTGCAAGATTTGTATCCAAGTGCCTCAATCTGTAAACAAATTAATAAATTGTATATTAATATCTTTTCGGATCTTGCATTATCAATCCTATACATTAAGGGTATTGCTATAAAAAAATAAAAATTTTCTTTTACCAGCTGCAAGAAAACTCTCATGACCTCCTTTGCAACACAGTATAATATGACATATTACAGCTATTGTTTATGGATTGGACAATGTACTCAAAGCTGTACAGACATTCGAGAAAAATTTTGTTATTCGATTATTTATTTAATTTTTTTGTTTGTTTTTTTTTTTGTATTATTTTGTGATTTTTTTACAAAATCTTCTAGACTATGATGTTTAATTTAAAAGTGTCCTTTGATTCTACAAAATATTTTATGACAAAATTTTATAACAAGGTTTACGAGGTGCATACAGAGGATTAAACATTTTTATATTTTCTTCACTTAATCTGCTGCTTCAGTAATCCATGTTAAACAGTTCACTCTATTTTTACTTCATGTTTTCCTGCTTTTTACCCCTGATTTGTTATAAAAACAACCCCCAGATACTAAGGGGGTGTTTACATGAGAAAACTCGCACCGGCGCGAGTTTCATACCGACATGACTTTTTGATTTCATATCGCGTTTACATGATGACTGGGTTATTTCACATCTCCTTATTTGAAGGTACACTTCATGTTGATAAAATGCACGTGTGATTCAAAATCGCGAACATTACGCATGCGCTACCCATTCAAGTGTACCGGCAGACCGATTTCACACCGAAAAGGGTGTTCGTTTCGTGTTTACATAATACCATTGCGAGATTTCATACCGGAGTGAAATTCTTGCCCTGGTACAAGAACCGGGGTGACTCGTGCCAGCATGAAATTTGTGGTGGTATCATGTGAACAAATATATATAGAGCCATGAGAGGGAACCGGAGTGAACTCGCTCCAGGGCGAAAGTCGCCCCGGTGTCTTGTAAACACCCCCTAAGGAGAGGTTACACAGGACTCCTTCGATGTTTCTTTCGGCTGGAAAATGATTTGAATTCAAGTTTCATTTGGGAGGTTTTCTGGTGCGAGCGTGGTGGTAATTGGATTGTTACGTTTAGACAAACATGGCATTCAACTGGAAATATGTTTCCGATTCACCATTTGTAGAATTTCTTTGTTTTAAGCCTACTGAAGACAAAAAAACTTAGCAGGATTTGAAGACCAGTAACTGAACTGTGTTGCAGCTGTGTATCAGCGACCTTTGTTTACTGGAGGCTGAGATACAGGTTTTCTTTTAGGTAAGTTATATTAATTTTAATTTCACATGTCAAAAGTACACAACAGTTTAGTTTCCAATCACGAAAATTCTTTATTTCTTCATCCCCGTGAGTATAATCTTTGAAAACCTTTCTTACTCGATGATAATCAATGTTATGAACTTTACTTAGACGAATTATCTTTTTTTTTAGGTGTGTTTGGAAGTCGCCAGCCTTATATTTTTAAGGCATGGAGCACTGTTGGACCTTGAGCGTTACACAGGCACTTAATGGCAACCGTGCCTAGAATTATAATTCTCGTTACTTGAAAAATAAATGCAGAGAACTGTAATTTTGCGTATGGTGTTGTTATTTCCTATTTAATATTTCTGCTCTGTTGAATTTTCGTAATGAGATTGTGTTAAGGGTGAAATTTTACTTTTTTAACTATTTCATGCAAATTACCTGTTACACATTACACACTGATTTTGTAACTATTTTCTTGCATCTTCAAGATTTTTGTGTTCCTAGGTTCTTCCAAATGATATCTTTTTAACATACCACTTAACTACAATCCTTGTTGAAGTAAGGTAGAAAGTTTAAACGAAATCCGTTATTAGCTTGCAAAGATATGGGAAAATATATTTGAGCAACCGCTAATGTACACGTGTTTTGTGCTACACGTCAATGTGCACTTACAATTTCTTTAATGTCGTTAACCAATAATGACGTCTTGTAGTGTTCTCGCTCTTTGGGAGTGTCACTTTCACCATAGCCCCTTAAATACAAAATATACTGCTGTAAGATATATAGCTTTTTAAAAATTCTTTAATTTTGTTTTTCATGAAATCAAAATAAACTGCTGAGAATGTGATGGGGTATGGGCATATTCAACAGTTTTGAATCAAATTACCAGGTGACTTAGCTATAATTTCTGTCATGAGTCTCAAGGATGCCAAAAATAAGTTAGTTAACTTGACAAAAATCCCACTTTTTGTTGTGTAACTTAATTACTCAGGTATGTTTTAGCAGTGACCCATAATACAGTTTGGCTTAACTTACAATTTGTATTTTACAAATCATTATATACTTTTTACAGTACCTCAAATCCACAGCAACCATCCTGAAATTATCACTAAAAGCTTTCAGCTGATATCGCCAGGAATACCAAAACTGCAAAGTGATTATTTTAATTTATTTAAAACAGAAAACAGGGTCAGTATTTTGGAATCCATGAAAAATGGCTCTACATCTGCCAATAAAATATAAAATATACTTACAAGAAGACTGATGGAACTGGATTAAATCTTGAACATTTATTGCTACTCACAGTTTCATGTCTCTTGCAAAGCAATCATGAGGCAACTTTTACTTGCACGTTTACCTAACAATTGGTTTTCTGTGTCTAAAGCACAAATTATAACTCTCTCCGGAGCAAAATAATGATTTATTTTGGCACGTCCAGTCTTTTATATCTGAATTGAAGAGATTTTAAAATACCTAAATAAATTAGTATGTTCCACCAGCCTATTAGCATTCCTTAAATATCTTCTTTGTTTTGCTGCCACTTTTGACTAATTACTAATTCTATTCTAATTTTTTTTAAAATGATATTTCGGAGTGTCAGTCCTCTCAATGAGTTTTTTGTTTCTCTTTAATAGGGTATGGTAAACTTTGTCAATAAAATTTAATAAATGTTTAAATAGCAAACCCTTGTACTTCTAGATCCAGATGGCAGAAAGATTTAAACTTTTTAATTGCTTTGGTTTACAAACACATCTGCTGCAATGACAGTAAAAATAATAAACCTATGTGTACATTACCTCAGGGAACCCATGTATACACAGCATAAGTGGTTTCCCTGTGTCTCCTTTAGCAACATAATGGATCCTGATATTTGATGCTGTTCTCAGGAAACAGTGTTCACCAAGCTCAGGGTCAAGAAGGCATGCAGGAGCTAAAGAGAAATGAAAATATCAACTCTTTAACAGTAAAGCCAGGTCAAGAATATAACCCCCATGAAGATTTCATTAATGAATAATTATAAATATAATAATAATAATAATATTAAACTTTAATTAAGTGTCATGTACATTAGCTATGAAGCTAATTGGGGAACCTATTTAATAAAAACATATATATGTACAGCAATAAAATCAAATATTTACACATGTACAGTTAAAAAGAAAAAATAAATAAATAATTCATATATCTGACTGGATTTGCAAAATCATGGCTACAGAAATCTCTCTTATATACCCTCTGGCGGAGTCTTGGAGTGGGGCATGTTTTTTCTTTCTTTCTTTCTTTTTTTTCATAGTTACTTTTTATTTATTTAATCAGTACCGGATAGCCCACAGTAGATAGACTTGGATGAGTTTCTCACTTGCTATTAACCTATTAACTCACCACCCCGCCCCCCCCCCCCCCCCAAAAAAATGTTTTTGATAACTTCCTATCATTCTCTCTGTATGTCAGTTTGAAATCAGTGCGTGTATTAGACTGGACTCAGCTCTCATAGTGGGTTTTCTTAGAGTTTTTTTGGCTGTCTTGAGCAAAGTTTTCCGGAAGGCATCATTAAGCCTTATGAAGGAACAATTCCCACGTCTGGCAAAGTCTGCTGCATCCAGTATCTTCTGGTTTTTGTCTCATTTTGCGCTACATGGGTGAAAGACTGATCCCGGGCTTGAGACAGAAAGATTGGATAAATTGTGAGCTTTGTTGTTGGCAGTAACAAGTCTTTGGCCTCACAAAGTAGCTTCTAGGGTTGAAATCTATTCTGCAAGATGGAAATTCATGCTGATTTCTGATCAGGCCAAAGACTTAAAAAAAATAGTTTTGAAGGCCGGGCTGTATGTCTCCTTTTCAACTGCTGGTTTACATCTGGGATCTTGAATAAATTGACTGTCAGTGAGTCGAGAAAAGTTCCATGTGACGTGTTATAACATAACATAACATAACATAAACTTTATTTATACTCGAATTTTAGAGTAGCTAACTAGCTAATATCTTCGAGCTAACACTACATGAAAATAATATAGAAATACATATATAAATTCGTTTCATTAAATGCATTCATCTAAGTAATAATAATAAAATGATATTAATAATAATATGTACATAAAAGAAAAGAAAATATTATTTAACAATTTACAATTTTAAGTTTAAGTATGTCAAGAAAAAGAATCTACATGAAGGTAACATCCTGTATTTTAATTTGGTGGAGAAAGCGACAGTTTTACGGAGTAATTTGACGATGTTTCGCCCATGTTAAGTGTGGAAGTATTATGAGAAGTTTTCAGAACTGTTGTGATTGCCGCAAAAGTCATTTATTGCGTGATTTACCGGAAGTGTTGTCAGACAAATCTCAAGTATGTGGGGTTGAGCTCATGTTACCAGAATACCTTGTACTGAGCATAAAGACCCTTCTTGAGTTTTTAGTTTAGGTGATTTTCTCTTAGAAAGCCATTATGTGCTCCAAAATTGTGGATCCTTAAACTGTTTTTGGCTGACACAGAGCTGTGGGCCTCATGGTTTGACTGACCGAAAGATAACAATTTCAGGACATTTCAAATAAATTGTTTATTTCATCACAAAATCCTGTTACTTCTGCGAGAGAACTTTACCATCTATTGCCAGCAATAATGCTGTCATTGTTTAGCTTCAGCTGGTGACTTTTAACTGCTTCCCATTCCACTTAGATGTCAAATAGTTAAAATGCACTTCAATTTCCTTTAACCACGTTTTAACAAATCCAGTCCGATATACAAAGCAAGAAAATACAAAGTAGCAGAATCCCTTAGCAGTTGTTGAATTTCAGATTCATTGATAAGGCATAGCCTATGTGACAAGCATTTGTGGTCAAACAGCAGATAATGATCACACAGGCAGCATGCTTTTTCCTTTCTTTCTTCTATAGTTCTCAAAAACAGTCAGTAAAACTCATCTAGCTGACAGGGCAAATAAACTGCATTCTTCCATTCTCCTTTGAAGCTGAAATTGATGCCTTCAGTTCCCAATTCTAAAGATGAATTCCATACAGAAATCTCATTACACTTCAGTAACAACATATTTTTAAATGATTACTGAAAGATCGACCGTGATGTTGATTTCAACCAATCAGATTAAGTGTCAAGGCTGTGATTGACATGTCTTGAAAACTGACCAATGAGGATTTTAATATTTGCCTGGTGGATGTTTACAACATGAAAATAATGGCCTCCTTACAGGTGTTTCCCTCCCTACCTCTACCCCCCCCCCCCCCCCAAGTCCCTTTTCCCTTCCTTCGAACATGTGCCACACAGTAGTGCGGTATTTGACTACTGCATTGACCAGGTCTGTCTTAAAGTGGGGGGTTCACAGTCATGCAGAAAGGCGCCGAGACAGGAAAAAACATACGTATGTTTTATACGGGCCAGCACTAAATTCGAAGAAGACATCAACTGCAAATCCAAAGGTTCGAATTGATTAGCGCCTTATCCTGCAATAGTAAAAGTCACTGTCCAAATACAGGGAATAACATTTCACGGTTAGGCATAATAAACAAGTATTTCACTTGTGTTTACTTGTTCGATTTGTTAATTTAAATCGCGTCCTTTGTAGCAGACTGTTCTTTGGGCAGTCAATGAATCGAAAACAAAGAATGGTATTAAATATATAAAATAACCATTTACTAACCAATATCACAGAAAAAAAATAATGACACGAGTTTATAGCGGAGCTCCTCGCGCGCGCAAAGCGCGCGCGTGGACGTAGCCCCATAGCTAACGTAATCTACCCATCCCAGAAAATTTGGTAATCACGTGACCGTACACCGACCGCCCGCCCGCCGTCCGTCCGTCCGCACCACAGGAAAACCAATGTTTACTTTCACACTTTCTAACTACTTTGGGAACCCAGGAAGCCCAGGAGGAAACTGATTGCACACCAATATTGTGATCAATCGACAGCTGTCAAAACAAGGTATCCGCTGACCAGTATCACCTGACCATATCGCGGGCTCAGGTGTCAACCCATCGAGGTCGAGTACTTTTTTGAAGTTATCCGCTGACAAGTTACTGGTTTTCAGATGATCGCCGGCTCAAGTTTATTATTTTTTAAATTTATATGAAATATGCCGTGTTTATATCATGATGACCCCGCACTATTAAAAGTTTGATTTCAAACTAACCATGGTCGCGAAAATTCAGCAAGTTATGTAACAATACAGGCTAGGAAGACCTTTTCTCACCAATGTCACGCGTTGGTCACACTCTACGCCCAATTTTATGCTCTGATTGGTCAAAATTTGACAGGTGAGTTCATGCGGGAAATTTATGCAGCATCTTGAAACTTGTTTACTTTAATTTGACAGCTGAAGCTGACAGAGTTTTGTGTAAACTTGTGATGTTTTTAACTGTCTTTTTCCACTGGATGTACAAAATGAAATACCACTGCTATCAAGTCTGTTATTCATGGCTAGTTTGTTCATTGGTTTTTTGGTTGAGAGATGCGTCGCTTGTCAACGTCGGAAATCCGATTTCGGATGGCATCGTTTTCGTTTTTCACCTTGCTTGATGCGTATTAAAGAGGATTCAAAATTCTCAAGTGACTCTCGCGTTACTTGATAGCTTTTACGAACCACATCTCGAAAGGTAAGCCTGAGTAATGATTGCATTTGAAGTTTTTTTTTTATATCTAATTTCATGTAGTCGAGCACAATTTATGCAGCAAATTTATGCACGTTTCACTGACGTTTGTAAGATTTGAGACAATAAACCGACCTAATATCAGGTTTGATATAAGCTTACAGGACTTAAAAGAGCCTTTAGATATATTTTCTCACTGCAAATGGAAGAACACGTTCCGAAGAATATTTAGTTATAAATTTGGCTGTAGAAAGAAAACTTTGAGCGATTTTCTTGCCTCGAGTTCATCTTTGAGAAAAGCAAACACCGCGAGGCCGGCTTAAAACATAAAGTTATTAAGCTTTAAGACTCAGGATTTTTCGAAACGCTTTAATACTTATCTTCATGAATGAAAATTGTTGTGTCTGTAAATGTTTAACCGAATTATATTTGTTTTAGTGATTGTTAGTAGTCTCTCTTGCAATTTAAATCGCTGTGCAGTTTGTTTTCAGTCGTTCATGAACATCGCTTGCAGGAGTTATCTTTTTGCCGCGCGTATCAAACGCTTTTCAAGATTACACATCGTTACAAAACCCTTAAATAAAAAAAACCAATAAATTATTTATGTTGAGGCATAACTCTTTTACTGTTCACTGCGCTCGAGGTCTGTATGATAAATAGTACGGTTTCACCTCAGATGTGATGTGTAAAAAGTATAAAAGGTTGGTTTACATATCCCCGGATTTGTTGGCAAGATTTTATAAAGTAAACTTGTCGAAAGCAAAAAATTCGGCCTGATTTGTTTTCCAAGAATTTGTTTTCCAGGTATAATCCACTGTGATCAAGAACCATTACGGCTCTTGAATGTGATCGAAGATGATTGCTATGTTTTGCTTTGTTTTTGTTTCTATTTTTTTACTCCATCCTCTAATACATTAGTTGTACAATAATAATACATTAATTGTACAGTAATACAGTAATTGTATTCAATAATACAATAGTTGCTTAACCTACGTGCACATAACAATAATAATAATAATAATAAAAGAAGAAAATTAGAATGGAGAAGAGCACATTATCGTGAACTAATGGCCCTTTAACAAGATTGACGTTATTCTTTTGTAGTTTTGTTTTTCACAAAAAAAAAAACACACACACACAAGTCAATACTGAGCAAGATAATATATTTTAAGTGCCTTTTTGAACAGGATTTTTGATGATTTATTGCGAATATGAAGGGGGGGATCATTCCAATAGTATTTACCAATGACGGTGGGGCAGAACTTTCGAATATTAATTCTTGAGTGGGGAATCTGTAATTGCTGGGCAGATGCACTTCGTGTAAAATAATCATGTTGCTCAGATACAAGTAATAATGGAAAATTACACGGCTTATTATCAGAGACAGTCATATAAAAACACACAATTGTACATAAATTTAACAATATCACGAAATTTTAATAGACCTAGATGAACATAATGAGGAGTGATATGATCTCGTAAAGGAACGTCATTCATTATTCTAACTGCTTTATTTTGTAGACGTATGAGCTGTGATAATGGATTATCATAATTATTTCCTCTCAATAAGCTACCATATATGAGATATGGGTAAACAAGAGAATAGTAGATACTAGTTAAGCATTGATTACCTAGATAACTTTTTATCTTTGTCATAATATTAATACTCTTGCTGACTCTATCACACACATAGTCGATATGATCTTGCCAGGATAGGTGGCTGTCAATATAGATACCTAAGTATTTAATTTTGGATACTTGCTCTAAGCATTGTCCAGCTATCGATAGCGGAAATAATAAATCATAATCTACTTTCTGACGAGGTTGAAAGATAAGATATTTAGTTTTTCGTAGATTTAAGGTTAATTTATTTGCACATAGCCAGTCATAAATATTAGGTAGTTCTCAAAAAAATTAATTTATCTCAAATAAGAGTTCATCTATAGTTTTAGCTGAAGCTGTTAAAGAGGTATCGTCTGCAAATAGTCTCATAGAGAAAAAATCAGAAGATTGAGTAAAGTCGTTTATATATATCAAAAATAACAATGGTCCTAAAATTCATCCTTTGGGTACACCAGAAGTAATTGGCATGGTGTCAGAAATGTTACCATTTACAAAAACTCTCTGCTTTCTTTTATTAAGATACAATTTGAACCAGTCGATATGAGGTTTTCGAATGCCATAGGACAATAGCTTTGATAATAAAATAGAATGATTGACGGTATCAAATGCTTTACTCAAATCTAAAAATATTGATAATACTTGGGTTCACATTAGACCACTAAGTCTGACTTAGTAATCTCTTAAGTCGACTTTAGTTAGTGAAAATGACAGGTGTGAACCGCTAAGTCACAAAAGCATGATTTCTGTCTTAGTGTCGGCAAACTCAAATGACCTAAGCAGTTCTTAAGTCTGTTTCAAACATGACTTAAGGCTGACTTAAGACACCTGATAGCAAAAAAATTTCAAAATCGTGGGTTTTATCAGATAGAGATTCCTGCGTTAGACGCCAAAAGCAAAGAAAGCATGACACAGTTTCTTCTCACGAACAAAATTAACTAAAGATGCATCGCCGAGAGGACAAAACGTTAGAAGGCAATTACGCTACCGACTTTTCACCTTATGCGACGTAAGTTGCGTGGCTTGATCACTTTTTTATTGGCCTACGTAAGTGTCATTTTCTTTTCTTATGATATTCCTCGCCGATTTGCCAACAGATCTGAAGCACGAATGCCTCATGTTTTTAATGCGGCTTCACCGCCTCAGTTTAGTCGGTCTCCTCCATTTATGCCACCATTTGGAGCTTACTATCCACTCATGATGAAAATTACCTCGTCTTCGGTGAACGCTCAAAAGTAGGGCAGTCAGAAAAAGCAGGCTTTCACTCTCTTGAACAAAGTCTTCCATCATTCTTTCACAAAGGAACATAAGATTTTGTAAGGTTATTTGGCTGATCAACCTTTGTAAATTCAATAAACAGACAACAGTCGCAATTACAGTGATTTTACGCGGCTTCTCGGTCTCATTTTGATCTCAACTTCTTCGCTAAAATGGATTGTGACTACCTCACCACATTTATGATGTTAGCTACCTTATCTGTATCGTTAACGATGACAGCTTTGAACGGAAAGAATTTGTCTTCTAGATATGTCTGAACGCTTAAGCGGACTTAGGGTGACTTGGCTTGACTTAGGCTAAGACAGACTTAGTGCCTAGTGTGAACCCAAAAATTGATACAGCATAATTTCCTTCATCTAGACACGTAGAGATTTCTTCAATGAGATCAGCAAGACACTCCACAGTGGTACTGCCTGGCTTAAACCCATATTGAGTATGAGTAATCATATTTTCAGACAAAAAATAAGATATAAGTTGATTATAAATACATTTTTCAAAAACTTTACTTAATACTGGAAGAACTGATATTGGTCTATAATTATCGCACAGTCACGGAACGGGATCCCTGTTTAAAGATAGGAATCACTTAAGCGATTTTTAGATCATCAGGAAAAGTTCTTTGCTTGATGGACAGATTAATTATATACGTTATATACGTTATAGGCCAACTCGATGTAAGATGTTTCACTCTAAAATCACTTAGAATTTCCCATATGAATTTCCCCTTAAGTTAACTGATTTGTGGATTACAAGTTTATTGTTTGATTTAAATAATAAATTTATTAATGGGAGCTTCGCTTTTAGCCCTGGCTAAATCTATATATTTTATGGTCATTACTAAAACCAGTTTGTAGTCGCAAAAAGTGACCCAAAGTGAGCTTACAAACAGCTAACAGCTCGCTTTCTTCTCTGCGTGCCGCTTTAAAAATAGTATGCTCTGGATGGGACAGCAACTTTGCCAACTTTCTCATTAATTAATGTAAAGCTAATGTTTCGAAGAGTCCCTGCTGTAGTGAGCACTATTAAACGCAAAAAGATGACCGAATTAACTAAAGATAAAAAGTACAACAGACAAGATGAGTTTGCAATGGTGCAAATTTACCGATCGTTACTTACGTTTTTCTCGTCGCTTTCCTCTTCTCGGTATTTCAAGGTTCCTAATAGCACTCAACAACAGAAAAAAACATACCATAAAGCCATAAAACAAAGCCAAACTGTATACGAACAGAGCCCTAATCAATTGGTTGGCCATCATGTACCGACAACGACCGACCAAGTAGCCTGCGAACAGCAGACGCATTTCCGGTCGTCGCTTCTCTCCCTCCGAAAAAAAGAGTCTGCGAACGTGCCCGAGCGGCAAAACGATTTCCGTGACGTAAAACCTTTTTAGCCAATCACAGTTTAGCTCTTAAAATCAAAGAACTAACTCGCGAGACTTCTCGCAAGATCGTGCGCGGTGGATACGTCTAGTCTGCAAGTCGAAATTGAAAGGACGACGTAGGTTGTGTATTGCCGCCCTTTATTCTCAGAACGACGCGTTTACGAAAGTTAATTAATTTGCCTGGATTGTGGGACTGATTGAAAATAAGCATCAAGAGGATTCATATTGACGAAAAGATTAGAGGACATTATTATCCATTTACCTACGGAGTCAATGATTTATCTCACCTAGTTGTTTTATCAGTCGAAACGGTAAATGTCCTGATGACAGTAGACGCATCATGCTGTTTATTGCTTCTGTTCCTTTCTGGTTCCTCGCAGGAAAGTATGTTTTGCAGAACTTTTCGATGGTTTGTCGTGTGCTGCTGTAGATATTTTTAATAGATGTCCTTTATTTTTTATCATGAAAGCTAGGACGTGACTGGTAATTGATTTCCCATGCGTGGTTGCTTCTTGGTTCAGACAGAACTTTCTGAACTTTGATCAGATCGAATTCATATTTGCTCTTATATTTCTTTAAATACATGTTCTTTTCAAGGTTTTAATTTCCATAGTTTTTTATAAGATGAGTCGAAACGTCGTAACTGAAATGTTATCTTGACTATGATCAATTTACTGCTGTAACTGTTTATTTCACGCTGGGTCTGGACAAGGTTTATAATAATTCAGATCATTGTGCTTTGGCGGTACTTGATTTATTAACGAGCGATTGCCATAAATTTCTGAATCAGTCAAAGATGTGTCTGTTTAATTGATTCAGGGGGTGTTTACATGACACCGGGGCGACTTTCGCCCCGGAGCGAGTTCACTCCGGTTCCCTCTCATGGCTCTATATTTGTTTACATGATGCCACCACAAATTTCATGCTGGCGCGAGTCACCACGGCGCGAGTCACCACGGCGCGAGTTCACCCCGGTTCTTGTACCGGGGCGAGAATTTCACTCCGGTACGAAATCTCGCAACGGTATCATGTAAACACGAAACGACCACCCGTTTCGGTGTGAAATCGATCTACCGGTAGACTGGAACGGGTAGCGCATGCGTAATGTTCGCGATTTTGAATCATACGTGCCTTTTATCAACAAAAAAAATGTACCTTCAAATAACGAGATGTGAAATAACCCAGTCATCATGTAAACGCGATACAAAATCAAAAAGTCATGTCGGTATGAAACTCGCGCAGGTGCGAGTTTTCTCATGTAAACACCCCCTAAGTCTGAGCGCGATGTCGTTAAGCTATGTTACTTTCCTTTCGCTGTAGCGATTATTTTGTCCAGGTTTTGTTTATGTCACGTACTACCGTATTTTATAAAGCGAAACCAAGGCCCACATCACATACACAGCCTAAGAAGCAGTTGCTTCATAAAGAAGTCAGCATTCAAGGTCGCAGGAAACCTTGTTGTGGTAGTGAAATTCACGTTCCAAAGCGTATTTGGTAACTCTCCCCAAAGTCTAAGACACTTCAGCGCGCGACGTCGCGAGGAGTCACTCGAACTGTATTCTATCCTTTGATCTGATTGGCCAACATAAAAACAAAAGGTTTTACGTCACGGAAATCGTTTTGCCGCTTGGGTTAGAAGCGATGACCGGAAATGCGTCTGCTGTTCGCAGGCTACCGACCAAGGTACCGAACCGAAATCAGGACTTAGGTCACCCAAGGTCACTCAGTTTCAGATGCTTGTTAGCAGGGGAGGGGCGGAGAAAGACACGGAGCGAACAGACCGAATACAGGAGCCATTACCCCAGCAAGATATCTTTTGTTTAATATGTTTTTAAACGTTTTTAAACTTTCAATTTTTGTTTAGCTAATAAATTAATGTTTAAAGCGGCGAGGGTACAAGAGCATTTGGGCCTTGGTGTGTGTGAGGACATTTATCCCGGATGGCAAAATGGGAGGTACGTAACATTTTACACTTTTTTGTGTTTCTCCCGATGGAGGTCTTTAAGATCCAAGAAGATTGCCCCATTATAATTATCTTGCGCTCAAAGACCATACTAACAAACTAAAAATCCCGGGAAGAAATATTCTAACTTCAAACTGTGTTTTAAGAAAGCTACTGTGACCCCGAGGAGGGGGGGGTACTCACTATGTAATGGCCCTATACGGGGCCGGGGGTTCCGCCCTAAAGGGCTACCTTCAGGAATAAATTATGAAAGAATAGGGATTTCACCAGTTGAAGTATATGAAAGGGTAGGGAAATCTGTCGTTTTGATCTGTAAAAAGGCCCAAAAGGGCTAAAAGCATGGGCTCCTGCTAAAAGATAAATCTATGGCGTTAAAAAGTCCAGAAAAGTTCTGATTTTGTGATTGACAGCCGTCACAGCAGTGTAAAGGGATGAAAATTTCTAATAAACTTGCTGAAAGAAATGGGTAACATTTGTCAATACAAGGTATATGAAAAGGAAACCTTTTTTGTGGCAAGGGGTTAGAGCTTGGGGCGAGAGCCTCCCCGTATAAAACTTGTTGAGTACCACCCCCTCCCCGTCTGGGATTGTGCCAGCCTTTTTGGAAACCATGTTGAATTTACTATTATAAAGGGAGAGCCAATTTTAATAGTGGAGAATTCTTATGAGTTTTTTTTTCTCTCCAAAGAACACTGTGGAAAGACCTGGGATAGATGTTATTTAGGGATTCCAGGGATTCTACGTTTGTCCCCAGACAGGTTTTTTTCATTTTCCAATATGGCGATAAGAAAACGAGCCGAATGGCAGGGCTCGAGTGGAAAAGGAGGCAGGTGTTCCATTTTCATAGCAGAAAAGTATTTTTATCATCACAGGGCATCTAATGACGGAAGTGTTCTTTCTCATTCCTTAACTATTTTATGTTCAGTCACGGGTATAAGTCATTCCCAGGGAGGTACTTCCTTATAAGAGGCTAATGGGGATGCACCGCCTGATGGGGCCGCATTTTCACGTCTGGATTGACTATAACTGGGTCGCATTTTCAATGGCGTCACTAGAATGGGGTCGCACATTTTCAGATTTTTGGGGTAAAAAAAGGTTCTTCACATTTACGGTTAGCAAACGTACCAGAATGTTTGTACTGTAGGTGAAAAGTGAAGTATTCTTTATTCATTATAAGGTACTATAGATACATAAATAGAAAGTAAAGATGATGTTACACGGGACGATTCGCAAGGACAATTTTTAGCGCAACGCAGCGTAGCAATGTTGGAACAATGTTGCAACCATTCAAAATAATGTCGCAATAATGTTGTAATGCTGTGTTACGCTAAAAATAGTCGTTGCGAATCGTTCCGTGTAACATCGCCTTAACAAGAACGCTCTTAGTAGCGTTCAGTCTCGCGTGTTTGTAGATACGATAAGCAGTGAGGAGGCGAATAGAGCGCAAGCGTTCGTCATTCGGAGTGGGGGGGGGGGGGGGGGGCTCGCATATAAAAGGGCTGGGGATGCTCGTCGTCTTGCTTAGGCGTGTAAATAGTCTCTTTTAGGGGTCAAAAAAGCTTGGGCTACAGCAAGTGAAAAAGTTGAATTATGCTTTCGACCTACTGCACAGGGTCCAGAGGAGTTGCCTGTGAATAAATGAATTACTTATTTAAAGTCTCACCTCGAAAAATGTTTATAGCTGTCGCTTAGCGCGATTAATTAGCCCAATGGGATCTTTATGAATCTACTGTAAAGGATTTCTTTGCTTTGTAACTGATCCAGATCGACTTTATTGTTCGGTATTTTAAAAATCAATAACCGCAAGCTATATCCTCGTTGGTGCACAGCAGGTGGTCCGAAGGGTGACGGAAGACGAAACGCGTGGTGGTTCGTTGTGAACCGCATTTCTCGGTGACGAAAGTGAATGAGACCGGAAACGCAAAAGCAACAGATCGCTGCTAATTCGAGAATCAAAACATCAGCTGCGGAGGGAGTTTTAAAGATCTTAGAGATCTATGCGAAGGCAACAGAGTTTTAAGTGAAGTTAAGATCTTCCAAGACTGGAGATTTGTTGTGCACATGTCAACAGTCTTCGATGTCTTAAGGAGGTTTCGCTTGTGTAAAGGCTTCCCAGTACTGAGTCGCAAAACGCACAGGCAAAGATGCAAGAGGTAAGATTGTTGGGACCACCGAAGAATGGCTCAGTCGTGATGATATCACAGTTGCCTTGTACCTCCGCTCTACTCAGTATTACGTTTTATTGCAACAGTACACACGACCTGTAAATCACTACCCGTAATAATTTAAGATTCTCCAAACAAAACTAATGAGTTGGGCTTAACGTGATACAGCATTGCACAAAAACATTACATTCATGGACTAAACAAAATCGCTTAGTTATTCAGATCTAGAAGGCACTTTGGAGAAAATTGGAACCCTTATTTAGGCGTAATAAAAAGCTTCACGATCACGCTTCAAAAGAGTGTGCTACACAGTCGTTTTTTAGTGTCGTCACGCAACTAAACGCTCCTTCCTGCTAATAACCACAGTAAATCGATATGTGTCATGATCTCTCAGTGTGAAACATGCAGGTAAAATTACATTTACTCAGTGAAAATGTAGAACGTTCCAGAGCGTAATCTACTCAGCGAACGAAAAAAACTTTATTGAAACGAACAGCATTTTGGCATGAGCCAAAAGTCGTGTAGGTTTACCATCTCCTTTTATTGCTCTAATCTTGAACGCATTTACTTTACTACGTCATTTCCGTCATCATCTGTTGCGGTGTACAGGTTAGTCGGTTTATAGAATGTGTAACGAAACTGCAATACGATTAAAATAACCCATTTTTTCAGAGGTATTCGACGGGTTTTGATATTCTAATAAACACATCTCCTCTGGATCCTGTGTATGGTGCGTCATTTGAATCATTGTCTAAAATAAAGTGTACGCTCATCATTGTACCGAACTTGCGGGGCACAAAATAGCTTGCTTAAATCGTAAATCCTTCTTTTATTTAACGACTGCCCCTGAACTCCTTTGAACAGGAGAGGTAAATTAACGACGATTTGCTTGCTGTTTTTTACCTCATCATCGAAGTTTTGCTCATGAACACTCTTCCTTGTTTCAACATCTGACGTATTCACTTCTTTCAAAGTTATCAACGCTTTCAAACGACAGAATTCGTGGAACGACCCATTCCGAAAACGCTCGACATCTTTTAGTGTGGGTCTACCGCGAATGGTGTGTGGATTTATAAGCGAGATCACCGTATAATCCATTAATCTTTGCAAATTTTTCGTCTCAAAACATAACATTCGGACAATGGTAGGTTGTTTTTCGAAGTGTTCACAGAGATTGAAAGCATCGTGTTGATTTTCATCCCCAGATTCTGCGCTACCATGACCCGGAACACGTGTTTACAAAAAGAAAATCCTTAAATAAGAACGACCGAGACCAGATTTTATGAGCCCGCGAGACTGAGCACCCCACCCAAACTCTTGTTTTCACTAAAACCGCTGGACGCCACAACCTGGTTGAGGTCGTTGTTATCTAAGGTCTTCCTTACAAAAACATTCTTTCTGTCACGTTTTTTCGCGTGTGAAGGTCAGAACCAAATTACCATAAGATCAGAGAGAGCACGTGTTTACAGTCTTAATTTTTGTTATGTCTGTTTTGCACTTACGATTTTATCGGCTTACTATGTCATATAAGCATGAAACGTAACCTGTTTTGACGAAAAAGATAAACTCTGATTTCTTACATGGAAGAAAAGCACTTAAACGTGATAAACATTGCGCTTTATTCTAGTCATCCCCCAAAATAAACCATGAAAGTCGTCTCGATTCTTAACCCAGTTTCCACGGTCTTCGCTAGGAACGCAGGGCCTACAAACTACGGTCCCACAGACCAAAAAAAAAACGACTGTATTTTAAGAGTCTCGCTTTGCTCAAAGTACGCTCGACTAACTATGGTGGGATCGAGAAAGTTACATTTGCCCAAAAGTGACAAATTAAGATTGGGTCTATTACTGGCCACCGCTGTTTTTTCTGACTCAACTGACCGCCCCTGGGTATCCGAGGATGGTCTCCAGTTGGAGCCAAAATAGTGTCTTCAATTAGTGCTTCGTGCTAAATGCATTGACACTCAGATAATTAGAGCTTTTTTTATTGCTGAGCATGAAAGTTATGAACGCACTTCCTAAAAACTAAACCCACGATGCTCTAACTTAAACCAAAACAGGACTGACTCTGATGTTGGTAACAAACATAGTCAGCTATAACCCAAAAATGTGCTCACTTCAAGGACTGACACTCAGGTTTAATAAATGACACTATTATGTTATAAAAAAACCGTTAAAAGATAATAAAATTCCAAACCTGTCTATACAATTACGGAACAACCTTGATATACAAACCTAATTATAACGAGACTCTTGCGAGGCACAAGCGAATCTTCAAGTGGAAACATAAAATTAGCTAAGCAAATATATATACCAAATGACAAAAACCTTCATAACAACCTAGAAAATTCTTCACAACATTATATTGGACAGTCCCTGGCGGACCTGTAAGACCTCTTGTTGAAATTGGTGTGGTCTTAATTTACAATATGAAATTATTAGTAAATCTAGTAAGCAAATGGAGTTTTATAAATAAATCAGGGGCACCCAACGTCAATTTTCGGAAAATATCTGTTCGGAAGAAGACGATTTGAGATCTAGAATTTTGTTGTAAAATTTCCTGCTTGCCCGCCTCTCCTAGGATTTTCGAACATCTAAAAAATGGTATAATTGCCCATTTTTAACCGATTTTTAATTTACCCTAAAAAGGTCACCTAGCCTAGAATTTTCGGGAGCCTTTTTACTGGCTGAAATCTTCGAAAAGGTAAGTTTTAATCCCCTATAACTTTTCGGATCACTAGACTTTCAGCTAGGAAATCAGAACAGTTGAAAAACTTTTAGGGGAAACAAATATGCCTATAATTATCTACAGTTTAAATACTAAAATACGTTCAACAGTGCTATGTTTAAATGGTTCTGAACTATTTTCTCGTTGGGTGTCCCTGATAAATGAACAATTTCAACAACATACTAACAAAAACTGAAAGCTTAAGAACATTTACAGGGGGGATCTGCTGGACACTTGCAAGCTATATATTACTGAGATTTCTTCAAGAAAAAACTGCAAAATCTCACAGGTAAAAAGGAGGCCGCGATCTCCTCAGACCACCCCTAAATCCAACCTCGTCCCCAGGGTTCTCTCCTACCCTGGAAAACGCTGGTCACGTGGCTCCAGACCAAAATTAATTCTGAGGGAGGAGTCCTTTGTCTCGCATTTTTTGTGTCTGGTTTATTCGCGACGTTCACTCAGTCGCAACAGCAAGATAGATTTGCCAACCCTACTACAACTATAACTGAAACTAAGGGAAATTTCTGCCTAAACCAAACTATCAGATAAACAAGTGAATTACCAGAGAAAGAAAAAAAAAACTAGCATTGTCGCCGGTTTAAGGCCGTTTAACCGATGACACAAATCGCTAAAAATCTACGATCTTGCGTTATACACAAGCGAGTTAATTTTTTGAAGGTAAAATCCCTTTATGTCGAACTTCTATATTAAAAGTTTCAATGCTTGTTTGACAGCGGCTGGTAATCGGGCCAAATAAACCTACACCATTTGCAACCTCGTTCCCAGGGTTCTCTCCTACCCGCCCCATGGAGCGAGAGAGACAGAGACGGTCTCTGTCTCTCTCGCTCCATGGGGCGGGTAGGAAATAACCCTGGGAACGAGGGTGCACCATTTGCGGTCTTAGCGGTTCGGCGTGACAAAACCCCGTGACAAAACATGGTAGTTACATTGAGAGCAAGGAATTCAGTTAACACATTTACGATCAATCTAGTGACTTCACGGAAAGCTATATGCTAAAATGTCAGCATTTTCCACCCCTTAACCTTTGTTATGATGCGGCAAAAGAAAAGTGGTAAATAGATCAAAGATAAAAATAATTATGTACAAACGCGACATGGAAGACAACAGGAAATAGTACTAGTATAAACAGAGACAAAACAGACAACATAACCTTCCAAGCAAAAGGCTTTCTTGTTTATGGTCCATATGAAAACTTTATTTAAAAGCATATGTGGCTCAGTGATTTCGAAAAATCCTCTAAAGCATACCTAAACATTCAGAAAATTAATAAGGACGGAACAATAAACGGTTGGCAGTCGTGCAAGCCATATCATATTTGTTTACAAAGAAGCTTACCGTCATCCTGATAATTATAAACGAGGACCCCCCCAAAAAAAAACTGCAAAAACACAGAGCCTTAGCTAAAAATATTTTCTTTCAAGATTCTCTTTACCTCTTTCGATTTGAACAATAGCTAACAATCAGCCTGACTGTCCGGGCCACGTATTCTCTCTTCCTGTTGCTTCAAGGTCGGTGAGGACAGCAACACTTGATACATTATTTAATAGTAATAGTAGCTAGTCTTGAAAACACATACAGATACTGTACATTTGTTTCCTTAAGTGGCCTCCACAACAGAGAAACGGCAATTCAAATCTAGTCCGTTTCGGTATGAATCCTACTACCAGGATACCTAAATTATTTTTGACTACACAAACAGTGAATCCTCCGCGATTTCCGTTGCATGTCCGAAATGAAAGCATCGCTGCTAAACATCCAATTAACATCCAGATATTCTGCAGAAAGTTACGCTTTCGCGGTCAAAGGATTTTGTGCATTAATTTCGGCGTAGAACAGGTCAGGTATACAGTTTCATGGCTACACTAACCTGTCTACGATCTGTAGGGACAAATCTCACACTTACCTGCCCCTTCCCCAAATCGTTTGTTTGTAATCTCCCAGATTCTGGGAGACCCGTGACCAGCGTTTACCAGGGTCTCTGTCTCTCCCGCTCCATGGGGCGGGTAGGAGAGAACCATGGGAACGAGGTTGCCCTAAATCAACCCATGCATTATTTACATTGAAACATTATCCTTTTCCATCATTTACGTGCTGTTAAAAATCCAGTTTGGCAATTCACAGGAAAGGTTTGACAATTTGACGTGTCCAGCAAAAGTCAATGTGGAACGGAAATATTTTTCTGTTTGTTAATCATCATATCCCGTTAATTACTACAAAGTGCATATTGCAAGTGCTACCTTAAAAATATAGTTCTTACTAAATGATCAAAAGCAAGTCTTTGGTTGGATATCTTTGAATCCAGAAAATGATCTGCATGCAGATCTAAGCTCTGTTATCTCAGCGAACCATAAAGATTTCCTTTGATGGGCCTTCTGCTCTTATAAGCTTTTCCATGGTCGCATTAGTAGACAGTCCTGTCCATTTGCTCTGAAAGGTTTTTGAAAAAGGACCTTACTGATTATGGGCTTACTTGTGAGGTACTTTCTTACTTCCCTGAGGGCTCTTTTCATTACCGGTTAGAACTGGGGTGCTTGTTCCTGAACCTTCTCCCAACCCACCCGAGAAAGGTGCCGGGGATACACGAGGTCTTTTGCTTTCCCGAATTTCCTCGTCGCTGAAAGGTCCTCTTTTATCGGCACCTGCTGGACGCTTCTTAGCTTTTGCTGAAAAAAAAAGGAACCTTTCATTAAAAATTTTGCTTACACACCTGAAAAGGACCAAATACAACAAAATCCGAAATAGTAAAAGTTCTTGCTGAAGAGGCTTTATTTAATAAATGATTTCTCCATAAAATTTCATCCACAGACTGCGGAAAATAGATATTTCACCCCCGGTTGGTGTGGCTATATTCACACGGAGTCTCTGGCCGGTCACGTGCATAGAATGGATAATCCAACTCAGCTATTATACTTACTATTATACGCTTAGCTCTGTTTGAGCATGCGTAATCAAGGGGCCCCTAGGTTAAGGTTCAAAGATGTTGCTAAGAAAAACCGGTGAACGGGAGAGACATCAATCTCGACCGTAGTCAGGTGAGTGCTAACGACAGATCAAACTATGATGAACCCTATTGTTGGTTTTCACATGACGTCACTAAAATTCAAACTAAAAAACTATCGATCCTTCCGAGATTTTACCTTCACGATGCATTAGAGCAGCTGAAAACTAATTTTCATACAAATTTTCGCCTCAAAAGGGTTCTTGGTTTTGTGATAGGGTACGCTTGAATTTTTAAGTTTTTGCGTGACGCGGCATTTACATGACGGCCAAGAGAGCTGTCATGTGGGTTAAAAAAATGACTTATTTCAGGAAATTTTGCTATTTAAACAGTTCATGTATTAGAAAAAGTATTACTTTAATGTTTATGAGTTTCTCGAGGAATAAATTCACGCTTTTGTAGCAGAACTCGGTAACAGATGTTTCTGTTGGTTTCCTTCCGCCATGTTGGAGCTCATCCAGGTGAGCACCAGCATGGCGTCTCCATACAAATCTCTATAAATTTGGGTAAAACATTTCTTCGAATATCTCGTATACGAAATATTCCTCTGACCTGAATTTTGGCGAGGGTCTTTGTATATGTACCTCCTTTCATTTCCCAGATTGTGGACTTTATCTATTGGATAGTTTTGATTTTTATTTTGATCTATTTTGAATGGCGTGACACTGAAAACCAGCAATAGTCTTAAGTCCATCAGTCTTTAAAGCATCGACTGACAGCAGATGATAATGATTTGCCACAGCAGTGTTCTATGCATGGATTTTACTTACGATGCTCCATATCTTATAAGTCTTATCAAGCTGCCATTATTTCTAACCTTGTAAAAACAACGCAGACGTTCCCTTCATTTCATTTCATCCCGGTCCTCGTCGCCCTCATGTTCGTGCTCGTCCTCGTCCTGGTTCGGGGCCTCATCCTCGTCGTCGTCGTCGTCGCCCTCTTGCTCGTGCTCGCCCTCGTTCGAGTCCTCGTCCTCATCCTCGTCGTCGTCGTCGCCCTCTTGCTCGTTAGAGTCCTCGTTCGAGCCCTCGTCCTCGTCCCAGGACTCCTCTTTTTCATCTCGTTCCCACAAGTCTTTTAGCCAACGTCCTTCGTGTGGTAATTCATCCTCATCTTCACTTGATGTCTCTTCTGCATTAAGATCATCTTCAAGTTTCAAAGTTGTTGCATCTTCTGCTATGCAAAAACATAGTGAAAACCGTTTCAGTAGTACGATAGCGCTATTGTTGTTGTCGTATAATTTAAGATGGAAAATAAATACTTCTTTTAAATGATTCATGTTACCTCTTTTCTTTTACTTAACGAGTAAGGCCAGGAATTTGTCTTATGTTTTCGACAGGACAAGATAAATAAAAGCAAGGAACGAAGTGTCAACTACAATGAATTTTCACCACACATGGAAATATATCTTTAAGGACATTCTTTCCTGAAAAAGAAATAATGAGCCAGACAATGCAATACAGGTCTTTATGATGAAGATAATAATTATAACAAAAATAATTACGATGATGATGTTGTTGTTGATGATGATGATAATGATAAGAGCTTCAGAGAGGTACTGTGGTGAATTGTAACCTTGCAAAGAAAGCAGTTACATACTCCCATATAGAGCATACAAATGAACAATTAATAATAATAATAATAATATAATAATTAGCAATTATTGGACATGGTTGAGCAAAATATCGTGATTATTTGCCGAAGCCGAAGGCTGAGGCAAATAATTGATCTGCGAGACACTGACAAATCAGGATATTTTGCGATAACCGAGTTCAATAATTGTTTTATCATTCGATCACTGAGTTTGTTTTTTAATAAATAATATCTTCGGAAAGCGGTTAGCGCGCGCTGCCTTCCAGGAGTAATGACAGAGATCACATAAACGAGCAAGGAGCAAGCGTGGTTTCATTTACGCATGACTCGAGCAGAATAGTATTTGCAGCCAAAAACTTGCCAAAAACAGTTGAACGACATTGCGCATGAGCACACCATTATTTGTAGGCAGTTATTTGGAGGTCACGTGGTGGGCTCTCGGCCAATGAAAAGTAAGAAACATTTGCATCGAACGATAATACTTGTTACCTCTATAACGCATTTTAACATAGGTATATGAACAAATGCGAATACACAAAAATGAAACTATATAGAACAAAAGTTGTACTACCTACTGCATTAACTGAAATTATTTACACTTTCAATTGCTACATCAATAATTCAGCATTACCAAAAACGAGCAAGAGAGAAAAAAAGGAAATAAGAGTAGAAAATAAAAGAACCTCACTGTACGCTTCTCTAAAATAGTAGGTCTTACTAAGAAGTTTCTTAAACTTATCGAAATTCTTCGCTTTCCTAATGTAGTCCAAGAAGACGTTCCATATCTTTGCAGCAGTTGCAGCAGATGACTAGCAGCCCTTTATACAGTACAACCCTTTATAACAGACGTTACTTACCTTAAATATTTCCCGCTTGTTGTTTGCCTGATGTAACTGCAGCTGTTACACGTGATGGTGATGCAGGGATGAAAGCAAGCGGAAAGAAAGTAGCGGAGAGGCAAAGGGAGAACTGAAGAGACACAGTAGAGGCAGGAAAAACAACAGGAAGGGTGATGCAACTGGGGCATAGTAGCCTGTGTATAGCTAACCACTTTCTTTCAACAAATTAAGGAGCTTAAGGAAAGGCGTTTTTAAGCGACCCACATCAACCGGAAGTGAACTTTTTACCGTTCATGAGCAGTGCTTGTGCCCAAATTTTCGGGCAAATCGTCTCTATCAGAGTAAAAGAAACTTAGCCACACAAATTTGTTATAAGCATCAAGCCATATTAAAAAGGAAAAGGCCTTACTTCCGGTTGACGTGCGTTGCTCAAAAACGTCTTTGCTTAAAGCTCCATAATATTTGACGGGAGGGGTGGGTAAAAACAGACTAGGTCACAGCAACAGCAGCAGACAAAGACAGATATTGGAGATCAAAGGATTAAAATATCTCACCATCCAAAGATGCAAAGCTGTCAGATCTGTGATCCTCTTCCTGTGAATCCAGGTAACCATCTCCCTCAGATGACACATCACTATCAGCATCTGAACCTTTCTTAGCCTTCTGCTGCTTGTTTTGTCCAGCATTGTGTTTGTCTCTCTTAGCTCTTTTGTCTGTGAAAGAAAAGAGTAATTAAGCTTATAATGCACAAGATACGAGGAAAGTCAAACGTTGACCATAACATATCCTTTTTAAGCGACCTAAAATAGGTCGGCCAAATTACCCATTTTACCCACCGGCAAATGGCTGTTGAAGACGGAGCAGCGGCTTTTTGTGTGACCGATTTTCCTAAAGTGAAATTCAGTGCCTCGGGGGAAATTTCCATGATACATCGGAAAAGAAACCGTTCATTAAAAAATTTGCTTACAAACCTGAAAAGGACCAAATACAACAAAATCCGAAATAGTAAAAGTTCTTGCTGAATAGACTTTATTAAATAAATGATTACTCCATAAAATTTCATCCACAGACTGCGCAAAATAGATATTTCACCCCAGCTGGTTGGTGGGGCTAAAGGGAGAGACATCGAACTCGACAGTTGTAAGGTGAGGGTTAACGACAGATCAAACTGTTATGAAACCTATAGTCTTAAGTCCATCAGTCTTAGCAGCATCGGCTGACAGCAATGATCATGATTTGCCACAGCAGTGTTCTATGCATGGATTTCAGTTACGATGCTCAATATCTTATAAGTCTTATCAAGCTGCCATCATTTCTAACCTTGCAAAAACAACGCAGACGTTCTCCTCATTTCATCCCGGTCCTCGTCACCCTCATGATCGTACTCGTCTTCGTTCGCGTCCTCGTCCGCATGTCTAGAGCACGTTGTTGATACTCTCGCTTGCTCGAAGTCACCTAAATCCTGGCAAATTAAAGCTAAAATCGTGTAGCTTGTTGCAACATTGACATGTTCCGGGCCGAGCTTGTCCAGATAGATGTCTAGAGCACGTTGCTGATACTCTTTGGCTTGCTCGAACTCACCTAAATCCCGGCAAATTAAAGATAAGTTATTGTAGTCTCTTGCAACATTAACATGTTCCAGGCCGAGCTTGTCCAGATCGATGTCTAGAGCATCTTGCTGATACTTCTTGGCTTGCTCGAAGTCACCTAAATCCCGGCAAATTAAAGCTAAAGTCGTGTAGCTTGTTGCAACCTTAATATGTCCCGGCCCGAGTTTCTTCATTTTGATTTCTACAGCACGTTGTCCATACTCCTTGGCTTGCTCGAACACACCTAAATTCTGGTAAATCAAAGATAAGTTATTGTAGTCTGTTGCAACATCAACATGTTCCGGGCCGAGCTTGTCCAGATCGATCCCTAGAGCACGTTGTTGATACTTTTTGGCTTGCTCGAACTCACCTAAATACTGGCAAATTAAAGATAAGTTATTGTAGTCTGTTGCAACATCAACATGTTCCGGGCCGAGCTTGTCCAGATCGATGTCTAGAGCGAGTTGCTGATACTCTTTGGCTTGCTCGAACTCACCTAAATCCTGGCAAATTAAAGATAAGTTATTGTAGTCTCTTGCAACATTAACATGTTCCGGGCCGAGCTTTTCCAGATCGATGTCTAGAGTACGTTCCTGATACTCTTTGGCTTGCTCGAAGTCACCTAAATTCTTGTAAATCAAAGATAAGTTATTGTAGTCTGTTGCAACATTAACATGTTCCGGGCCGAGCTTGTCCAGATCGATGTCTAGAGCACGTTGCTGATACTCTTTGGCTTGCTCGAAGTCACCTAAATCCCGGCAAATTAAAGATAAGTTATTGTAGTCTCTTGCAACATTAACATGTTCCGGGCCGAGCTCTTGAAGCTTAAAAGCGAGTGAATATTTAAAATATGTTTTTGCTCCTTCGAATTCACAATGCATTTTACAAATATTTCCAAGGTTTTCACATTTTTCGGAAATGTCCGTATCATGAACTTGAAAGAAATTATCTGTTAAAGACACTTTGTCAGTTACCATAGTTAAAGCTTTCAAATGTGCAGCGATGTGTCTGGTGTGCAGTCTCTTATTCTCTGGCGGAGTTGCGCCGATAAATTCGTTGAATGATGAAATGACCACACTAACGACCTCATTGGTTTGGCTTTCTGGACACTCTTTTGTTACAGTTTTAATAGCATCATGCACAACCTGGTGAAGTCGAACAAAACAGCCACCCTCGTCATCTTGGAACAGGACAAGTGAGCTTCTTTTTAATCTCATGCGAATTAGTTCCTTGTCCGCTTCATCAAACTCTTCATCTGAGTTCATGATGTAACTAACTACTATTTCGACGTTTAATGGTCGTGGCGCGCAAAGGGAAACAAAAGTGAAAAGGTGTTTTTGAAATTTGTCGGATCTCATCAGTCTTTCGACGGCTAAAGTTATTGCCTTGGTCATTGAATTTGGATAAATTGGATTAGTGTTGACGAGTGTATCCTCCGTTTTCTGAAGTTTGCCTTCCTCTAAGATCTCCAGGTATTCCTCCCAACCAAAATGCGTCGATACCCTGTCCTCCCGAATCTCTTTAGTAAAGACCGCAGCGCCTGCTAAAGCAAGAGGTTGATAATCCAGTTTTTGTGCTACTGTTCCTACCAGCTCGCTATCTGGGATACCAGAAAGCTTGGACAATAATGAACGGGCGTCATTGGGCTCCATACCTTTGCTTACCGAGATATGGTTAACAAAAGAACTTTCTGAGGGAATTGATGTTTTTTCCTGGATCGTAATCAGCAACTGGCCCCTTGCCCAAGTCTCGTTTTCAAACCGTGGTAAATGGACATGCACAGATGACATAGTAGTGACATTGTCAACCACCAGTAGCCACGACGTGTAACAGGTAATTTTTACAGCGACAAGCATCTTAAGACTAGTGATCTTTTCGTCCACGGTCGAGTCCTTTGAGCCGAGGGTTTCCACAATTGAATAGTCTGGGCACTTTAAATAGCGAGCAAATGAGGCATACGACTCCAAAAGTGAATCTGGACTTGCAGCATTTAAGGTCATCACAAATGAAGACCCACCTGGCATTTCTTTGAGGTCGTCAAAGAATCTCTCAGCTACGAGGCCAGCTAGCTGTGATTTACCGCTTCCAGGATCCCCTGAGATGTATAGATAACTCAACCTGTTGTCACTGGACTCATTAAGTTCCCTCAGCTGTTGGACTACTTTAGCTACTTCACTTTCACGACCACCCATTTCATGCGAAGGTTTAGGAGGGAGAACACAGAATGAAGGTACTTCATTTTGGAGCTGATCTTCAAGGACCTGGCGCTGACTCTCCTTTTCTTGAACTTGTTGTTTCAGATTATCAACTTCTTTGAGGACCTTTGTTAAATCTTTTGTTGGAAATGTTTTCTGATATTTCAGGTCTTGAATTTTTACAGTGGGAAGACTAAGCGCTTGAAACGCAACATCAACTTTGCTAATAGCATTCTGAAACTCTATCTCAGAGAGACTACCTTGTGGCATGTGAGCGAATTCTTTGTTCCTGAAATTTCGTAGATCATCCACATTTTTACTGACTATTGCACTAAGACCTGGCCCGACGCAATCAGAGAAAAGGATGGCGTAAAACAGCATTGTACAATCCCATTCCCCACTGTTTCCGTTTTTCGTAGTGGCCAAAAGACGAGCGTTTCTTTTTTGATTTCGAGGAGACTCTCCGTTATAAAAGTCCATTCCATTGCGAGGCTCGTCTTTCCATTCTCGTTTTGTTGTTTTGTACAGTTTGTCCCATTCTTGTTTAAATATTTCTCTCAGACCCTCCGCTAGTATATCAGTAGTTATACAACAAATTCTGTAATAGTTCAGCTGTTCATCGGAAAATTCCTTTGAAGATGCCATACTTGATGTACGTCTGATGCTTTAATCTTTGGGGAAGAAATTTTCCTTGCAATTAGTGACAACATACCCGGGAGTAATATCCTTTGTAAGCTATATAGATGTGTACCACAAACGGTATGGCTTTTGAGCCGATTTGGTCTCGATCATGAAAACGAGAATAGATTTTGCCCATCGTAAGTCTCAAAACGGGTACAGTTTTCAATGGAGAGTTTATACAGGTAGTTTTGCCTAAACAATTATTCAGTGTCAGATACTACTAAATGATGATAAAAAAGGCCTAAAAATTTGTTTGACTTTACTTGAACGAGATAATGGGTTCCCAAAACCGAGTATAACGTTTAGAGCCAGCGCTGGCAATGATTATGCATTTTAGAGAGGGACCCGTTTCTCGAAAGTTTCGGTTACTAGTAGGACTACCTTTATCGCCTTTTAATTAGATCACCTTTCACCTTATTTTGCCGCCACTCCTTTTATTTGTAGCCTGCAGAAGGGCAGGGGGGGGGGGGGGGGGGGGAGGGGGCGAGAATTTGTCACAAAGCGGACGTGGAGCGCGAGACGCCTGCGACGGGTGAAAGCGCTTTCTCGCGCGCCGTGCCGGCCTTCTCGCGCACATCTTCGCTCGCCTCAAAAACGAGGAAAAGGGCTACTTTATATTTCTATTTACAATAAAGTAGGATTTTCTTTACGCTAGAAATATTTTAACAGAACTAAGAGCTACTAAGGCCGAACACTTGTAGAACACAATTGTGCAAAACAGTCTGTCATACTTCATTTGTTGGTAAACGAACGTTCAGAACATAAAGCTTATGGCTTTTTGTTTCTCGTTGAGAAGTTTTACATAGATCTAAAGAGAGTTAACGTCAATAAGTAACTTCAAGTCCACTTAATCACTTAATCTAAGTGCGCATATACTATAGCTCTACGTCGGTAACTATTGCCTCTGGTCAAACCTTGTTTACACTGTATTTTGCTTCCAGAGCGATCCAAAACCAGAGCTTACTTCGGCACCTCGAATAATGGCCGAAACAGTAAAAAAAAGTCTCTAAAAGGCTATAATTCGTAACCATTTGCTGCGAAAGTCTCCGTTAGACGTTCTTTTGAACAGTCTCATAGTCTGAATAACCGACATGGACGCTTTCCCCATCATTTAATTCTACCATGTAACTTATACAAATTAAAGGATTTTGACCGCGTTTAGAAGCACAGCTGCTTATTGTATTTTCTTACCGTTTGGAACTCCTGACTCAGGCAGCAAATCTCGAAGATGCCAAGGCTTTATAAGGTATCATTAAGCTTCCGCTGAAATGACGAAGGGAAAGAGGCTGTCAAAACGAAAGCGGAATGTTTTAAGGAGTGACGACTATTTTTATTTTCATCATTATTCCTTTAAAATATGCATTACTGACCAAGCGTGAGGTCAGTATAACTGGATATACTTTGTTAGACTTTCTAAAAGTCATTTATTTTTTTCCTATTTCGTTATGCCACGAGACTACGTCGCTCGATCGCTCGCTTCGCGACCTGATGCATTGAAGCTCGCTTCGCTCACTTTTAAGTGAGGTCGACTTGTAGCAAGTCTAGCATTTTGTTGACCGAGACGAGTCACTTACCCTTCCCAGTGTCCTTTGCGTCAACGCTAAACGCTCTCATGGTTCATTGCGCGATACTATCGCTCGCAGTCGCGTTTTCTGTTCTACAAACACACTTGAGATGAGACGCCTAGGAACGAGACAGTTTATCTAAGTATATCGAGTACCGACATCTATAAGACTAAAAGAAATCTACTAAGCATGAGGTGTGTTGACAAGATACCCGCGCCACATGATCGGTATGGGATCAAAGAGCGCGAGTGTCATCACGATGCCTCGAACATTTCGGATGGCAAACCTGTGACACGACTTAAAGATACATATCTCCCCCATTCCTGTGAAGAAAGTCACCAACTTGTGCCTTGAATAGACCTGTTTAGCTTGGATGTTTTTTTTTTTTTTCAGCTCAGGCGATGCTAGATTTTACCTTTTTGTCTTTTCATAAATTATGCATACATATGCACGTAGATGTACGCGAACGCGCGCGTGAGAAAAGGTCTGGAGTGAGGGTGCAAACGGAGAGTGAGACTGGAGAGAGACACACGCCCCATGGGCGTGTGAAGCCCACGTGCTTAGCACGAAAATATCGATCATGCCAGCGCTTCGCACCTTGTAAAACCGATTTTGAGAAGAAGTGTGACTGTTTCGCAGTCTAAAGAGGTGTATTGACAAAATACAGTCTGTGATTTGTATGAAATTTAATCCCAGACTCGTTTCATTGGAATGGAACAATGAAATGCGAAAGGTTTATGAACTGTTCACGGTCACCTTAATTTACCAAGTATAGCCTGGGGATGAGGATCAAATACACTAAGGGAGTGGGGGACGCTTAAACCCGACGCCCACCCCCTTGTACCATGTGTGTAGCCGCACACTGAAAGCAAGGTGGCCGGCCGTAACAATAGGTCCTCGATATCGACAATCTTACGGGAGAATAGGGTATTGTGAACAGTCCAAAAGGTCCATTGCTAGTAGATCCTATTCAGTTGTTATCTGTACCAGGATAAGATCAGGAACTTGTACAGTCAAACCCAGCTTTACGGACACCTGGTTATTACGAACAGTTTGCTTTGTCCCTGAAGAAAGAAAGCCCCTAGATTTTCTCTAAATTCAACTAGGGCTGTCTATAAGTTCCTCGGCAACTTTTGAGCAACTTTTCAGATTTTGAGCAACTTTTAGTCCTTCGAGCAACTTTTCGGATTTCGTGCAACATTTTTCTTTTTTGAATAACTTTCTTGCTTTTTTAAGGCAATTTGTAACTAAAAACCGCCCATTCAAGTTCTAATTTAAAGCATCAGTTTCTTTTATGCATGATTTTGCGTAAAATGCCTTTTGTAAACAAAAAACACTATTCCCATGGTGGTCTGCCTGTGGTAGCAGCAGAAGGTGGTCAGCGGATATGCTGAAAAATTCAAAATGGCGGAGCCGAGTGATTATTCAAGCTCGAGTGAAGATGATGAATATTCAGATCCTTTAGAAGTAGCAGCTAGTGCTGGAGCTAGAATAAGTACTCCAGAAAAAGCCAGTACTTCTCGGAAAAGAAAAATGCAGACTAATCCAGCCGAAAAGAAGAGAAATGTGTCGCGTGGGATAAAGTGAACGAGTTTAAAGAGGGGGATGAATAGGGGTATGCAAATCCGCCGATCCGTGGTATTTTTAGGTCCGATCCGTCGATCCGACTTAATTTTTGTTCAAATCCGAATCCGTGTTTCTTTAAAAAATTTTCGTGGATATAGAAAGTAGCGTTGTAGCAGTAAGAAATAAGCCTTGACAGGCCAAACACGACTCATAAGCTCGTGATAGCGTGACTTGTGACCTTGAGAGTCCGCTTGAACAGTGGTTCTCTTTCTTTTTTTCTCTCGAAGGTTACTAGCACCACACAGTGCATGACTTGTAGCATTGTAAACCTTGACTGAGAAAATCTTGTTTTTGCCGCAATAAGTCTCATATTTAGAGGTCATGAAGCAGGTTTGTTACATGCATACTGAGTAATCATTTCCTGCGGTTTATGCTTCTGTCAGGTGTCCCTGATAGGATTTGATTTCAGATACAATTGCAAAGTGATTTATATCCTTTGACCTCTGTGTATTACGGCTGAATAAAGATTTTAGCTTTTTTGGTTTTCTCCGAAATGACTGTATCTGAATAACTACATGGATGCATGCAAGTTTCTTTGTCCGTGAATGTGATTATTTCCTGCCATGTCAGTATGACTCTGGGCCCAGCTCCATAGTGTGGTTTGCAGGATTTTGAATTTCCACGAATAGTGCGATCTTCAGATTTGAGTTGTACACTAAACGAAAGCTACACCAAGTTTTGAGAAATATGCCGTGCATCAGTCAGGATAATTCTCTTAGCGCTCACACAGTCCATTTAGTTTTTCTTAACATAAGCGAGTCTTTGAACTAGAGCGCTGTATTTACTTAAGTTTTTGCTCAACAGTCGTGTGTGTGACTGCTATGAATTCTTAAGCAAGACTGCAGTTTCGGAACTATAGCGTTGCTGGTCAGTTGCTACTATGGTAAAGTCTTAGGTACAGAGAGCGAAGCAGACTGTTTAAATACTGGTGGCTAGGATCGAAAATACTAACTTGCCATTGGCTGCAAAAGTGACCAATAGCGTAGGTGTATCTTTGATCCGCGTTATGTTGTGCTCCCTTCAAGGACTTCAAGGTCAAAAATGCTTTTTTGGGCTGAACCGGTGGCTGCACAAATGTCCAGCACTGGCCACAAGATCCCTACTTTCCTTTTTCATCCTTAGTTCTACACTTCTCAGAGGTGTGGAAGTGTGAAATAGTCTGCCGACAGAGTCAGAGCTAGTCAGGATATTGTCGCACTTTCCCCGCAGTCATAGGTATGGAATGAGAATAAAGCGCAGTGGGAGTATTAGTTTGTTTTATTCCTGCAACTCGTTTTACATCTTTTTAAATGCTTTTTTTACATTTAGACAACAATTCTGTGACTAGAAGATTTTAGCCTTGTTTCACTGCCATCTGTTTGAATACTCGAGCATAAAAAAGCCTACGTTTTCTCTGTCACGAAGTCCCCGTCAGTTCTTTATGTTCGTTAATTTATTTATTTATTTTTTAGCGGAAACCTCAACAACGTCATCTCAACTATGGATTTTTATGTGTGAAATTTTTCATCTTTTAAAATGCGCCATATATGAGGCGTCTTTTTCTGGGTTTTTCTACTTCTTATACACCTATTCGGCTAACTCAATGTTGTACCCAATTTAAACCCTTTGGGAATAAAACGTTTTGTTTCAGGAATTCCCATATGATTTAAATGTGAACGCCACATTATAACGCACATACAATACACAAAGAATCTTAACCCCGGGAGATTTCAATTGGGTACAACTTTAGTGGAGTAGGTCTCTTAAGATCGTGACAACGCTAAAAATAGGCTATAAAGAATGCAGAGTATGTGCATTCTATCTTCCTCGCTTTAAGATCAACTTGATAAAGTTTATAAATGCTCAGATCATTTGTTATTGCTCTATTCCTTCATCAGGTTCATGACCTAAATTGGTCCAAAAATATACAGAATACTGTATAAAGTAATAATTGTGACTTATCGGCCTAGAGTAGCTCACTGTTTAGGTGCATGTTATAATAAAATAAATAAATAATATTTAATATTTATATTGCGCATTTTCTATAAAATAATCAAATGCGCATTACAATATGAACCTATGGGGTCGGCAATATTTATGTTATCTCTACGGCACGTGACAATACTAAAATATTTGCATGGTCCACCCTCCTCTTCATCTTTAGAGAGTCACCCTAAGGTGAATTCTTTTTCGAGGTTTCTTGGCCTCGAACCGCTCGCCTCCGAGCGTGTGGTGTTGCGTCTGTCGGAGATCCCACTAATCGAGGCGACAACCTGGAAGATTCTGTCGTCACTTCTAATGCGCTTTTACCCTAGGCGTACGGGCAGGGGGGGCGAGGGGGGCTGCAGCCCCCCCAAATTTTGGGCAACTCAGATTTTTTGGGCAGCAAGAGAAAATTTGGGCAAAGCCATTTTTTAAAGACGTTTCTGTGATTTTTCTATTAGTTTAAAGAGACAAATATCTTCTATTTTAATCTGAAAAAATCCTGAAGTCAGCGTAATAATCCAGGTACTTTCTCTCGAGACACTCACAGTGGCTGCTTAGCACGTGATGAGTTTCTGGTTATAGAGAAGGGTATCATTTGTTGATTTACATATTTATAGTTTTGTATTGTTGAGCACTGTACTGCACTGCACTGCACTGACTGGAATGCGCTCTTTCCAGTCGTGAATTAATTAGAATAAACTTCCGCATATCTTTCTAGAATCATCTCCGCCCGTAGAACATTGTATGGCAGATAGCATCAGCAACAGTGAGTGTGAAAATGAAGAAGTGTCTGACTAGTACTCAGCTCGAATTACGAGAAGAACATTGAATTTTAAAAATAATCTATCAAACCATAATTTATAAAAGTAGACCGAAATGTTTACAAAACCACTAACAAGAGCGCCTCGTTGCATACTAATGAAATGGAATCCTTCTCTCTAGCAATCGGCCGGAGCTATCTCCACGATCTTTTTACACGTTTTTAAAAAGATTGAAGCTACTATGAGGTGAAATTGCATGTCAAAAGAGATTCGTTTTCTACAGATAACGGCCAAACATCAAGACTTTTTTTAGCATATTTCTAAAACTTCATCCCAAAATATCCCGATAACTCTTTTATAGATTCCGTTTTAACTTTACGAACATCGACGCGACTATTGGACAAAAAAGTTCCCGTGAACGATTTTGTAGGAACAGTTCTCAGTGCCAAGAAATATTGCTGCAATGGGTGCGTTCGATTGGGAAATCCGGATTTAGATTTTGAAAATCTAAATCCGGATTTCCCAAGAGAAATCCGTCCTCAGGGTGGATTTCAATTAAGAAATCCAAATCCGAATTTTTTTATGCGTCGCATAATTAGCACAAGATAGTCCGCTGTTCACGAGAACAGTTTAGCAAATCCTTTTTAGGATTTCCCATTCGAACGACAAAAATCTAAATTCGGATTTCCCAATCGAACGCACCCTATAGACAATGGCGTCATTTCGTTGCTATGACAACTCCGATGTCATTAAAACCCTATGATAAATTTTCAACTATATCTAATAAAACTATGGTAGCAATTTTTCCAAATGTTTGTCTATGGCGACGTAGTTATGCTCAAAATTGGGAGGTATTGACCCTGAAAAACTGTTACAGTATCGAACGGCCTACGTTGTTGCATCGTTTGGCCTCGTTTCTTTTCTACTGTTTCGTAAATATTTGGGCAACTTGCGAGAAATTTTTGGGAAAATAGTTTACCGCCCCCCCTGGCAAAAAATTGCCCGTACGCCTATGGCTTTTACGGCCATTGGTGAAAAGAAAACTGCGACGCAAACAACGTAGAAGAGCTCAAAGGGGTATTGAGAGGGAAAAGATGTGGTTTGCAATGTTATTAATTTTATTTAGTACTATAACGATCTCAGTTTCATTTAATAGGTCCTCGGCCAGAACTCTGAAATTTATTTGAATCCTATCACTTACTAAGTTATTTAATCACGGTAATTAATCCTTTGGCGGCATATAAGTGCATTTTAGCGCGATATACAAACGTTTTGACGTTGTCATCTGACCTCTTTATTTTTCACCTACAGATTGACACAGAAGTTTGCAAGCAGACCTTCTCTTGGCTGTCAAAATATGCAAAAATGACAAGGAAAATGAACAGAGGACACTTTGTCTTTTTCATAATTTATGTTCAGCATTTACATAACCTTAGAGAAGAGGAAAAACTACGAAACAGTGGATATATGGCTTGCTCTAACAATGATCAAAGTTGAAGCATACTGATAAGGAAGAAAGATTGGTTGGAGATCGGATTTCTTAACTTTAAGTTTCTTTCAACAGCTGGCATTGAAACAATGGTTATACCTTCTATTCAAAATAAAAAAAGTTCTTAAGGAAAACTGTAAAAAACCTTACAAAAGTAAAACTAAGTGCTCATAAAGCGCGCTGAACTGCTCGTGACTCGGGGAAAGTGCGGCTTTTTAACTCAACTTGTCAGACTATTCCACACTTCCACACCTCTGAGAAGTGTAGAACTAAGTAACGAATGTCAGAGGTTTCGTGACTAGGGGAAAAGTATGACATTATCCTTACTTTGTCAGACTTTTCCACACTTCCACACCTCTGAGAAGTGTAGAACTAAGTAAAGAATGACATTAAGGGTTCGTGACCAGGGGAAAAGTGTGACATTATCTTTACTTTGTCAGACTATTCCACACTTCCACACCTCTGAGAAGTGTAGAACTAAGTAAAGAATGACAAAGGGTTCGTGCCTAGGGAAGAAGTGCGACAATATCCTTACTTTGTCAGACTTTTCCACACTTCCACACCTCTGAGAAGTGTAGAACTAAGTAAAGAATGACAAAGGGTTCGTGCCTAGGGAAGAAGTGCGACAATATCCTTACTTTGTCAGACTTTTCCACACTTCCACACCTCTGAGAAGTGTAGAACTAAGTAAAGAATGACAGAGTTTTAGTGCCTAGGGAAAAGTATGACATTATCCTGACTTTGTCAGACTATACCACACTTCCACACCTCTGAGAAGTGTAGAACTAAGTAAAGAATGACAAAGGGTTCGTGCCTAGGGAAGAAGTGCGACAATATCCTTACTTTGTCAGACTTTTCCACACTTCCACACCTCTGAGAAGTGTAGAGCTACGTAACGAATGACAGAGGTTTCGTGCCTGGGGAACAGTATGACATTATCCTGACTTTGTCAGACTATTCCACACGTCCACACCTCTGAGAAGTGTGGAACTAAGTAAGAAGTGAAGAAACTCTGGATTTCATGGCCAGGGCTGGACATGGTGGAACCGGTATGATAGTATCTGACTAGGATGCAGTGATGCCAGGTCACTCGGACAAGTCCTAGTGCATGTACGTGTCCTAAAATGGAGCTGCCGTTAGCGGGAAAACGTAGAAGCATTTGTATGAAAACCAAAAGTAAGATTTCTCGCTTCTCAGCGAACCGATGTCCTTCAAACTTAATTAGTTAACTGTTTTACTAGTATCTTTAGTTTGTAAATCATAGAAATTAAAGAATGTCAACTTTCCTTAAATTATAAAGCATCAAACTCCCGACTTTTACCATACATTTATAGTAAATTTTGCCGCGTGAAATCGACGCAGCATCGAAACTTATTTTTTTGAATAAAGTCATCGCCTGTGGCACCTTCGTGGTAGAAAAAGGCTACACACTCGATAGTTCTAGTTTCCATTTTGCAATTTAGACAATTTACGCGAACGCATTTACAGATCTTGTCAGGTCACTTAGCATTACCGCCATTACCTTAACCATGTGTCACCTTGCAGGAACCACGAACAAGGTTGCCTAACGTCATTTCCGTCACGCTGTCTATACTAGAATACATGTATATGTGTCGGGTCACGAGAAAGTCTCTTCCGGAAACCTCGGAAGTCGAACGTTAGGCGACAAAACACCAGCACATTGACCAAGGCCGACCGAAAATTGATGATCCGATCCACAATCCGAACTTCTAGACTGACAGAATCCGAAAACCGGGCCAAAACTTTCAGCTGACCCGCGATCCACGGTATTTTTCAAATCCGCGAATCCGCTCGATTTATCGCCGAAATCCACAATCCGTGAGCTTTTTAAGGCCAAATCTGCCGATCCGCGGACCTATTCACCCCCCTCTTTAAATACCAGTGCCTAACTACAGTGTCGGGAAATCTAAGAAGTGATGCCTGCAGAGAAACTCTTTCCAAAATAAAGAGTTCTGATTTTTATGACTTGGGTTGAGAGAGACTCAGTCTTACAATATTGATGAGTCAGTATGATATAATTATGTATTAATCAATCTATTCATCATTAAATCTTTATTCAAGTTGTTAATCAATCTCTCACACTAAAAAATTGAAAGCAACTTTTGAGCAACTTTTACAGTTTTGGAGCAACTTTTGAGTAACTTTTTGACAAAATTGGAGCAACTTGTGGACAGCCCTAAATTCAACCCACTCAATACGGACACCTCGTTATTACAGACAGTTTGCTTTGTCCCTGGGGAGAGAAAGTCAAAACTACTTGCGCCCACCCCCTCGGTACAATAGCCGTGACGATAAGAAGCGGTATATCTAAACGATCTCAAGAAAAAATAGGGGATTGTGAACAGTCTACTAAATGCGGGCTTAGAAAATTTTAGCCCTCCCCAAATGGGCGCCCAAAAAATTGCAGCCCTCCCCTACCCCCCAATAGTTACAATACAATACAATACAATACATACTTTATTGACTTTCCTCATAGAGGCTTTTCAAAGACAATAATTACATTACAACGATAAAAGATAAAAATTCCTACAATAAAGACCTAGTAAGTTAAGGACGCTAAAAACTATTACAAAATTATATTATCAGAATTATAATCAATTACATTAATTTAAAACCTACTAAAAAACTCTGAGAAAAAATATTTACAGTAAAAATTCAATTGACGTGATAAAATACTTAAGCATCCATAAAATCCTTGACGAGTCTACGCCTCAGATTAAACTTAAAAGCAGACACTGACTCAAGAGTTTTGAGACTGCAATCCATTGAGTTCCAGATGCTAACTATTCTATAATAGAAATTAAAGTTCTCTGACCACTAGCAGTCTTGAAAAGTGGAATGTTCAGCATCTGACTATTTCTTGTGGCACGTCCGCTGATATCTCCTCGCTTAATGAACTGGGAGGAAAGGTACTCCGGCGCTTGAGATGTTAGGCATTTAAAGGCCATGATAGCGTTCCTAAAGTATAACTGAGTTTCTACTGGTAGCCATTTAAGCTCTTTTAAAACTGGTGTGATGTGATCATATTTGCGCGTGTTGGTCGCAATTCGAGCAGCAAAGTTCTGAATACTTTGTAATTTACTTACATTACTTTTCGATGTATTCGCCCATACGTTCGAACAATAAAAAAGTTTACTAAAAACTAGAGCATTTATAACAGTTAATAGGGTGCGTTTGTCGAAAACATGCCTTGTCCGGCTTATTTGACTGAGACTAGACATACAGGAAGAGACAGTTTTGGTAATGTGTTCGTCATATGTTAGGTAAGCGTCCAAAATCACCCCAAGGTCTTTCGCGGTGTGTTCCGGTACGAGTTCTCTTCCCATGAAAGTGAGGCTGCGAGTGGTCATTCTGGAATGCATTTGCTTGCTACCAAACACCATAAGTTTAGTTTTGCTTGGGTTCAACAATAAAAGGTTGTTAGAACACCACTGGCCTATTCTATGCAAGTCATCGCTTAAATCAGCAAAGGCGTTTACAGCATCTTTCATTTTGAAGGATATAACTAGCTTAGTGTCGTCTACATAGCTCTGGACGTTGCATTTCTGTGGCGCTAGGGGAAGATCATTAGTGTATATGCCGAATAAAAGTGGTCCGAGTATACTTCCTTGTGGGACGCCGCAGTTAATGGGCAAGGGCTCTGACAATGTTGAATGGATTCGCACCACTTGTCGTCTATCATTAAGGTAGCTGCAAAACCACTGGATAACTGGGTTGGAGGCGCCTACGTCTTGCAATTTCAAGATTAGGGTTTCGTGATTGACGCTGTCGAAGGCCTTGCTCATGTCTAAAAACACTGCCGAAGTCAACATCTTCTGGTCTATCGCTCTAAGAATAGTGTCAGTTGTTTCTATGACAGATGTTTCCGTCGAATGCCATTTTTTGTTGCCGCTTTGGGTGATTGTTAACCTATCATTTAATTGCAAATAAGAAGTGAATTGATTGTGTACGACCCTTTCACAAACTTTTGATAAAACCGGTGGTATTCGCCAATTCATGGTTTTCAGCTTTAGGGAGAGGTGTTACTTCGGCTAATTTCCAAATAGTGGGAAATTTGCATGTCTCAATAGACGTGTTTATAATAGACGTGATTACTGGAAGGATCGGGGCAAGGCAGTCCTTTAAAACACGAACAGAGATCTTGTCGATCCCTGGGGCTTTGTTTGATGGCATTGAAGATATACGTTCGATCTCGCCACTGCCTATGGTATTCAAATGAAACTGCTCGCACAAAGGGTATTGTCTTGGAGCAAAGTAATTTCGGTTGAGTGTTATGTTGCATTCATTAGCCAATGACTGGATTTTGTCAACAGAACTCTGGCCAACTGAAACGAAAAACCGATTAAACTCGTCAGCTACAACTTTGTTATCCTTGCTGAAAATTCGCTGGGATGTGGATTTTTTGGGGATTATGTGGCGGATTGCTTTCCAAATACTGTTTGTATTGCTTGGGTTCCTTTGAATCTGTTCTGTAAAAAATTCTCGTTCAGCAATTTTAATTTCTCTTTTAACCTCCTGCCTTAGGTTTCTGTAAGCCGTCCAAGCCAGAGGGTCGTTGCGTTTTCTTGCTTCTTTCCGCCAATTGTCTCTTGTTTTCATCAATGCGCGTATGTTGTCAGTTATACATGGATTGGGTTTGCCGCGGACTTTAAACGTTTTAATCGGGGCATGCTGGTCAAGTATTGAAGAAAAAAGCAAATTGAATACATGAAGCTTGTCTTCGACATCATCGAAAACATCAATTATTGACCACGGTGCCTTTGAAACATCATCATAAAAAGCGTCAGCCTTGTAATGCTTGTAGCTTCTGGTAGTGATATAAACAGGCTTAGAGCGCTCTTTCTTTAGTTTTAATGTGATGTAGACTAGGTCATGATCACTGATCGAGCTTTCCAAAACCATAACATTAAGAACTTGCTTTGTATCTGAAGCCAAGATTACGTCCAAAATCGAGCTAGTAGTTTCCGTTACGCGTGTTGGCCTAGTAATAAGTTGTGAGAGATTGTAGGAACGGCAGAAATTCAGTAAGGCTTTAGCCTCGGGATTGTCACTACTCTCAAGACGACAATTCGAATCTCCAAGCAGGTAAATAGGCACATTGAACGACGAAGCGTAGACAAAGGATTCTATTAGGTCAGAATCAAAACATGACAGTGGAGTATTTGGTGGTCTATATGCCGTGCATAAGATAAAAGATTTCATGCTCTTAACCTGGATTTTTAGCCACAGTTGTTGGAAACCAGATGGTGCGGTAAGTGAGATATCGCTCAAGTACTCGGTTTTGAAGTTTCGCGAAACATATGCACAAACGCCGCCACCTCTGCTATTCTGACGATCGAGACGATAGATGACATAACCGGGGATTTCAATTTCAAGGTCTTGAACTGTGCTATTCAGCCATGTTTCGGACACAGTAAATATATCAAACCTGTTGGTTAACACTGTTTCTTTTACAAGGACGTAATGATCTCGGCATTTGAGAGAGCGAACATTAAGGTGTGCTATGCTCACATTGCCATTCGTTTTGCCAGAACCATTTGTAGAATAATTCAGTGCGGGTCCAGGATTGGTTTCCACATCGTGTAGTAATTGTAAAATTGGTCTAAAAGCAGAAGTCGAGTTATCGTAGTAAGCCGTGGTTGCCTTTGATCTTTTGACCCGAGTAGAGACATTCATAACAGTCTTCCAAGCTGTGACTCGTGGCCTTCGGTGAAGGAATGTCCAACTTTTGGCTTTCAGTCGACAGGAAGGCATAAAACATAACTCACGGTGCTGAATTTCGGTCAATATTTCATCCCTGTTATCCTGAGATAAAGTGATAATATATAACAAGAGAGCAAGAACCAGAAAACGAGAACTCGTGACAAAACGTCTGTCCGCCATCTTACTCGTCCGTGCGACCCAGCGAAACCCCCAGCGAAAAGTTAATGACCACTCCGTAAGTTTTCACTCACGTGGTCAGCATCTATGCAAATTTATTGGAACAAAAGAAAGCGTTTACATAAGAAAAGCGTTCAACTCCCACAGGATTAGTTTGGGACACCAACATGGCCGCCGTTTTATTGTTTTGGGACACCAATATGGCCGCCGTGACGACATGTGAAAACACTCTATAATCGGCCCCTGGTATAGAGTGTTCACACTCACGTAGCCAACATCTATGCAACTTTATTGGAACAAAAGAAAACGTTTACCTATGACAAGAGTTCAATTAACACAGGATTGGTTATGGACGCCAACATGGCGGTGGTTTCATTGTCCTGGAGCATCAATATGAAGTCAATTGAAAACACTTTATTGTTGACTCACAATCGTACTCCTTGACGTCAAAATGCAACAGTAGAGTCCTTTAGATTTAAGGACAATTACGAGGACGAAATTGAGTTAAAATTTCTTTGTTTTAGTTGTCGTTGTTTTTGTCTTTTGCTTATTGTAAAACATAAAGTAGACAAGGCAGAAGCTTCATTTTCAATGTTTTTACAAGCAGAGATGGCACAGTTATTTTTACAGGAAAAAAGTTAATCCCTTTCCTGATCACTTCTAACATCTAATATAGAGATTTTGGCAGGGCTAAAAGCGAAGCTCTCGATAATAGTAATAGTTTGTTCAGAAACAAAATATAAAATCCGTCGTGTAATGCTAAGCGGCGAAGGCATGCAACGCTGGAAAAAGTTGAAAAACAACAATAAGTCTAATTAGCAAAAGCAACTTTGCACGTGCAGTACACTTTTTTTTGCACATTTTTTTGCCGTTGTTTTGCACAACTACAACGGGTCGGTCATATAATGAGTATTCAGTTTGGGGACAATCACGTGGTGTGGTCTGAGGCCAACTACTACAATTCTTGACATTTAGCTACAAAGGTAATATTTAACTGTATTATTCAACCCATAAACCCGTGAATAAAAATTACTCGTAAAATTATTTTCATCGGCCTTGCAGTGCAATGACCCACACTACGGCAAACCCTATCAAGACACAATAACAAGAATATATTTAAGGGAACTGCCAAGAAAACTAAAACAAATTCTCTTTGGACTGTACTAAATTATGCAACGTGAAATTGTTTAATTTTTCTATCAGTGATCTTTGATACCGTATTCCGTTTCCGTTTCCGGATTCCGGATTCCATGTTGTAGTGCTGCCGATTAAATAGCTTAAAAAGAAAAAACTTCCAAACCTAATGCAGGTTGTTTCAACATGTCTAAAGCCCATGGACCATGGACGGTCCAAACAGACAGGATCGATGTTTTAACATTCTTGACGTACGTGCTTCTGATCGGTTACGTTGTAAACGTATATATTCAACGTCTTATTCATGTAATTCAGACCACAGAGATAGTGACCTCGCTTGTTTTGCTTTTGATGCTTGTCAAATCGTGTTTTTTTTTTTTCTGGGGTCTGTTGGAGTGCAATGTAGTTCAGTCCCTGCCAAAACACCTTCATTTTACTTTAAGACAAACATATAAGCTCGAATATAAGCGGCGATGCGTTTGGGATAATTTCGTTTGAATTATAGAATCACAAACACGAGAGAACCTTAAGCGGGAACTTGAACATGTGATACCGTTTGTTAAAGTTAGCAATGCTTCCATTGTTGACTGCTCGAGACTGCTTTTGCATGGAGCCAGATAAAAACACATTCACTTGATTTCTGACCCGGTGCTGACCGTGCCGAAATAAATACGTCAATTTCCAAATATGATAGCCTAACTAATTTATGTTTTACAGCTTCAAAAATTAACTGCAACAACTTTCGCCATGCGTCATCAAGGTCCCTACCGCTTACCCCCAATTCCCCTTTCACAGAAAACGCAATTGCGTAGCTTATAGCTCAGACTCAAAGCCTTTGTGTACCGTGTATGCGACAGTCAGTTCTTTCATGTTCACCACATCTCTACATCTTTAACTTTGGCTGATGGTCAGACATTTACTTGATTGTCTGCACACTACTGAGCACCGTCACAAGAGAGAAGTCGAACACTTTCAAGATATAAAACATCCAATGCTACATTTCTTGTACCCTAGCGTAAGTCAAGTAGCCTTAGTCTGACCGTTGTACTAAATCAATTGTAGCACTGTAATATAAATTGAAATTACTGAAAAAAGACTTGTTTCAACTGTATACACTTAACCAAGCTGAAGTTGTCTGCCAATTCACTGCCAATTCGCTGGCTGCCAATTCGACGGGCTGAAGTTGTCTGCCAATTCGATATAAGCGAGAAATAGTCACATTATTTCTAAGAATCAGTAACAGGACTGTTACATTCGCCTTAAACAAGGTTTTTCCAACCCCTTCAGCTGTTCTGAATGACAAATATTTGTTGCGTGACATCGCAATACTGAGTATTTGACCTTCATTTTATTTAGTTTGATACAAAGTTTGCTACGGAATAACTTTTAATGCTGCCCATTACCTGTCATTATTCTCATTTTATTATAATTTATACCGCATGTTTAGCTCATCTCAATGCCCTTTGCATCCATCTCAACACGTTTAGTACGAGAAAAAGCGTCACAAACATGGAGCATTTATAACACTTGAAGTTTGTACGAAGGTTTCGCGTGTTAAATAACTTTTCAAATGCAATTTCAATTATCAGTTAAATAATTTTATCATTAACCTTACCGTATATGGAGCCCATCTCAGTGTCTTTTACTCCCATCTCAACACGTTTACTATGTGAAACGGCAGAAAGAACAACGTACATTTAATTGGACTAGAAGCTCATGTGAGCGTTTTCGGCATGGAATAACTTGTCACGTGACATTTCAATTATTGCAAAACCTGTTTTTCTGTCAACCACACTGGAGGATTACCTCATCTCAATGCTCTTTACACCCATCTCAACACGTTTACTGTGTGAAAAGGCAACACGAACAACGTACATTTAGTAAGACTAGGAGCTTGTATAAGCATTTCCGGCATGAAATAACTTGTCACGTGATATTTCAGTTATTGCAAAAACAGTTTTTATGTCAACCCCAACGTACGATTAACTCGTCTCAATGCTCTTTACACCCATCTCAACACGTTTACTGTGCGAAACGGCAACACGAACAACGCACATTTACTAAGACTAGAAGCTTGTATAAGCATTTCCGGCATGGAATAACTTGTCACGTGACATTTCAGTTATTGCAAAAATAGTTTTTCTGTCAACCCCACTCTACAATTAACTCGTCTCAATGCTCTTTACACCCATCTCAACAAGTTTACTGTGTGAAAAGGCAACACGAACAACGTACATTTACTAAGAGTAGAAGCCTGTATAAGCATTTCCGGCATGGAATAACTTGTCACGTGATATTTCAGTTATTGCAAAAACAGTTTTTATGTCAACCCCAACGTACGATTAACTCGTCGCAATGCTCTTTACACCCATCTCAACACGTTTACTCTGCGAAACGGCAACACGAACAACGCACATTTAGTAAGACTAGGAGCTTGTATAAGCATTTCCGGCATGGAATAACTTGTCACGTGATATTTCAGTTATTGCAAAAATAGTTTTTATGTCAACCCCAACGTACGATTAACTCATCTCAATGCTCGTTACACCCATCTCAATACGTTTACTGTGTGAAAAGGCAACACGAACACCGCACATTTACTAAGACTATAAGCTTGTGTACGCATTTCCGGCATGGAATAAATTGTCACGTGACATTTCAATTATTGCAAAAACATTCTTAATTTAAACCTCACTGTACGATTAACTCGTCTCAATGCTCTTTACACCCATCTCAACACGTTAACTGTGTGAAAAGGCAACGTGAACAACGTATATTTACTAAGACTAGAAGCTTGAATTTAATTGCCATTGAGAACGCAGCTTTATTTGTGGTCTGGTACCGTTTTTCTTAGTTTTCTCGGTGTCTTCTGCTTTCTTTTCGACTTCCTTTGTTCCTTCTCCTGCTGTTTTCGGATCGTCTCTCTTCTTTGGTCTCGCTCCTCTATTAACGTTTGCCAGTGAACCCCGTAAGGAGTATTGGTTGGGAGCTGTTCCCCCAAACCGATTCCGGTTGCCTTTTCATAGGAACATTTTTCCAAATCCATAATGATTTTAGTTACTGCTTCGTATGCGAGCACGCTAGCAATGTAATTGCGATGATCGCGGATATAGTCGGGCAGGTTGTATTTTAAAAAAACACTCAAATTCGGCAAAAAGGGGAACAAATCCCTTGGGCGGCTTGAATTTCTTCTTAAAAAGATTGTCTACCTCCCGCAAAACATCTGGGTAAATGAAATAACTGAACGTGTCGGCACCCAAATTATATGTCTCGTGTCTTCTGTAGTGCTTGGTATTGCCACGAAGTAGTATCCAGGCCTGGTGACGCTCGAGATGAGGGTGAGGAACGCTCTCTGAGGGGGGTGTCTCAGCAATAGATTTTAAATAACCCTTCATTGAAGTGACCCTGTCTTTAACCTCATCAGGAGAGATCCTATATCGAAACGCTTCTCCTCGGAAGACATGTTGCTTCAAACTTGATGGGGAATCATCTACTCTGCGCTTTTTCACCTACCAATTAAAAAATTTTTATTATTTTAAATTCCACAACAGGTCCTTCACGCAACAACTTGTATACGCTATAACTTTTACCAACCCCTTTCATAGCCGCAATTTTCTTGCCTCGCCGTCAAAGGATGTAGCTCCAAACTTTTTTCAAGAAATGTAACCTGTTATCTGTAAATCTAGTTTAGCTAGTACTTGTCTACAACTAATTGTAAGACTGATTTCCTTACTTTTTCTGCTCTCGGCGGCGAGGTCGATGGAGTATATGGTTGCCGTTTCTGTAAAATTAAACAATACATTTAAAATGAGTTTAAGAAAATGATAGTAGTACCATTAGGCATATTAGCTGACCTTTATTTGAGAACGACGCCTCAGTTTCATCTTCAAGCCCTTGTCCCCTTTCTGCACCTCATCCTCTTCCTTGTCCGTCGCCACGAGTACTTTTTCTTCTTTGTCACCATTTTCTCCATAGCTTGATATTGCTATGAGAGTAGATGATTATAGCATCAATTAGTCATAATAACGACTGTCATCGTCTGATTTATGGGCATCGTTTTTATCATGGAAACAATTGTAGTAATAATACATGTCAGAACTTTTTTGTAAACCTCCTTCTCTCACCTATATCGCCTCCCGCACACCACGGAAGAGAATCCATGAACTTCCATTGATTGAAAAGGCTGGAAGGAAAAGACATCTTTTTAGACAAGACTGTCTTAAAAAAAGAAGCATTAAACAGTTTTATTTCAATCTCGTTTCAATACACTTTGCCAAACTTACTTGATTTTTTGATCCAATATCTCAAAGGCCATCTGAACTCTGAGTTGGCCGATGTCCGCCTGTTGGCCAGGGATATACACAATTAATCGGCTCTTAATACAATAAGTATAACTAAAACTGTATGTGGCCGACGACGAACTCGCCTGCGATAATGACAAGAAGCCCCCTCCCCCCCCCCCCCCCGGCCCCCTCTCTCCCTCCATAAAAGTGCAGGAAAAAAATTTGCCCACAGGAGGACTTGATCGCCGATGTACGGTACATGCCTAAATACAAGGGCTCTATTCTCGAAAAGTGTGTAACTGGCTCAGGGTTTCTGATGTGTTTGTGGCATCCTGTAATAGACTTAGAACCTACAACTATTAAACAATTAAAAGGACACAATACCTGCGAAAAATTAAATGTCCCACCAAGTAATATGCATAAAGCGTACTGAAATGGAAAGGAAAAGACTTATTATAGTAAAAAACTAGTTATTGCGTTTCTTCCATTGTTACTGTAGAAAGATATTAACATATTCCAGGATATGCCATATGTCCTGTAGGGTATCCTGTCGACGAGGTGATTTACCACTTTTCAATGGCACGACTTCCTAATTAAGTTTCCTCTGAAGGAAGGTTTTATGAAGGTAGTGTCCTATGTGTGTGCATTTCCTTAAAATGAAGAGGGAATTTCAAAGAGCAATCAAAAGAGGCTTAGACTCACCATGCACGCGAAGACACCGCAATCGTTATGTGTCTCTTGTGTAGGGAGGCCGCTTTTCTCCTGATGAAAATATAATGCAAAAATTTATTCCAAAAAGCGTTCCTCGTGATTGTGGTCTCACTATTGTTCATGTTACTTTTTTTAGCCCCTCATTCATATTCCACCATTATACCTATCATTGTTAAGATTAATATAAGGATTTTTATGATTGCATTAGTAGTCTGATTTGCTGGGCTGCCTCGATTTGGATGAATACAAAGTTAATCGCACTGACTGGTTTGCGATGTAATCAAAACGTGGATTTTCCTTGCGTTTGACCTACCTGCCAATATCTTGGCCAAGCAAATCTAGCGCGGTTCATGTAATCAGGCTTTTTAGAGCGTACATTTAAAGGTCTGAACATACATATTGCCTTTTTACACCTCTATGTGCTATCATACCGAAGCTATTTCAAAAGTCCATGTGCTCCAGTTCATATTTGTACCAATCTTGCTATTCAGCAAATGCCTAAAAAAACAAATGGCCCATGTGACTATTGAACTTCCCTTTTTTTATACTCCTTTGGTTTCGTAACTAAAGAATGACAATTACCTAGCCACGCGGAAGGATTCCTCGGCTTTCCAACCAATCCCCAAAGGATCAAGATAAACCATGCGCTGTTCGTGTTGCCGTTTCGCACAGTAAACGTGTTGAGATGGGTGTAAAGAACATTGAGACGAGTTAATCGTACGTTGGGGTTGACATAAAAACTGTTTTTGCAATAACTGAAATATCACGTGACAAGTTATTTCATGCCGGAAATGCTTATACAAGCTCCTAGTCTTACTAAATGTACGTTGTTCGTGTTGCCTTTTCACACAGTAAACGTGTTGAGATGGGTGTAAAGAGCATTGAGACGAGTTAATTGTAGAGTGGGGTTGACAGAAAAACTATTTTTGCAATAACTGAAATGTCACGTGACAAGTTATTCCATGCCGGAAATGCTTATACAAGCTTCCAGTCTTAGTAAATGTGCGGTGTTCGTGTTGCCTTTTCACACAGTAAACGTGTTGAGATGGGTGTAAAGAGTATTGAGACGAGTTAATCGTACAGTGGGGTGGACATAAAAACTGTTTTTGCAGTAACTGAAATATCACGTGACAAGTTATTCCATGCCGGAAATGCTTATACAAGCTTCCAGTCTTAGTAAATGTGCGGTGTTCGTGTTGCCTTTTCACACAGTAAACGTGTCGAGATGGGTGTAAAGAGTATTGAGACGAGTTAATCGTACAGTGGGGTTGACATAAAAACTGTTTTTGCAGTAACTAAAATATCACGTGACAAGTTATTCCATGCCGGAAATGCTTATACAAGCTTCTACTCTTAGTAAATGTACGTTGTTCGTGTTGCCTTTTCACACAGTAAACGTGTTGAGATGGATGTAAAGAGCATTGAGACGAGTTAATTGTAGAGTGGGGTTGACAGAAAAACTATTTTTGCAATAACTGAAATGTCACGTGACAAGTTATTCCATGCCGGAAATGCTTATACAAGCTTCTACTCTTAGTAAATGTACGTTGTTCGTGTTGCCGTTTCGCACAGTAAACGTGTTGAGATGGGTGTAAAGAGCATTGAGACGAGTTAATCGTACGTTGGGGTTGACATAAAAACTGTTTTTGCAATAACTGAAATATCACGTGACAAGTTATTTCATGCCGGAAATGCTTATACAAGCTTCTACTCTTAGTAAATGTACGTTGTTCGTGTTGCCTTTTCACACAGTAAACGTGTTGAGATGGGTGTAAAGAGCATTGAGACGAGTTAATTGTAGAGTGGGGTTGACAGAAAAACTATTTTTGCAATAACTGAAATGTCATGTGACAAGTTATTCCATGCCGGAAATGCTTAAAGAAGCTTCTAGTCTTAGTAAATGTGCGTTGTTCGTGTTGCCTTTTCACACAGTAAACGTGTTGAGATGGGTGTAAAGAGCATTGAGACGAGTTAATTGTAGAGTGGGGTTGACAGAAAAACTATTTTTGCAATAACTGAAATGTCACGTGATAAGTTATTCCATGCCGGAAATGCTTATACAAGCTTCTAGTCTTAGTAAATGTGCGTTGTTCGTGTTGCCGTTTCGCACAGTAAACGTGTTGAGATGGGTGTAAAGAGCATTGAGACGAGTTAATCGTACGTTGGGGTTGACATAAAAACTGTTTTTGCAATAACTGAAATATCACGTGACAAGTTATTTCATGCCGGAAATGCTTATACAAGCTCCTAGTCTTACTAAATGTACGTTGTTCGTGTTGCCTTTTCACACAGTAAACGTGTTGAGATGGGTGTAAAGAGCATTGAGACGAGTTAATTGTAGAGTGGGGTTGACAGAAAAACTATTTTTGCAATAACTGAAATGTCACGTGACAAGTTATTCCATGCCGGAAATGCTTATACAAGCTTCTAGTCTTAGTAAATGTACGTTGTTCGTGTTGCCTTTTCACACAGTAAACTTGTTGAGATGGGTGTAAAGAGCATTGAGACGAGTTAATCGTCCAGTATTCCATGCCGAGAACGCTCACACGAGCTTCTAGTCCAAGTAAATGTACGTTGTTCTTTCTGCCGTTTCACATAGTAAACGTGTTGAGATGGGAGTAAAAGACACTGAGATGGGCTCAATATACGGTAAGGTTAACGATAAAATTATTTCACTGATAATTGAAATTGCATTTGAAAAGTTATTCAACACGCGAAACCTTCGTACAAGCTTCAAGTGTTATAAATGTTCCATGTATGTGACGCTTTTTCTCGTGCTAAACGTGTTGAGATGGATGCAGCGGGCATTGAGATGAGCTAAACATACGTTATAAATTATAATAAAATCAGAATAATGATTGGTAATGTGCAGCATTAAATGTTATTCCCTAGCAAACTTTGTATCTCAATAAAACTGAAGGTCAAATACTCCACTATTGCGATGTCACGCAACAAATATTTGTCATTCAGAACAGCTGAAGGGGTTCGAAAAACCTTGTTGAAGGCGAATGCAACAGTCCTTTTACTGATTCTTAGAAATAATGTGACTATTTCTCCCTTAAATCGAATTGGCAGACAACTTCAGCCTGTCGAATTGGCAGCCAGCGAATTGGCAGTGAATTGGCAGACAACTTCAGCTTGGTATACACTTACCGATTGCAGCCTTAGTCAGGCACCAGGCAGGCAGCACGACAGTAAAGAGGTTTCGCTTGAATCAGGAGGAGAAAACTATCAAAACGAAAGCAGGAAGTTCGAACATTCCTTGGCGTGGTGATTGGTTTTATTTTCATCAGGGATTACTTACGTCAGTTTATACAAGATCAGAAGCAGCACATATCTGTTCACGCAATTTCAAAGGTCATGGCCAAGGGGGGGAACACTCGAATAAATTGGAAGAGAGTTGAGGGTCAGGAATCATATATCAGAAAAACTGAAGTCCCCTATCATTATTATACGGTTTATTATAATTTGTTATCATTAGTATTATGAGTGTTAATGATATATGAAATGAATCATATATGAACTGCGGAAATGAAATGAAATGAAGGTATGATCCTCGCAGTGAAACGCAATTTAAGCAATTGCGTAAAGAAGCCTGAAAAAAATTCAGGACTTCAACGGGGTTTGAACCCGTGACCTCGCGATACCGGTGCGATGCTCTACCAACTGAGCTATGAAGCCACTGACGTTGGGAGCAGGTCAATTATGGGTTCATATGTTCCCGTGAAAGAAATGAGTGTTAATGATATATCATTTCATATATCATTAACACTCATTTCTTTCACGGGAACATATGAACCCATAATTGACCTGCTCCCAACGTCAGTGGCTTCATAGCTCAGTTGGTAGAGCATCGCACCGGTATCGCGAGGTCACGGGTTCAAACCCCGTTGAAGTCCTGAATTTTTTTTCAGGCTTCTTTACGCAATTGCTTAAATTGCGTTTCACTGCGAGGATCATACCTTCATTTCATTAGTATTATCATTGTCATTGTCATTGTCATTGTCATTATTGTTATTATTATTATTATTATTATTATTATTATTATTATTAGGGTGTCTCCCTTGCACCTCCATCTCTATTAATTCCACGCGCCTGCCACGCAGGCTATTCGAGTTCTTACGTGTGCGCCATTCTCTCGCCGAGAGATATCGGTCTGTAGTTGTCAGCATTGGCTTTGGAGAAAAATGGGCATTTTTCCAGTCGTCAGGAAATATAGCCTTTGGTTAATGATATCACTTTTCACATCTAAAATGTATGGGTTGGCCTGTTTAAGAAGCACACTTGAGATTTTCCTAGTCCACAACTTTTGGATTTATCAAATTTTGCAGCCACTCGTTATACGTGTTCTTAAGTCATAGACTGCTAGCAGTCCCTTATGATGGTCACGCGAGCGAGGAAATCGAGCGAAGCGAGCGAAACGGCAAGAAACAAGAAGCCGAGGGGAAGCTGGGGAGAAGGCGGGAAAGGAGGAAGGGACTGCATTCTCTTTTGAACCAGACTTGTTCGGGTAACTCCACCCACCAAAGGCGACAACCGGTTAAAAATAAACTCGATCTGTCACTGCCCACTATATCCCCACGGGTTCGCGGCACTTTAATAAATCGAACGTGTGTTTTTCTTCGTGAACGAAAATACACCCAAAAAAAAGGTAGTCCGCAAAGGGAGAGGAAGAAAGCCCAATCTGAAAGTTGAGGCCTCTGGCTTTTGCCGAATATGTAAGGTAAATTTCAAAAAGAACGGAACTTACGTCTCTTCAGAAAATTTATTTACAACGTCCAAGCCTGGCGGACCGCTCAGCAAGATCCTCTCTTTAAAGCTAAAACTGTTCCTTACCTGTGCCCCGAATTTATCTTCCCAATAAAAGGGGGTGTTAGGCCTACACGACTTTTACCTCATGCCAAAATGCTGCTTATTCCAATGAGACTTTTTTTCTCTGCTGAGTAGATTTTGCTCTGGAAGGTTCTACATTTTCACTGAGCAAATGTTTCACACTGAGAGGTCATGACACACATATTGATTTACTGTAGTTATTGTTTCCGGTCGGCAGGATTTGCCCTCTTTTGAAACGTAAAGCTTTTTTATTACGGCTGAATAAGGGTTCCAATTTTCTCCAAAGCGCCTTCTGGATCTGAATAACTTCACGATTTTCTTTAGTCCGTGAGTGTAATGTTTTTCTGCAATGCTGTATCACGCTGGGCCCAGCTCGTTAGTTTTCTTTGCAGAATGTTAAATTATCACGGATAGTGATTTACAGATCCAAAATTGTAAGAATATGAACTTAAGACACAGAGGTGGGAAATAGTCAGTCAGCCCAACAAAATAGCTATTGATCTTATTTGCTAAACGCTTGATATCCGTATCTTTATCAAGGAACTGATGATACCACTCCTGCTTAGCAACCTGGCCAGCTAACTTTTTCATATCCCTCCAACATTTTCTGGGATTCACATGTTCGACCTCAGCAACCTTTTCATGATAGTACTGGTGTTTTGCTGTTTTTATTGCACCTTGAACTTTGTTTCTCCAATGACGATAGGTACCCGAGTCCTTTGCGTGTCTAGAAAATGCAAATTGGCGTTTACCAATCCACATTTTGATCTTACTAGTTATCCAAGGGCGGTCAGTAGGGTGTTTCTTTGAGATCTTCTGCGGAAGAAAGATACTAATGGCGCCATCAAGCTCTGACATGATAGATCTCTTCCCCATTTCTGTGAAGGAAATCACCAACTTGTGCCTTGAATAGACCTGTTTAGCTTGGATGTTTTGTTTTCAGATCAGGCGATGCCGGAATTTACCTTTTGTCTTCCATATATTATGCACGTGGATGCACGCGAAAGCGCACGCGCGAGTAGTCAAAGGAAAGGTCTGGAGTTGGGGTGAAAACTGAGAGTGAGACAGGAGAGAGACACACGCCCCACAGCTCACATGCTTTGCGCGAAAATATCGATCAGGCCACCGCCAGCGCTTGGCACCTTGTAAAAGGACGACTGTTTTGTAGTCTAAGAGGTCTATTAACAAAATACAGTGATTTCTACGACATTTTATCCCAAGCTCGTTTTATTAGAATGGAACAAAGGAACACTGAAAGAATTATGAACTGTTCACAGTCGCCTACTTACCGAGTATAGCCTGGGGATGAGTACCAAATACACTTAGGGAGTGGGGGACGCTTAAACCCGACGCCCACCCCCTCGGTACATTTTAGGCTTGAAAGCGCATGCGTAATAGAACGTTCAAATGACGTCACGGAAGCCATATTGGTGTTCCTAAACAGTAAAATTGTGACTGTGTTGGTGTTGTAAGCAATTCTTGGGGAGTTGAGCTTTTTTCTTACCTAAACACTTTCTTTTTTTCCAATGAATTTACATAGATGCTGGCTACGTGAGTGAAAACGTTCTATTGGTAGTAATGACGCATAACTGGCAATTAACGCTGATTTTTTTACTAAACTAAGAATGGCTTAACGCACAACCAATAGTAAAAAGATCTATTATTAAAGCGACTTAATCAGGCGCGCACGTGAAGATTAAGCAAGGATGGGGCGAAACAAGAGACCTTCTCGTGCGCACATCTCAGCTCTGTGGTTTAAGCGACAGATAAAGTTTCCCTTTGATGGTTTTCTGTTCGGGTTGTATCTTCCTCATAATATAGCAGCAAGCTTTTTCACTGTCTCATCATTTGACAGGCCTGTTCGTTTGCTCTTGAACTTTTGCAAAAGGTCCTTGCTGGTCATGGGCTTTCTTGTGAGGTACCTTCTCACGGCTTCTTCAGTGATTCCCTGAGGGCCTTCCTCACTACCGGTCGGTGTTGGGGTGCTTGTTCTTGAGCCTCCTCCTGCCCCTCCGCGGAAGGTGCCGGGGATACACGAGGTTTTTTGCTTGCTGGACGTCTCTCTTCGCCTGGGGTAACTTTTTTACTTACACTTGCTGGGCACTTTGATTTTGCTACAAAAACCCAGACAATTCAAAAAATTGTTTCAACACGGGGAACATCAAACTGATCGGAAACAAATGAAACAACATGCTAGTTCTAGAAATAGTACCTGACGAAGGTTTTGCTAAATAGGTTTTATTTATATGGTCACTCCATACAATTTCATCTACGTACGCGGAAAATAGTTCGGATATACTTACAGGGAGTTCACCAGTTTAAGTTAGCACTTAAGTTTTTTCGCGCTTAAGGCAAATTTCCCGCCTCAACGCTATGACCGGCCACATGTCAAGCGACTAAAAGTGAAACAGGCCATAGCATTTCCCGCGCTTTGCCATCTCCAAGTCTTTACTCTGTATTTTCACTGGTTCATTTAATTAGTTGCCTCTCATATCATTGGCCAGAGGAATCCCCTTTGTTGCATTTGACTTACGATAGCCTCTCTTTGGCCAATCGTAATCGCCTCGAATACTGCTTCGTTAAGTGGCTTGCACGAATGGTGATTGGTCAGTTTCGTTAATTCTACGTCGCTTTGCTGTGTAACTGGCCACATAGGGAAACAAGTCTTGGACTTTTCCCGCGCTATGCGACCGCCGCGTCTTTACTCTACTCGTGATTAAGCAAATCGGACTCCCGTTACGCGGTCGTCTGATCATGTTTGTTTATCACGCGTTTGATTACAGACCGAATTGTACTCCACTCAGTCTTATTACAATTATCAATGGGCTGCCTGGCTCCACTAGGCCTCTATGGTTTTTCCAGGCAGCCAAAAAATAAATAAATAAAATAAACAAATAAATAGGTAAATAAATGAACGAATTTGATGAAGATAATAAATAAATGTGATAAAGATTATAATGAAGTATGACGGGGTTTTACAACCATGATACCCCGCCCAGAAACATCCCTCTCTGTTTTTACTTAATGCTACACGTTCTAATTACAAAAAAAAATATCTAACGTATTTGTGGCTATTTTTCCCGCAGCTACATGTAGTTTACGCTCAATGAACTAATGTGTGGTCATTGAACTACTGGTGTTGTTATTGAACTGTTGTGTGGTTATTGAACTAACAAAAAAAGAAAACTGAGCTGTTTTAGAGAATCAGATCAAGAATGGAGCATGCGTGAGCCGTGTTGGTTAGGGCATAGGGGTGTTACCAAAATTTTTTTTTCGGTGACCAGCTGACATTCTAGAAGCTTCGCAGGAGTTTATAGTTTTTTCTATTTTAGGATCTTGTGTAAGCCTTTCTACAGCATATATTTTGTAATCATTTTATAATTAGACTATTTGAAAGAGGTTCTAGAATTTTAATGTGTAAGTTTATAAGCAGATGCGTCCAGACGAGGTATTCACTAGTTTTCACGAGCGAAGAGAGTTTAACGTTGGACGTGTATAGTCAAGTGTGACGGAAGCATTGTTTATGGAGTATAAGGTGTAGTTGCAAAGTTTTACTTGGCGGAAACTAAGCTCATTATTTTTTTTTACTTTCTAAAAATTAGGGAAACAGCAGACCCAGTATATAGCAGTATAGTTCATATTGTCTACACATTCAAATCCTGATAATATGGACACTAAGGGGTCATAGAAAGTGTCTGTATTGAGTGGGTTGAATTTAGAGAAAATATAAGGACTTTCTCTCCCCAGGGACAAAGTAAACTGTCTGTAATTAAGAGGTGTCCGTACATCCTCGGAGACCCAGGGGCAGATAGTGGGGACGAGGAAAAGTCTAAACGGGCGCAAAAATATATGGCACAAAGAAAAGTAAAGAACGGCGAGAAGAGCTCCTGGGGACAATGTCTTACGAGACCAGTTCCAAACGGTCGCTGCCGTTCTGGCTCCTGATTGGTGCCAGAAAAACACAACTTTTCTTCGTGCCATATAAGGACTTTCTTTCCCCAGGGAAAAAGCAAACTGTCTGTAATAATGAGGTGTCCATATTAGGTGGGTGTCTGTAAAACAAAGTTTGACTGTACATAACAAAATAATAAGGGAGGTAGTGGGTGCTGGAACTAACCTTGGGTGTGGGATGTTGCATTAAGCTATCAACTTGTCTACAAACTCTGGATGCATGTGTGCAGAACACCTGAGGTTAAAACACACAGACAGATTTATCAAATTAATGAGACACTCCTCTGGTTTTAGTCAGTTGAATTGGTCAGCACAAGAGAAGAGAGGACTGACTAAACCACCCTGACCCCAACAATCTGGGTTACGAGGGTTTCTTCTTTAAAATGACAGAGGTAACCTCAACAGAGGAAAAAGCTATGTTAGTCTCCTTCACAACTGCTTGGACTGGAAATCACACAATGCTCCCCACCCCCACGCACGTATTTTACAAATCGTTATATACCTTCTACTAACAGTACCTCAAATCCACAGCAACCATCCTGAAGTTATTACTAAAAGCCTTGTGAAGTTCGGGCATGTGCGGAAAGCAAAATTTTCGAGAAAAGTGACACAGCAGCCTTAACTTTTACTTTTTCCTTTCTCTCCTCCCCTCTTTTTTCGCTTTTCTTGCTCATTTTTTTTTTTTTTCTCTTGCTGGGCATTAAGTAGGCTTCATTTTGACAGGAAGAGTTTATAGGAAAGCTTTTAGGATCTTAGGATTAGGTGAAAGGAAAGGTAGGTGGGCAATGGAACAAGATTTTCATGGAGATTTACAGGTCAATCTTGCATGGTTTTTTGCCTTTTTCTCCGGTGTCCTTGACTGAATTATGCTCATTCTGGTATGGTTTGAAAGATCTCTTCACTCTGCACAAGTTAGTGGACAAAGTTGGCCTTGACCGTTAAAACTGATGATGTCACGAGGGGTTGAAAGGACATGGATCTATACGGGCGGTTCAGGGGCGAATAGCTTAAATAACTTCTTTGTTTTGCTGCTGCTTTTGACTAATTACTATTAATTTCTATTCTATTTTTTTTATTTTATGATATTTCGGAGTGAGTGCTCTCAATGAGTTTTTCATTTTTCTTAGGGTATGGTAAACTTTGTCAATAAAATTTAATGTTTAAAAACAAACCCTTGTACTTCTAGATCCAGATGGCAGGATGATTTAAACTTTTTAATTGCTTTGGTTTACAAACACATCTGCTGCAATGACAGTAAAAATAATAAAAACAGTAGCAACATGTGTACATTACCTCAGGGAACCCATGTATACACAGCATAAGTGGTTTCCCTGTGTCTCCTTTAGCAACATAATGGATCCTGATATTTGATGCTGTTCTCAGGAAATAGTGTTCACCAAGCTCAGGGTCAAGAAGGCATGCAGGAGCTATAGAGAAATGAAAATATCAACTCTTTAACAGTCAAGCCAGGTCAAGAATATAACCCCCATGAAGATTTCAGTAATGAATAATTGTATCAATAATAATAATCATAATAATAGTGATAATAATGAACTTTATTTACTAGGTGTCAGGTACTTTAGCTATGAAGCTAATTGGAGACCGTATGAAATAGAAAGATATATATGTACAGCAATAAAATCAAATATTTACAGTTAAAAAGAAAAAATAAATAAATAAATAAATAATTCAAAATTATATATAAAGCAGAATCCCTTAGCAGTTGTTGAATTTCAGATTCATTGATAAGGCATAGCCTGTGTGACAGGCATTTGTGGTCAAACAGCAGATAACAATCACACAGCCAGTGTGATTTTTCCTTTCTTTCTTCTAGTTCTCAAAAACAGTCAGTAAAACTCATCTGGCTGACAGATCTTTTCCTTTATATGGTTCTTTAAATAACAGAAGAAAGCAAATAAACTGCGTTCTTCCATTCTCCTTTCAAGCTGAAATTGATGCCTTCAGTTTCTAATACTAAAGATGAATTCCGTGCAGAAATCTCATTACACTTCAATAACAACAAAGATGTAGTTTTAAATGATTACTGAAAGATGTTGATTTCAACCAATCGGATTAAGCATCAAGGCCATGATTGACATGTCTAATATTAAGCATTCGCAAACCTCAGTATTTTTGTTTGTCATACAAAGTCTCAACAGTTGCTTGTAATGCAACACCGACTCTCTTGTGAGAAAGTTAATTTACATAACACACTTGTAACATGAGCTTGGGATGCCAGAGGTGAGTGTTGTTTCCTTTTCAGAGAAAGGTGTTTAGGAACAAAAAATAAATTTTGTGAATGGAGTCTCTGAACTGATGTCACGGGCGACTGGCAACAGGACGTTCTCGAGAGTCTTTGGGATCAAGGAGCTTGGCCGTTCAATCTGGTATGGCTCTTAGGAGTTATTTGTGGCTTATGAAAAGAATACAGCACAGTTGGAAAGTGGTAAAAGGCATGGGTTTGTTGAACTCTGATTTCATTTATGACTCTGACCTGTATACGGAAAAGTACACAACAGGCTGTGTGTCTTCACTGATCTGGTACACTTGAAATGTTCCTTGTATCTTTGCTGTATGATCATATACAAATGTTTAAGAATTGATGTTTTTAAAATAAATTATTGACGGAATATTCTGTTTATAATCTGGTTCCTTTACGTGTTCTACCCAATAACATTTGTTTTCCGGAAGACTGACCTGACATAATGGGAATGAATTTGTTCATTTGCTTATAAGCAATTGAAATTCATGCTCTATTTAGGATAATCTTTATCCTCATACACTGTGTGTTTTTGTCACCCGTAAGGTGCTATTTGCAGGTATTTCTAGGTTTATATAGGGCGTAATCTCGTACCCAGATCTCCCACGGCAAAGGGAGAGTGGAGATCTGGGTATGAGATTATATAGGGCAAACAGAGAGATCAGTAATAAACGGGTTTTTTGGAAAAGGCAGAAAAAGGCAAGGTAAGAGTGCATTATAAATTTTTCATTAATTATTATTTTGGTTTGCCTGCATCGCAGACGCTCTAAGCCTTCTGTATAGAGCGTCTGCGAATTAGTGCACAATAATAATAATAATTTAATAATAATTTAACATTTATATTGTGCAAAATGCATGTGAATATGATCAATATCATGTTTGAATCCCGCAGAGTCGCAAGGACATTTGTCAGCGTTTTTGATTGGCTAGTTTCTTACGCGGTTTGTGATTAGTCCGATTTGAATTAAGTGTTAACAGGCCAAACACAACTAATAGCTCGTGACAAGTGTCAGATCGAGTTTGTGATAGTGTGGAACGTGACCTTAGAGTCAGCTTGAACAATAGAGGTTTTTCTTGCTCTCTTTTTGCGTAGTTTACGCAGTGCATGGATTATTCTACACTTTGACTGAGCAAAATTTTTTGCCGCTTTGAATCTCACATTTAGATGTTATAAAGCTGGTCTGTTCCATGCATATTGAGTAATTAGTTACTATAATTGTTTCGGCAAATGTTCTCAGACAGGATGTGATCACGGATGCAGTTTCTTTTACCTCTGTCCAAGCCTTAAGCTTTGTTATTGGAGCTAAATAACCTTAGTCTCTTTGGTTTTCTCCTAAATGCCTGGAACTGAATAGCTATATGTGTGTAGTTTTTTTTTGGCCGTGAATATCATGATTTCCTACTTTGTTTTGACGCTAGAACTGCTCTTTCATTGTTTACTGTAAACGATCCTTGCCAACTCCCTCCTGTGAATTTTGACATGTCACTGCCCTCAACCATCATGCACACGTACGAATTAGGCCAATCGTGAGGCGCATAATATAAGAAACCTGCAAGAAACCCGCCTATCAGTAACGCTTACATAGGTCCTCGCGACTCTGCAGGATATTAGAACGAGTTTTTGTGCACTAATTCGCAGACGGACTATATTTATGAATACGTGGGCCGGCTGCAACGCAGGCTACATTTTGGTTTGTTTACAAAGTTTGTCTGCCAATCGGTTACTTCTTTGTTAGCATCGGTACGTAAAAGACCCCGTAAAAATACATGTAGGTAAATGTTTGTTTCTGAGCAGGACAGGGCTGTAAATGTTATTTGTATCGGCTGCAACATACATGTATACATGTATCTGAGGAATAGCAAAGAATATGAACTGTGGGGATATATAAAATCAAACCAAATGTCCAGAAATACTCCTGCGTAAGTTTCCTTGCGTGCATCAAATTCGCTCCCGATTGGTTTAAAAACAATCAGCTACTGTCAGAACTCACACATGCGCAATATTGTGAACCTGTCCAGAGGTTGCTGGGGGGGAAGGGGAGGGGATGATGGCGTTTCGAATTGATTGGCGCCTTATCCTGTAATAGTAGAAGTCACTGTACAAATACAGGGAATTACATTTCAAGGTTACGCATAATAAACAAGTATTTCACTTCTGTTTACTTGTTCGATTTGTTTATTTAAATCGCATCCTTCGTAGCAGACTGTTCTTTGGGCAGTCAATGAATCGAAAACAAAGAATGGTATTAAATATATAAAATAGCCATTACCTAACCATCACATAAAAAAATAATGACACGGAGTTTTTTTATAGTCATTATACTAAACCCAGTTTGTAGTCACCCAAACTGAGCTTACAAACATAAGCTTTAGCTTAGCTGTGGAGGGGGACAGGGGGGCGGGACCCCAGGAGAACAGGAGGCGGGAGGGGTATGGGAGATGGAAGAAGAAAGGGCAGGAGGCGGGATCTCTATGATGGCGGGAAGCGGGAAGTAAATTCAAAAAGGAAAGCTTTTGCTATTCGTTACTGCTTACTTCCAGTCAAAGAAACAACCCCAAGAACATTTCTTGACTTCCATTGAACGTTTTCCGTGGCTTACAACAAAATTTTATACACGAGAAAAGTCAAAAAAGGAAAATTTGTGCTCGGGATAAAAAAAACGGCATTACTTCCTGTCAAATTGGAAACCTTTAGAAGTCGCTTTCATCATAGGACATGAATGAGATAGCATGACATATACACACGTGTGTCGACTGTGTCAGTCGTGTCAGTGTCTTGTCTGTCTTGCTAGCTGTCGAAATTCTCCGTAAGAATGACAAAGCGAGTTAGGTCAAATGTCGTCAAAGACCATTTTGATCGGTCTTATTAGTATTTTTCGGTTTGGTGGGGAAAAATCCGTCCATGGAAGACCTTCCTGGGAGCTCGCTCCTTACGACTGTACTTCACAAAACACTGTTATGAAGATTTTGCCGCGTGGTGTAAACTTGTATCGAAGGAATGCCGCTTCAATGATTGCACTGGAAAGGGCGGAGTCACAGGTTCAATTTACAACACAATTTTTTTATTTTGGACAAGGCCAAAGCACTCCCTATTAGAATCTGAACAGGGAGTCAAACAGCGTGATTTACAAGATAACGGGAGAAACACAATAAAGGGCGGGAGTCGGGAAACAAAGGGACAAAAACGTACGGGAGGCGGGAGATTGTGACCCCCCACCCCTTTAGCTAACAGTTCGCTTTCTTCTCTGCGTGCCGCTTTAAAAATAGTATGCTCTGGATGGGAAAGCAACTTTGCCAGCTTTCTCATTAATTAATGTAAAACTAATGTTTCGAAGAGTCCCTGCTGTAGTAAGCACTATTAAACGCAAAAAGATGACCGACTTAACTAAAGACACAAAGCACAACACACAAGATGAATCGACCAGGCCGAGTTTGCAATGGTGCAAATTTACCGATCGTTACTTACGTTTTTCTCGTCGCTTTCCTCTTCTCGGTATTTCAAGGTTCCTGATAGCACTCAGCAACAGAAAAAAAAACATACCATAAAGCCATAAAACGAAGCCAAACTGTATACGAACAGAGCCCTAATCAATTGGTTGGCCATCATGTACCGACAGCGAACGACCAAGGTACCGAACCGAAATCAGGACTTAGGTCACCCAAGGTCACTCAGTTTCAGATGCTTGTTAGCAGGGGAGGGGCGGGGAAAGACACGGAGCGAACGGACCGAATACATGGGAGCCATTACCCCTGCTAGATATCTTTTGTTTAATATTTTTTTAAACTTTCAACTTTTGTTCAGCTAATAAATTGATGTTTAAAGTGGCGAGGGTACAAGAGCATTTGGGCCTTGGTGTGTGGGGCACATTTATCAATACCAGGCCGCCCATCGATGGGCTACTGGAGGTACGTCACATTTTTCACTGCTGTGTTTTCATCCCGTTAAGAACCAAGACAATTGCCTCCATTATCTTGCACTCAAAGACCATTTAAACAAACTAAAAATGCCAGGAAGAAATATTCTTCAAACTGTGTTTTAAGAAGAGGGCTATTGTGACCCCTGGGAGGGGGATACTCCCTACATAATGACCCCATACGGGGCCCTATAGAGGGGCGGAGACTCCGCCCTCAAGGGCTACCTACAGGTATATGAAAAAGTACAGGGATTTCACTAGTTAAAGTATATGAAAGGGTAGGGAAATCTGTCATTTTGATCTGTAAAAAGGCCCAAAAGGGCTAAAAGATAAATTTATGGCGTTAAAAAGTCCAAAAAAAGTTCTGATTTTGTGATTGATTCATTTTAAAAGACATTGCATTCACAGCAGTTTAAAGGGATGAAAAGTTCTAATAAACTTGGTAAAAGAAAGGGGTACCATTTGTCAATACAAGGTATATGAAAAGTGGGACCCTTTTTCGTGAAAAATGGTTTATAAAAGGGCAAGGGGTTAGAGCTTGGGGCGGGAGCCTCCCCGTATAAAACTTGTTGAGTACCACACCCTCTGTTTAGGACAGTTATGGTTCCCTCGGGAGCCCCTAAAATTGTATATTTTCATTGCTAATTTTATGCACAGCGTCAGTTGTTATTTCGTCTCGCCGGTGCAGCATTTAGCGTTCCGCCCTTGCCGTTTATCTTTCTTAACATTGCTACACAATCGGTAAGATTTGTATTTCCTAGTGCCCTTTCCTCTCATAGTACCTTTTCCTTATTGTTATTTTCCTATTTATTTCTGTTTAGCAAACCTCTATTTGTCACCGGGAGAAGCGTTTGCGAAGCGGCGACCTCGATCCTTGAAGAAATGTGTCAATAAAAAAAAAAAAAATAAGTTACATGGCTATCCGTAACATCGTTTGCGATTTGCAAGGAAAGAATTGTTGGTAAATAAACGTATGGCGTCGGAGGCAACTGGGCATCAAGAGAACGAAGATCGTGACGGTGGCTCGATTGGAAATGAGCAGGGAACGGTTCCCAGTAGAGAACTTTCCTCTATGAAGAAGTCGAGATCCGGTTACGTCTCTTGGCTTACAAGAATATACAATGAAGCTGAAAGATTGCTGCTAAGCCCTATTTCTACCGAAGACGAAGTGTTAGGACAGAGGGATTTGATCCTTACAGCGTTTCCTAGGTTCGAGGAGGTGCATTTTTATTTGCTTACAATACTCGAGGATGATTACGAGGGGAGAAAAGGTTTGGAGGACTCCTTCGCCTATCAGCTAGAAAGGAGAACAACTTTTTTAGCGAAAGTAGATAACTGGATCGTTAACCAGTCTGTGGACCCCAAGGATTCTGCGAGTCAAGCTGGTCTATCGGTCTCAACGAGAACGTCGAAAAGTTCTACCGGTTCGTCAAAGTTAAAGCTACGCGAGGCTAGAGAGCGCCGAGAGCTGGCCCGCCTTAGAATGCATCAGCTTCAAATTTCCCAGGAGCTAGAACAGAAAAGGGTTGATTTGAAGAAACAAGAAGATCGTTTGAAGTTAAGACACGAGTACGAACTGGCTAGTGCGAGTGAAAGAATATGGATGGAACCGGACGCTCCCTTGGAATTAAAACTTGCTGGCAGTGGTTTGAACGAAACATTTCTTCAGCCGTGCTATTCCGAAGTGCCCAAAGATGAAAGTGTTCCAAGACCAGTTTGTCAGCATGTACCTTACGAAAGAAATCCGGGCTTAACTGAGTCGGTTCCCAAGGACCGCGTGGCTTCAAGTAAATCGTTCCTAGATCCCTTAGCTCCAGAGTGGGAACCCAAGCCGATGTTACCTTTTCCCACAAGCTCGAGTGGTGACTGCGGCACCAAATCTGGTACAGACAGAAGTGATCTCAGGAACTTGGTGCAGTCCTTGACGTCAGCACTAGCTCTAGGATTTACTATGCCAAGAACGGAAATTCTCACCTTCGACGGAAGTCCTTTAGACTACTGGAAGTTTATTCGTAGCTTCGAAGTGAACGTAGCTGGTCTTACTGATGATCCAAGGAAAAAGTTGACCTATTTGATTCAATATTGTTCAGGTGAAGCCAGAGAGGTGATTGAAAATTGTTGTGTCTTAGAGTCTAATGAGGGCTACGACAGGGCGAGGAAGATTCTCCATCACCAGTTTGGAAGACCTCACATAGTGGCGCGAGCCCACATTAACGAACTTGCAAAGGGTCAGTCAATTAAATCTACAGATAGTGCAGCTTTGCAGTCTCTTTCGCGCCAGATGCTCAAGTGTGAGCTCACGCTCTCACAAATGGGTTTTGATGCAGATTTGAACAATTCAGAAACTCTGTTAGGAATTATGGATCGCTTGCCACCATACTTACAAAGGAAATGGACGGAGCGCGCCGAGTCGATATTCAGAGTTGGAGAACGCCCTTGTTTTTCTGACCTTACCGCCTTCGTTCAACAGAGCGCAGATGCCGCCAATAACATGTTTGGTCTCCATCTGAATGAAGTTCCCCGTCGAGGAACGAATTTTACCGTGCGCAGTGATGAGTCTCAAGGGGACGATTTTTGGTCGAGTAGCCCACACGAAGATCCGGGCGGCCCCAACCGCGAGAGCACGCGTGGGCGCGCAAATGAGGGTTCGCGACGAAGTTCACGTGAGAGCTTATGGGATTCTCCGCGCGAGGACCCACGAGGTAACACTCGCGAGATTACACGAAGTGAACGTCTAGAAGACACACGCACACGTTTTGATCCGCCTCTAGGCCCCCAAGCCTCGTGCTTCAAATGTCCTTTGTGTTCATGTTCACATACCTTATCGAACTGCAAAACCTTCAAAGGGAAGTCGTATCAAGGACGTTTGGATGTAACCTTTCAGAAGCGTGTTTGCCGGAACTGCCTTCTACCGGGCCATTACGCGAAGGGATGTGCAGCGAGGGGAGCATGTGATAGACCTGGTTGTCAGAAGAAGCATCACCCGTTGTTGCACCCGCCTGCCGAAGTGGGCGAAAGAAGAGAAGGAGAACGCAGCCTCATAGCACGTCAGGGATCAGTTAACGTTCTGAAAGGTGGAGAGAGACCCTCTGAGAAAAGAGTTTGCCTACGAGTTGTGCCAGTACGAGTTCAAGGTTGTGGTGATAGTCGGATCGCGGAGACGTATGCCTTGCTGGATGATGGTTCTGACGTGTCTCTTTGTGACCTCCAGCTCCTAGAGCAACTTGGACTAAGTGGGGTTCGGCGTCGGTTTACCTTGTCGACCCTCAGTAAGGAAGACCACGAGCAGAGTGGGAGAGAGGTTAGCCTGCAAGTCACTAGTCTTGATGCTACTGAAAGTATTTCTCTTCCTCGCGTCTGGTCAGTTGATAAGATACCTGTTTCAGAAGCAAGTTTTCCAGTGCCTGATGACGTCAAACGTTGGTCCCATTTGAGCGACATAGACCTTCCTCACATTGACGGACGTAAAGTGATGCTTTTGATTGGCGGTGATTGCCCGGACGCATTTTGGGTCCTTGATGAGAGACGAGGTACTGGTAATGAACCTTATGCTGTCAAGTTCCCGTTGGGATGGACCCTTTTAGGTCCGGTTGGTCCAGCTCATCAGACTGGCCGCGCCCATGTGAATCTTGTTCATTCGAAAGACGATCTATTACAACTCCAGGTTGAAAGGTTCTGGAGGTCTGATTTTAGTGATTGCTTAGCTGAATCAAGAGTCTCGATGTCACTGGAGGACAAGCAGGCCCTGGAGATTATGAAAGAAACAGTTACGTTAGTGAAGGGTCATTATCAGATTGGGTTGCCATGGAAACGTCGCCCTCCACTAATTTCAGATAACCGAAGTCTCGCAGAGTCAAGGTTAGACCAGCTCAGGAGAAGACTCCTCAAGAGTGAAGACCTTCGTGCGAAATACAACACCACCGTGAATGAGTATTTGTCTAAAGGGCACGCAGCGAAGCTTAATTCCGATGAGCTCCTCCCCACGAAAGGGAAGTTTGTTTGGTACCTACCTCACCATCCGGTCTTCCATCCTAGAAAACCAGGGAAGGTCAGAGTAGTGTTCGATTGCGCTGCTAAGTTTCTTGGCGTTTCCTTGAATGACATGTTACTTCAGGGTCCCGATTTGAACAACAACTTAATTGGTGTGCTGATGCGTTTCCGGGAAGAGCCTGTTGCTATCGTTGCTGATATCGAGTCCATGTTTCATCAAGTCAGAGTGGACCCGGAAGATTGTGACGCGCTAAGATTCCTATGGTGGCCGAATGGCGATTTAAGCCAATCTCCGGAAGAGTACAAAATGGTCGTACATGTATTTGGTGCGACATCCTCCCCCAGTTGTACAGGTTTCTGTCTTCTGAAAACAGCTGAAGATAATCAAAATGAGTTTCCCGCTGGCGTTGTCCGTATTGTAAGGAGAAACTTTTACGTAGACGATTGTCTTAAGTCCCTGAAGACATCTCAAGAGGCGAAAAGAGTGGTGAAAGAGTTAACCGAGCTGCTGTCGCGCGGAGGGTTTCGTTTGACGAAGTGGATAAGCAACGATCGCGAAGTCTTAGAGAATATACCTCAGAGCGAGAGGGCTGCTTCTGTTGTCGATCTAGCCTTGGATGAAATTCCAGTTGAACGCACCCTTGGGATTCAGTGGAATGTTGGAGCCGACAAGTTCTGCTTTAAAGTTGTCGCCAAGGAGAAACCCTTGACTAGACGCGGAGTGTTGTCTGTTGCAAGTTCGCTGTATGATCCTCTGGGTTTTGTGGCCCCTTTTACTCTCTCGGCTAAGATGATCCTTCAGGAGCTGTGCAAGAAGAAGTTAGGCTGGGATGAAAGGATTGACGGAGAAGAATTAAAGCGTTGGAAAGATTGGTTAGCTGACTTGCCTAAACTTTCGGAGGTTGCTGTGAGCAGATGTTTTAAACCTTTAGGGTTTGGTGACGTTGTACAAGTTCAATTACACCATTTTTCTGATGCCTCTCAGGGTGCGTACGGAACAGCTTCTTACCTACGCCTTGTCGATGTCCATGATAACATTCACTGCTCTTTCGTTATCGGAAAATCCCGTCTGGCACCACTTAGGTCCATAACCATTCCCCGTTTGGAGCTGTCTGCTGCAGTCATGTCCGTTAAGATGGATCATATGCTTCGGAGGGAGTTAGATTTGCCTTTGGTTGAAGGTATTTTCTGGTGTGACTCGACCTCAGTTATTCAGTTGATCAGGAATACGTCGAAGAGGTTTCACACATTCGTAGCAAACCGCCTCTCAGTCATCCATGATGGTTCTTCTCCGGAGCAGTGGCGATATGTGGATTCTAAATCCAACCCTGCTGATGACGTCTCTAGAGGGTTAACCGCCAAGTGCCTGATCGAGAGTAAACGTTGGCTTAACGGTCCAGATTTTTTGTGGAAAACAGAAGAATGTTGGCCAAAAAGAATAGTGGTCGCTGATCTGTCTAATGAACATCCCGACGTGAAGCCTGAAGGTCGAGTACTCATGGCGTCTCATCAAAATGCCTTGCATCCGTTTATTGATCATTATTCCTCCTGGGATCGCCTTAAAAGGGGAGCTGCTTGGTTGCTGAAATTTTTTGGCTATTTATCTAGCAAGCTGCACAGCAAGCAGGGCGTTAACCGGAGAATCATCAGAAGGGAGCTCTCAGTAGAGGAGATTCTTGCAGCTGAAAGAGCCGTCCTCATTGCAGTACAGCAGGAAACCTTTAAGGATCATTTCACCCGGAGTTCGAGCTCGCGCAGCCCACTTCATAAGCTCTGCCCAGTGTTAGTTGACGGAATTTTACGAGTTGGAGGTCGCCTAGGTAACGCCCAGATTTCCGAAGAGGCTAAACGTCCGATCATTCTCCCAAAGAAACACCACGTAACGGACATAATCATCAGAAAGTACCATGAAGAGTTGGCTCATGCAGGTAGAGAACACGTACTAGCCTCCATTCGGCAGAGGTTTTGGATTGTTAAAGGTCGTGTGGCAGTGCGGCGGGTGCTGCGAAATTGCTTCAGTTGCCGTAGAAGGTATGCATCGGCAGGGGAACAGAGGATGGCTGACTTACCTTCGGAACGCCTCATCCCAGACCAACCACCCTTTACCTTTGTAGGCGTTGACTATTTCGGTCCGGTGCTTGTGAAACAGAAGCGCAGTCACGTGAAGCGTTATGGATGTATATTCACCTGTTTGACTACAAGGGCGATTCACATTGAAATCGCACATTCCTTGGACACCGACTCCTTCATTAGCGCTATGCGAAGATTTATAGCTAGACGAGGAAGACCTCAAGTGGTTCGCAGTGATAATGGTACCAATTTCCATGCAGGCGAACGTGAGCTAAGAGCAGCACTCGACGGGTGGAACCAACAATGGATAAACAAGTATACATCCCAACGAGACATCGAGTGGATCTTCAATCCGCCAGCCGCCGCGCACATGGGTGGTGTTTGGGAGAGGCTTGTCAGGTCTGTGAAGAAGATCCTTAGTGTGCTGCTTTCAGAACAAGTTGTGGGAGACGAATCGTTGCTCACTGTTGTGGCCGAAGCGGAGTCGATTTTGAATTCACGTCCGTTGACGCCGAATCCTGACGATCCAACCGATGCTGAGCCTTTGACGCCTAACCATTTACTAATGCTGAGGTCGAATCAGGCTATGCCTCCAGGTTCTTTTTCCAAGCAAGATCAGTACAGTCGACGTCGTTGGAGACAAGTTCAATACCTTGCTGACGTTTTTTGGAGGCGCTGGCTGCGGGAATACCTTCCGACGTTACAGAAACGTCATAAGTGGTTCTCCGTCTGTCGTGATCTGAAGGAGGATGACCTGGTCTTAATCGTGGATGAGAATATCCCTCGAGGTCAGTGGCGTTTAGGCCGTGTCGTTCTGGTCCACAAGGGGAAGGATGGCCACGTACGATCTGCAGTCATCAAGACAAGGAGCGGCCACCTGAGCAGGCCGATTTCCAAGCTATGTTTCTTGGAGAACTTTTCATTGTCCACATGAGTATCGAACTTTGTAGGCTATATGTAACAAACTTCCTTGTTTATTCCCAAGTAGTTTGTTAGGGGCGGGAATGTTTAGGACAGTTATGGTTCCCTCGGGAGCCCCTAAAATTGTATATTTTCATTGCTAATTTTATGCACAGCGTCAGTTGTTATTTCGTCTCGCCGGTGCAGCATTTAGCGTTCCGCCCTTGCCGTTTATCTTTCTTAACATTGCTACACAATCGGTAAGATTTGTATTTCCTAGTGCCCTTTCCTCTCATAGTACCTTTTCCTTATTGTTATTTTCCTATTTATTTCTGTTTAGCAAACCTCTATTTGTCACCGGGAGAAGCGTTTGCGAAGCGGCGACCTCGATCCTTGAAGAAATGTGTCAATAAAAAAAAAAAAAAAAATAAGTTACATGGCTATCCGTAACACCCTCCCTCGCTGGGATTGTGCCAGCTTTTTTGGAAACCATGTTGAATTTACTATTATAATGGGAGAGCCAATTTTTAATAGTGGTGAATTCTTATGAGTTAATGTTTTTTTTTCCTTTCCAAACAACTCTGTGGAAAGACCTGGGGTAGATGTTATTTAGGGATTCCAGGGATTCTAGGTTTGTCCCCTGACAGGTTTTTTTCGTTTTCCAATATGGCTACGAGAAAACGGAGCCGAATGGCAGGGCTCGAGTTGAAAAGGAGGCAGGTGTTTCATTTTCAGAACAGAACAGTATTTTTATCACAGGGCATCTAATGACAGAAGTGTACTTTCTATGTTCAGTCGCGGATATGAGTCATTCGCGGGGGTACCCTGCTAGCAGAGGCTTTCCCTTGTGTTTCTCAGCGTTGTACTGCCATTCTCTTCGCGGTTTTGGTTGCTCGCGTTTTGTTTTGGTTGTGAACCAGCCTAGGAAAAGACCTCTGCCGACAGCCGCTTGCGATTCCTGTTGAACGTGCGCTGTAGATACCTCCAAAATCTAGGAGGTAATCACATGACTAAACCGGTTGTGGAACCGGTTTTATCAACTCGCTCATCTTTTATGTACTAGTTTGCTGTGCAAAAGTGAGCCCGCTATATCAACATGGCGAGTGCGAGTCATTCCCGTGGGAAATTTGACTCATGAATACATCAGCAAACTCCGGCGGCGGCATCGTATTACCGACACGTGACCCAGAAATTCCATGGTAACCGCATTTTCATCTCGCGCATGTTCAACAGGAATCGCAAGCGGCTGTCGGCAGAGGTCTTTTCCTAGGCTGGTTCACAACCAAAACAAAACGCGAGCAACCAAAACCGCGAAGAGAATGGCAGTACAACGCTGAGAAACACAAGGGAAAAGCCTCTGCTAGCAGGGTATCGCGGGGGAGGTACTTCCTTATAAGAGGCTAACGGGGATGCACCGCCGGATGGGGTCGTATTTTCACCTCTGGATTGACTATATATATATAACGGGGTCGCATTTTCAATGGAGTTACTAGAATGTGGTCGCACATTTTCGGATTTTTTTTTCGGGGTTAAAAAACGTTCTTCAGAATGTTTGTATTGTAGGCGAAAAGTGAAGTATTCTTCATTCATTATAAGGTCCTATAGATACATAAATAGAAAGTAAAGATGATATTACACGGGACGATTCGCAAGGACTATTTTTTGCGCAACAAAGCGTAGCAATGTTGGAACAATGTTGCACCCATTCAAAATAATGTCGCAACAATGTTGTAATGCTGTGTTACGCTAAAAATAGTCGTTGCGAATCGTTCCGTGTAACATCGCCTTAACTATGGTGGGATGAGAAAATTACATTTGCCCAAAAGTGGCTAAGATGGGGTCTATCATTGGCCACCGCCGTTTTCCTGGGTATCCGACGATAGTCTCCAGTTGGAGCCAAAATAGTGTTTCCAATTAGTACTTTCGTGCTAAATGCATTGACACTGCCCTGCCACTGCATTTTGTTTCTTGCTGACAATGGGAGTTATGAACGCACTTCCTAAAAACTAAACCCACGAGGCTCTAACTTAAACCAAAACCGGCAGGACTGACTCTGATGTTGGTAACAAACATAGTCAGCTATAACCCAAAAATGTGCTCACTACAAGGACTGACACTCAGATTTAATAAAATTTAATGATACTATTATGTACCAAAAACCCTTATACAATTACGGATTACCTGTCTATACAATTACGGATTAACCTTGATATACAAACCTAATTATAACGAGACTCTTGCTAAGCACGAGTGAATCCTCAAGTGGAAACATAAAATGAGCTGAGCAAGAACAACATGACAAAAATCTTCATAACAACCTAGAAAATTTTTCACAACATTAGGGAGCTTAAGCAACTACCGTGACGACGATCACAACGACAACTTCAAAAAACAATAGGTTTAATGGTCAAAACAACAGCTCTGCACGTGCATCACGTTTTTTAGTACATTTCTTTGACGTCCACTGCACGACTACGACTTGAAACCTCCTAATTTGACATTTTATGGAGGACGTGACATATGACGACGAACTCTCCTTCCTCTTTTTGAACCTAAATAAAATCCTTAAGAATTCAACTCCAGGAAAAGTCGCCTGTATTTGACATTTAAGCGGGTCCAAACACAGACGCGATTAAGTTTGAAAGAACTGAAATTCATTTTCTTAGCTACGTTTTCACTGCCGTCGTCGTCGTGGTTGCTTAAGGTCCCTATTAGGGACTTTAAGATCCAACGACGCGACGGCCACGAGAACGCGGCTTAAAAAAGTGTATTTGCGTTCTTTCAGTCTTTATAGGGATTATTCGTACCCAATTACTTTGTCAAATGTAGGCGAACCGTCCTGAAGCTGAATTTCAAGGGACCATATCCAAGCTCAGAAAGAGAAATACAATTTCGTCGTTGCTTGTTTTAAACACGTAATACGTCCTCCATAAAACACGAAATTAGGCATTTTCAAGTCGCTGTCGTGCAAAAACGGGAAAGAAATGTACAAAAAAGTGTGATGCACGTGCAAAGCGTTCTTTTGCTTATTAAACCTATTGTTTTTTTTTTTACGTTCTCGTTGCCGTCCGCGTCGTTGGATCTTAAAGTCCCTATTATAGTGGACAGTCCCTTGAGGACCTGTAAGACCTCATGTTGAAAATGGTGTGGTCTTAAGTTTACAATAAGAAATTTTTGATAAATCTATTAAGCAAATAGAGTTTTACATGAACAACTTCAACATCATACTAACAAAAACTGAAAGCTTAAGAACATTTAAAGGGGGGGGGGGGGGGGGTCTAGAAAATTCAGAAAGTGAGGGGAGGGGCAGGATCTGCTGGACACTATATATTATTGAGAATTCTTCCTCAGACCACCCCTAAATCAACCCATGCATTATTTACATTGAAACATTATCCTTTTCCATTTACGTGCTGTTAAAAATCCAGTTTGGCAATTCACAATTCACAGGAATTGTTTGACAATTTGACGTATCCAGCAATGTCAACGTGGAAGGGAAATCTTTTTCTGTTTGTTAATCATATCCCAGTAATTACTACAAAGTGGATTTTGCATGTGCTACCTTAAAAATATGCTTACTAAATGATAGAAAGCAAGTCTTTAATTGGTTATCTTTGAATCCAGAAATGATCTGCATGCAGATCTAAGCTCTGTTATCTCAGTGAAAGATAAAGGTTCCCTTTGATGGCCTTCTGCTCTTATACAAGAGAGGAATCTTGAGCAAAAATTCATACAGTAAAACGCTACCAAAACTCTAATTTTCCTAATTACAAAAATTAATGACTGTGAATATTTATTATTGACATCTACAAAGTCCACAACCACTTCCCGACTTCTTCTTTCTCTTCTCAGCACCTTAACAAAAAAACAAAAAAGGCATCATATAGAAGCCAAAACTACCCAACATTTGTTGCTCTTGTATATTATAACGCGCTTAGCACCATTTGAGGGCGTAATGATCTATCAAGGGACAAGCGAAGCACTTGCCTTATTTACAGACTTTACATTTTCAACTTTGAGGATTTCAAGAAAGAAAAGAAAGAGAATAGGTTTAACCAAGAGATAATAATCATTTTTATAACGTTGGTTTAAGGAAGTTTATTATTGTGTCTTTGATTTTGAAGCAGGTGCTAGGGAAAAGTGTTCAAGCTGTAATTTAAAAAAATGCGCGCACTTATATGTGAAAAAATTTGGACACTTTGATGCCAAATCTGGCTGTGACGTCACCAGGGCACGCTCAATGAACGTATGAATAAAGATAACGAACTTTTGTTTTTATTCCATTTTTCTTTTAGGCCCTGAAGAAGGTTTGTCTTCAAACCGAAATATTGGGCAATTTGTTTAAATATATATATTTTTTGTTTTATTCTTTTGTTTACTTTTCATCGCCTTGCCTTAAGGATCAGTTTGCCTGCCGTTTTATATTTTTCTACAGGCTTAATTGTACTGATCCAGGTCTACAACTGGGAGATCCGACACCACTCATTGGTTTGTTGCTGTGGTTTTGCTGACATTTTAAATATTTTGCACGCTCAATGTCAAGTGACCCAATTTAGAAAATTGAGGTTTTACTTAGAAACGTACATTTTGGCTCATAACCTTTAGTATTACCGTGATCCTTATCAAATGATTATGATAATATACTGATGATGATGATGATGATGATGATCAGAGCATCAAAGAGGTACTGTGGTGAATTGTAACCTTGCACAGAAAGCAGTCACATACTCCCAAGTGAACAAGTGAACAATCCAAGAACACTTTACACAAGTAATAATACTAATAATATTTAATACTTCTACAACGCATTTTAACATAGTGATTTGATCAAATGCGCATACACAAAAATGAGACTTACATAGCCTATATTATACTACCGGCTCTAATAACTGAAATTATTGACACTTTCAATTGCTACATCAATAATTTAGCCTAAAAACGAGCAAAAGATAAAGAAAATAAAAGTTGAAAGTGAAAGAACTTCTGATAACTCAACCTAGTCGCTGTACTCTTCTCTGAACTTTTGGCCGTTCATGGGCAGTGGTTGTGCCCAGATTTTCGGGCAGATTGTCTCTATCAGAGCAGAGAAACTTAGCCATACAAATTTGTTATAAGCATCAAGGCATATTTTAATATTTTTAAAAAAGGAAAAGGCCTCAAATCCGGTTGACGTACGTTGCTCAAAAACGTCTTTGCTTAAGCTCCATAATGTTTGAGGGGATGGGTGGCTAAAAACAGGCTAGATCACAGCAACAGTAGCAGACAAAGACAGATGTTGGGGATCAAAGGATCAAAATATCTCACCATCCAAAGATGCAAGGCTGTCAGATCTGTGATCCTCTTCCTGTGAATCCAGATAACCATCTCCCTCAGATGACACATCACTATCAGCATCTGAACCTTTCTTAGCCTTCTGCTGCTTGTTTTGTCCAGCATTGTGTTTGTCTCTCTCAGCTCTTTTGTCTGTGAAAAAAAAGAGTAATTAAGCTTATAATGCACAAGGAACGAGGAAAGTCAAACGTTGACCATAGCATATCCTTTTTCAGCAACCTAACATAGGTGCGGCCAAATTACCCATTTTACCCACCGGCAAATGGCTGTTGCCCACGGGGAAGCGGCTTTTTGTGTGACTGATTTTCCCAAGGTGAAATTCAGTGTCTCGGGGAAATTTCCATGGATACATCAATCCGAACAAAAGAATTACCCACGACAGTTCCCGAAGTAAGTTCTATTGGTTAATAAGAACCTAAGGTGGCCCAACCAACCACAAGAGATTGAAACCTACCAAAAAGTAGAAATCACGTGTTGCTTACGTGCTGAGTCCGTCTTGGCGCCAAAACCAGCGCCAAACTGGACTGCGAAACCTCAGCAGGATTTTGAGTGCTGCTGTGAATGTTTTACTGTATTTTACACTTTTACATAAATTTAAAAGCTTTTCAAAACACTCGCAAGTTTTCTTTACATGTGTTCAAGAATTGTTTCCTTATGAAGTCGTTGCAAACACTTGTAAACTCGTACTTTTGACTTCTGAGCGAGATTGTGTTTTTCTTTGAAAAAAAATGAAGTCAACATCGTCCTTTTAGGACTCAAAATTAAAGACTGAATTTTTCTTTCTAAGTTTAATTAATATAGAGTGGTGTTATTAACACCATTATGTGAGTTTCAATGTTTACAACAACATTACCTTCAATGTCCAGAGCACGTTGCTGATACTCCTTCGCTTGCTCAAAGTCACCTAAGCCCTTGTAAATCAAAGCTAAGTTACCGTAGCTTGTTGCAACATTAACATGTTCCGGGCCGAGCTTGTCCAGTGTGATGTCCAGAGCACGTTGCTGATACTCCTTGGCTTGCTCAAAGTCACCTAAATAATGGTAAATCGAAGCTAAGTTATTATAGCTTGCTGCAACATCAACATGTTCCGGGCCGAGCTTGTCCAGTTGGATGTCCAGAGCACGTTGCTGATACTCCTTGGCTTGCTCAAAGTCACCTAAATCCTGGTAAATCAAAGCTAAGTTACCGTAGCTTGTTGCAACATTAACATGTTCCGGGCCGAGCTTGTCCAGTTGGATGTCCAGAGCACGTTGCTGATACTCCTTGGCTTGCTCAAAGTCACCTAAATCCTGGTAAATCGAAGCTAAGTTACCGTAGCTTGTTGCAACATTAACATGTTCCGGGTCGAGCTTGTCCAGTTCGATGTCCAGAGCACATTGCTGATACTCCTTGGCTTGCTCAAAGTCACCTAAATCCTGGTAAATCAAAGCTAAGTTACCGTAGCTTGTTGCAACATTAACATGTTCCGGGCCGAGCTTGTCCAGTTGGATGTCCAGAGCACGTTGCTGATACTCCTTGGCTTGCTCAAAGTCACCTAAATCCTGGTAAATTGAAGCTAAAGTCGCGTAGCTTACTGCAACATCAACATGTTCCTCGCCGAGTTCTTGAAGCTTAAAAGTGAGTGAATATTCAAAATAGGTTTTTGCTCCATCAAATTCACAATGCATTTGACAAATATTTCCAAGGTTTTTGCATTTTTCCGAAATGTCCTTATCATGAACTTGAAAGTAGTTATCTCGCAAAAACACTTTGTCAGTTACCACAGTTAAAGCTTTCAAATGTGGAGTGATGTGTCTGGTGTTCAGTCTCTCATTCTCTGGTGGAGTCGAACCGATAAATTCGTTGAATGATGTTATAATCCCACTAACGACCTCATCGATTTGTCTTTCAGGACACTCTTTTGATACAGTTTTTATGGCATCATGCACAACCTGGTGAAGTCGAATAAAACAGCCAGCCTGGTCATCTTGGAAAAGCAAAAGTGAGCTTGTTTTCAATCTCATGCGAATTAGTTCCTTATCCGCTTCATCAAACTCTTCATCTGCGTTCATGATGTAACTAACTGCTATGTCGACGTTCAATGGTCGAGGAGCGCAGAGGGCAAGAAAAGTGAAAAGGTGTTTTTGAAATTTGTTGGATCTCATCAGTGTCTCGACTGCTAACGTTATTGCTTTGGTCATTGAATTTGGATAAACTGGATTGGTGTCAACAAGTGTGTCGTCCGTTTTCTGTCGTTTACCTTTTTCTAGGATCTTCAGGTATCCCTCCCACCCAAAATGCGTCGATACCCTGTCCTCCCGAATCTTTTTAACAAAGACGGCAGCGCCTGCTAAAGCAAGAGGTTGATAATCCAGTCTTTGTGCTACTGTTCCTACCAGCTCTCTATCTGGGATACCAGAAAGCTTGGACAATAATGAACGGGCGTCAGTGGGCTCCATACCTTTGCTTACCGAGATATGGTTAACAAAAGAACTTTCTGAGGGAATTGATGTTTTTTCCTGGATCGTAATCAGCAACTGGCCCCTTGCCCAAGTCTCGTTTTCAAACCGTGGTAAATGGACATGCACAGATGACATAGTAGTGACATTGTCAACCACCAGTAGCCACGACGTGTAACAGGTAATTTTTACAGCGACAAGCATCTTAAGACTAGTGATCTTTTCGTCCACGGTCGAGTCCTTTGAGCTGAGAGTTTGCACAATTGAATAGTCTGGGCACTTTAAATGGCGAGCAAATGAGGCATACGACTCCAAAAGTGAATCTGGACTTGCAGCATTTAAGGTCATCACAAATGAAGACCCACCTGGCATTTCTTTGAGGTCGTCAAAGAATCTCTCAGCTACTAGGCCAGCTAGCTGTGATTTACCGCTTCCAGGATTTCCTGAGATGTATAGATGACTCAATCTGTTGTCACTGGACTCATTTAGTTCCCTCAGCTGTTGGACTATTTTTGCTACTTCACTTTCACGACCACCGATTTCATGCGAAGGTTTAGGAGGAAGAACACAGAATGAAGGTACTTCATTTTGGAGCTGATCTTCAAGGACCTGAACTTCTTGTTTCAGATTATCAACTTCTTTGAGGACCTTTTTTAAATGTCTCGTTGGAAACGTTTTCTGACATTTTAGGTCTTGAATTTTTACAGTGGGAAGACTAAGCGCTTGAAACGCAACGTCAACTTTGCTAATAGCATTCTGAAAATCCATCTCAGAGAGACTACCTTGTGGCATGTGAGCGAATTCATTCCTGAAATTTCGTAGATCATCCACATTTTTTCTGACTATTGCGCCAGGACCTGGCCAGACGCAATCAGAGAAAAGGATGGCGTAAAATAGCATTGTACAATCCCATTCCTCTCTGTTTCCGTTTTTCATAGTGGCCAAAAGACGAGCGTTTCTTTTTTGATTTCGAGGAGACTCTCCGTTATAAAAGTCCATCCCATTACGAGGCTCGTCTTTCCATTCTCCTTTTGTTGTTTTGTACAGTTTGTCCCATTCTTGTTTAAATATTTCTCTCAGACCCTCCGCTAGTATATCAGTAGTTACAAAACAAATTCTGTAATAGTTCAGCTGTTCATCGGTATATTCGTTTAAAGAGGCCATATTTGATGCACCTCTGATGTTTGGAACCTTTTGGGAAAATTAATCCTGCAATTAGCAAATTAGTTCAGAGGGGAGAAAATAATCAGCAACGTAGATAACACGGTCTATGAAGTAAAAAAATTGACTTCCCAACTCAACTAAGTTAAGGCACAACCAAGACCCAAATTTGCTAATCCGTAAAGATTTCATATCTTTAAAAAAAATTAATGCATCCAAAAACTTAAAAACATATTGCAATCCCTAAACAGCTGCGCGCACTCTTGAGCTTGCGCATTAACGGAGAAATGTTTGAGCCCTTGTTCCCTTGTTATATTTTGTTTTTGTTGTTGTTGTTGTTGTCTTTTTCATAGGCGATGTAAACGTCCGAGAATATCTTAAAAACTACTTATTAAAGTTTGCAGAAATTTGGCGCAAATCCCGTTCATACTGCACTCAGTCAATGATAGCTTCACATATATTTGGACAAAGACGTTTTGCAACACAATCAAGCTTTTACCTTCAAAGTTTCAACAACTGTTTGGTACAATTTTATTTATCATACATGTTGACATACCAACGATCGAAATCTTACTTTTAACCTAATAAATGTAACCTCTTATTAATATATTTTGGCCTTACCAAATTTGAGAGTTTGGCCTTTAACGAGACTTATGTAACACCCCAATGAATAGTAACGATTCACAACCTATCAAACTGTGTTCAGCCACCTTTAACAGGGTATACAGTTTCAGGGTATAGCGTATTAAACAGGGTGTCTTCTCGGACCGGAAGCCTTTAGTTTTGAAGAGTGTAAAGGTTTGCCATGTGATGTCTACCTTTGCCGTACCAACCGCGGTTTTCGTACAAAAAATCTACTCCCATGATCTGGCGTAGTTTAAAAAAATAACTAATTATGTAATCTATGCAAGTCTTATTTTGAGACCGAGTATACAAAGTTGCTATTTATCGTCTTAACAGGGTGACTTTTTTTGGACCGGAGGTTCCTAAAAGGCGATAAGTGGTCTACGTTTGTAATACCAATTTTTTTAAATCTAATTCCATGATCGTAGTTTAAAAGTTGTGGAATTCTGTGTGCGAAACGAAATGACACAGGGCAAGATGAACAGTCGCCATTACAATATTCTGCATTGTTTGCTTTGAGGCAGTCGCGCGTGACAGTCCCACCGGGCAGTCCTTACTACCTTGAGAACACCATGTTACAAATCCTCACTAGTCTTGGGACATTGTATGTTAGGTATGTCTTTCCTAGAAGTCATAATTAGCCCAAAATTCCGGTGGTTACTCAGGCAGGATCAGTCTCGAGGATTTGAAAAAAAGAAATACCAAAAAAGTTATCAAAAATATATTTTCACTTTGCCAGTGTTTTTGGGCAACGTTATTGACTTGGGCAAAAGAACTCATACGGTTACCAAGGAGACAGGTCACGTGATTAAAAATCGGCAGCACTAAAATATGGAATCCGGAAACGGAAACAGAAACGGAATAAGGAATAAGGAAAGGGAATCCGTGAAAGAAGGTTCTAAGCGATCGATTTGAAAAACAAAATATTTGCAATGACATTAAAATAAATAAACAGATAAAAAAGGATATAAATGAATAAATTAGCTGAGTAGAGGAGACCGCTGTATCACTAGAGGAGTCGATTCCGATGAAAAGACTCTTGATACCACTTCCAGCAAGCAATGCAAATTCTCATGGGACAGCAAAGCGAGGAGAAAACGTCACTGATAAAAACTAGTTCCTTAAGAAAAAGGTTAGTTATATGGAGACAGACTTCGTTTAAATCGACAGAGGAGTCCTTTATATAACTGAAAGGCGTCGCCGTCAAGTTTTTCCTGAGTGCCTTTTCTGGGTTGTCTTCAACAGTGTTCAGTTTTATTTATATTTATCAAGACAACTTACTCAAGAGAACCATGGCATTGTGGAATCCAAAGAGGAGAGAATTGTGCATGCATTTCCTTGATTCCGCAACTGATTACATCAAAATAATGCGCCATGTTTAATAACCCTCTTCAACAAAAAAATACGGACGTCAACGTCAACTCAGTTACCGGTACACCAGTAAGCCATCAGTATTCAGCTTGGCGAAAAAGTTGAACTTATTGCTAAAACACCGGAACTGTGGTCAAGTCACGGGTCGCTCATATGTTGAGTATTCAGTTTGGGGACAATCACGTGGTGTGGTCTGAGGCCAACTACTATTATTCTTGACATTTAGCTCCCATAAACTCGTGAATAAAAAATTACTCGTAAAATTACTTTCATCAGCTTTGCAGTGCAATAACCCACACTACCGCAAACGTTATCAAGAAACAATAACAGGAATATATTTAAGGGAACTGCCAAGAAACCTAAAACAAATTCTCTTTAGATTGTACTAAATTATGCAACGTGAAATTCTTCAGTTTTCTATCATTGATCTTTAATTCCGTATTCCGTTTCCGTTTCTGTTTCCGTTTCCGGATTCTGGATTCCATGTTGTAGTGTTGCCAATTAAATAGCTTAATCTTACCTTAAAAAATAGTATTCCAAATAAGCTTTATACACAATCTTATCCTTCACTAAATCAAATGAAAACTGGCGAGCTCGTTTTCACGAGGAAGAAAAAAACTTCCAAAACGAATGCAGGTTATTTCAACATGCCTAAAGTCCATACAGACAGGATCGATGTTCATTCTTCACGTACTGTACGTGCTTCTGATCGGTCACGTTGTAAACGTATTTAACGTCTTATTCATGTAATTCAGACCTCACAGATAGTAATACGACTGTCTGTTATAATTCAAAACAATTGGACAGGCATGGAATGTATGGATATCAGGGATATTATTACAGCGACAGATATTTCAGTGCGTTCTGGGTTCAGAAGAGTGTAAAGAACTAATTTGAAACTGACTTCGCTTGTTTTATGTTTGATGCTTGTCAAATCGTGTTTTTTTTTCTGGGGTCTGTTGGAGTGCAATGTAGTTCAGTCCCTGCCAAAACACGTTCATTTCACTTTAAGCTACTTTAAGACAAGCATATAAGCGGCAAAGCGTTTGCGACGGTTTGAATTATAGGATCACAAACACGAGAGAGCCTTACGCAGAAACTTAAACATGTAATACCGTTTGTTAAAGTTAGCACTGCTTCCATTGTTGACTGCTCAAGACTGCTTTTGCATGGGGCCAGATAAAAACACATTCACTTGATTTCTGACCTGGTGCTGACCGTGCCGAAATAGATACGCCAATTTCCAAATATGATAGCCTACATAATTTATGTTTGTGCAGCTTGGAAAATTGACTTTAACATTTCTAATGCTATGCGTCATCAAGGTCCCTCAATATTAGACGACCGCTTACCCCTAATTCCCCTTTCATAGAAAACACAATTGCGTAGCTTACGACTCAGACTCAAAGCCTTTGTGTACCGTGTATGCGACAGTCAGTTCTTTCATGTTCACCACATCCTTGCGCACAACATAACAGAGTTTCCCTCTACATCTTTAACTTTGGCTGATGGCCCGACATTTACTTGATTGTTTGCACACTACTGAGCACCGTCACAAGAGGGAAGTTGAACACTTTCAAGGTATAAAACATCCAAAGCTACATTTCTTGTTCCCTAGCGTAAGTCAAGGAGCCTTAGTCTGGCGTTGTACTAAATCAATTGTAGCACTGTAATATAAATTGAAGACTTGTTTCAACTGTATATACTTACCGATTGCAGCCTTAATCAGGCACGAGGTAGGCAGCACGACAGTAAAGAGGTTTCGCTTGAATCAGGAGGAGAAAACTGAAGAAAAAGTCTTCTTGATGAGCAAAATTCACTTTAATGACAACGATGAAGGAATCAATCTACAATCGAACAGGAACGCAAAAATCACAATACAATACAAATAGACTTAGCTAATGAAGCGAGGGCACTTACAAGAAGTCCATAAGGCGAGGAATAACTAGCTTAGTCCTTCAAATCGCTCACAGCGTTGAAAACATAAACATGGCCGACTCGTTTGGCCGTTCACGTCAGTCCCCGGTCAGCGGGTTTACTTAAGAGAAATGGAATACTTAATAAAAGTATGATCCATCAAATGTGAAAATTTTCAAAAGAATAGCTTCATTTTATCCCGAGATGATCCTAAAACCTTTATTTTGCTTTGAAGATACAAAAAATACAGGATTTATTAATACTTAACTCTTTGAAACAAAAGAAATTAATTTTTAACTTTTGTCAACCGTAACTGAAAAAAATTAACCGATAGCCGTAAAAGAGCCAAAATTTTAGCCGATAACCGTAAAAGCCACAGGCACCCCATTGAGACCCTCTTAGACCTGTTGCGAATTTTATTTTCTCGCTTTCTTCTTCATTGTCGTGTTTGCTTGAGCTCGCTTGTAGCGTTACCACGCAAAAACATTCTTGATATGCGACCATTTGGTTTGGACGATTCATGATGGAATACGGGCAAAAACTCAATATGCGGTTTCAGCCCGCAGTCAGTCCGGATTCCTATGGCCTAAGGGAACGGTCATTAACTACTTGGGGGATGGGGGAGGGCCGGTATTATTTCAAAAGTGAGGGCCCAAAAATTTTAGCCCCTCTCAGCAAGGTTAACAGCCCAAAAATCCTGCCCCCTCCAAAAACGTGTGCCCAAAAAATTGTAACCCTCCCCTCATGACATTTTGAGTATTCTAATGTTGCATCACGAGAATCCATATCAGCGTAACTTTGGGACAATTATTTCATTAGAATAAAAAAAGTGTTACTATTTACAATATTTTCGGGGGTAGAAGCGGAATTATTTGAATCTTGATATTCATGCTTCCTGTCGTTTTTTACCTCACTGATTCATGATTTTCTCCCAGATTAATGATTCACGAAGACTTTTGATCACCTATTCATTTAATGATGTTCTCATTGGCTACCTAAGGTACGCTAAAACGGGCAACAAATAGCGCGCAATTTGTTGGCTGCAAAATTAGTTGAGTCACGGTGATGTTGCTCGTTTTACCACCCACGAAAACAAACCTTGCAACCTTATTTCTTGCAAGACAGGGTTGAGCATGGCTGGTAACACGCGCAACATCATGCTGCAAAACAAGTTTTACGTTTTTTGTTGCCCGTTTTACTGCAGCTTTAGTCTTGTTTTGTATAGTTTCTTTGGTGTTCAAACTTCTGTTTTCATCCAGAATTATGTAGATTTTGGACCACTGTTTCGCGGTATCATCAATCATTCTGTCCAGGTATGGAGTTTTTTGTAATTATATAAGGGGGTTCGGGGGCATACTCCCCCGGAAAAAAAAAATTGAAAATTGGACTCTCGGAAACGACATATCCTGCATTCCCTGAATCGAACGCAATTATTTTGTTGAGTTTCCAGTTCTCAGTCTCGTTTTTCATAATTCCCGTGCACTGTTTTCAAAGTCAAGCAAATTGCAAGCTATTCCGCGTGAAGTCACTCTGCATCTCCAGCCAATCAGAGTACTTTTTAACCGTGCGATTCAGCTTTGAGTATGCAATTCTGTTAATATTACTTGCACGGGCATCGTACTTTAAAAAGCAGTGCTTAATACTACAGTAACACAAATGCCATTAGTATGCGCACATCGCCCAAAGGCGCCCAGAAAATTGTAACCCTCCCCTAAATGAGGGCTCAGAAAATTTCAGCCCCCCCCCCTCTCCCAAATGGGCGCCCAAAAAATCGCAGCCCTGCCCTTCCCCCCCCCCCCCCCCCCCCTCCAATAGTTAATGACCACTCCCTAAGTCTCTCTAGTATAATCGGTCCCTGGTATAGAGAGTTCACACTCACGTAGCCAGCATCTATGCAACTTTATTGGAAAAAAAGAAAGCGTTTACCTATGACAAGAGTTCAACTAACACAGGATTGGTTAGGGACGCCAACGTGGCGGTGGTTTCATTGTCCTGGAACATCAATATGAAGTCAATTGAAAACACTTTATTGTTGCCTCACAGTCGAACTCCTTGACGTCAAAATGCAACAGTAGAGTCCTTTAGATTTGAGGACAATTACGAGGACGAAATTTGAGTTACAATTTTCTTTGTTTTTGTTGTTGTTGTTTTTGTCTTTTTGTTTTTTGCTTATTGTAAAACATAAAGTAGACAACGCAGAAGCTTCCTTTTCCATGTTTTTACCAGAAGAGATGGCACGGTTATTGCCCTCTCCTCATCACTTCTAACATTTGATAACTTACAAGTTCCCGCCACTATGAAACCCGTAAATGACGACGGCTATCGCATTTTCCCGCCAAATTACCCACCTCAGTTTACGCGTGCACTGCTTAAGTTGGTATTAAGCAACTCTCGTCATCGTAATCGTTCCCGTCTTAAAATCTAAAGATCTCTATAAATATTCTTGCAGACGGCACAAATTAAACTGTGGTAAAAAAATCAAGTTTCCACGAGCAAAACTCCATATTCCAGTTATTTAATACTTAAATATTTTGCTAACCTACGAATACAGTCGTCTATCCTCGCTCCTCGTCACTAGGAACGTTTAACTCCGGCTTTCTTTTGCCGGCTCGTTGATATAAAAGTGCTCATTCAGTATACAAAATGTAGTTACAATTCTCGACTTCTTTGAAATAATTTTCTTGAATGATGTGTTTCAGTTACTTTTCGACAAACTTTAAACCCGCAAGGTTGATTTCCACTGACTTATTTTTGGCTACGCACGTTAACACACATAAATTTTAATCACGTAAATAAGATAGAGGCAAGATAAAAAATGCTGAACTCAAACGAGAAGTTGAGCGAGGTTCAACTTTTACGCTTACGAGGGACCTTTCATGCATTGCCTCTTATTTTATTTGCGAACGTAAATTTTACGTACGTACCCACGTAAAAATTACGCGACCCTGGAAATCAACCCTTAGTGTGCGAGTATAATTTAGATTTTGTTCACCTCTTTTTTTCTCAGGGTGCAATATATATCAGGGTTAACCTGCCCAATTGTCCACTTAATACATTAAAAATTATCGTACAGTAAAAAAAGCTACCAAAACACTAGTTTACCTATTAATTGCGAAAAAGAAAGCAGAAAATTTATTATTGACATCTACAAAGTCGACAGCCACTTCCCGACCTCTTCTCTCTCTTCTTGGTATCTTAACAAAAACAAAAGAAAGGTATCATATAGAAGCCAACACTAGCCAACGTTTATTTCCCTAGTACAGTAAAACCCCGCGTATAAGAACCTGGGTTTTAAGAACCTGTTAGGCTAAAATTTTCATTTTAAGCCCCCTCCACATAAGAACCTATTAAGGCTAAAAAATGCTGTAAAAATGTATAGGTAGAAACTGCTGAATTAAGATCATCATCTGATTATATTTAAAAGTAACTTGACTTAACATTTTATTAGCGACATACCTGCACTATACTCCCTTTAGGTATTACTGTGTGGTATTAAGTGAAGGCTGTTAGGTCCGGGGTACCACACGGGAAGCCTTTTGGGCCCCCTGTTGTTTAACATCTACATGAATGACCTTAATCATTTTGTGCAGGGCAGTTCTTTACGGTTATATGCGGATGACACAACTGCCTACGCCTCGGATACGTCTCCCCTTGTTCTGGAATATATTATCAACTCAGACCTTCAATCAGTGTGCAAGTGGTTTGAAAACAACTATTTGAACATCAATACTACAAAGACCCAAGCTATGGCCATTGGCCCGGTTAACTATGAATATAATATTAGTCTGCATAATTCCAATATAGACTTAAATGATAGCTTGAAGATTCTTGATGTCGCTTTAGATAGAAAAATGACCTTTAAGCCATATATACTTAAACAATTAAAAAAAGCTTGTGCTAAGACAGCTGCCTTGCGAAAGCTACGCAAGTTTATCCCACAAGAAGTCATGATCCGCCTCTATAAGGCATACATATTGCCTCACCTAGAATATTGTAGCCCACTCCTACTCGGTATAAGTAATGGACTTAAAAACAAGTTAGAAGACACTAATTACTATATTCTAAGAACTATATTAAACTATTCAAGGGCAGTTTCTTATGATTTTCTATTAAATAAAGCAGAACTGCAGAATTTAGATAATAGGAGGAAATTCCAATCCTTAGTCTTACTTTTTAAATGTTTAAATGTACAGGGACCACAATACCTTAGCGATCGAGTTTTTCAAAGTTTTAAATGTTAATTACAATTTAAGGGGCTCGGGCACTCGCCTCGTTTTACCTCATTTTAATCTTGAATGCAAGCATAAGTCATGGTCGTATCTTTCTACAATGCTCTGGAATGGCTTGCCTGCTGGAGTTAGGGGGAGTCCGACCTTGGCCGTCTTCAGGCGTGCGTTGCATTCGTGTTTAACGTGACGTGTTTAGCTTCGCGCATTGTTGTCGGCTGGGTTGGGCTCTCTCTTGGCGGGGGGGCTATTCCATAGCATTTTACAAATCATTTTAAAATATCTTTGAATTTATAATATTTATGTATATGTATATATCTGTAGAGTTTTTATATTTATTTGTTAGATTTATATTGTATTTAGTTATTTCATTTAATGTTAATTTTGTTTTCACGTTCGCGTTTTAACGAGCTTTTTAGCTCCTAAGCGACACGTGCCTAAATAAAGTATTCTTCTTCTTCTTTATATTGTATTATATATGAGATGATATTTATAATAAATTTGAATGAAATTCATATGAAAATATAAGAACCTATTTTAAGAACCTTGGTAGTCCAAATTTGCTTAAGTACCATTTATATAAGAACCTGTTAAGGCTAAACTAAAAAATCCAGGTTCTTATACGCGGGGTTTTACTGCATCTTATAACGCGCTTAGCACCGGCGTAACTAGTGAAAGAATAGAAAGAATAGAAAGAGAAGAAGAAAAAAAATGAGAAAAAGAAAGAAAATAAGTTGATGGGTGTTCAAGCTGGAACTTTAAAATGTGCACTTATATGTCCTATATGTATCAAAATATGAACAAACTGATCCCAAATCTGGCTGTGACGTCACCAAGGCACGCCAAATGTACATTTTGGCTCATAACATTTAGTATTATCGAGATCCAGATTCAGGCATGGATTTTTCGCATTTAACAACGGACTGTTTAATTTTTCTTTTTACGACCGAATGTCGCCTTGCAGAAAAGAGACTTGCGTTATCAATGGTAGACTGAATCTTCAACCTTCAATGATATAGCGGGAAAAGTGCTAATAGCAAGACTGGATTGTATAAAGCGTAAACGCGTTTTTTCACTTCGGCCTGTCTTCGCACGAGACAAAGTAGTGTAGGGCGCGATTTTACATCAACGTAGGGTGCTTCGTCGATCAAAAATAATGCACCAAGTACCGGCAAAAGAATCACTCATTTGCAAATTAAAGTCTGAGGTACCACGAGATTGCTGGCGTAGGCGTTACGTTTACACTAGAATATTCATAAATGTTTCGGATACAAAACGCATTCGGTAAAACTGGGTGGCTTTAGCAATGAGACGACGGGGATGGCAGCGAGAACAACGTCAAAAAACAGATCTGAAGCTTTAAACAGTGAAACAAATTTTGCATGTGTAGCACCGTTTTTGGTACATTTTGTCGTACCTGCACGACCACTGTGTAATATTTTCTAAAGCAACGTTGTTTGGAGGACGTGGAAATAAACATACGATGATAAATGTTTTCTTCCATTTCAAACGTGGATGCGGTCCCAAGGATTCAACTCCAGTAAAATTCAGCACATTTGCCAATTTGAGCAAGTTGGAGTAAACGCTAGAATGTTTGAAAAAACGCGAATTCGCTTTAATAGTTACGCATTTACTGCTCTCGCCATTGTTATTCTTTTAAGGTACCCTATATTCATGAACGGGGCACTTCCATTTTGGTTTTACCGCAAACTCTTATGATCGAAGGATCGAGGAAAGGTATCATTATTCGTTGGACGAATTTGGAGGCTTTACCAAACCGGGACGTTTTCATTTTATATTTTTTGAATTCACGCATTTGCTTTTTTTTAAGAAGAGCGATTGACGTCCTTCAGTCAATAAACCCCAAAAGGAAAAAATGTTTTACAAATTACTTTGTTACGCCATTTCATATACAGTAAAAACGCTTACGCATACAGCATCGTCAAATTTAACGACATTTCGAGGGAGGGGAAGGCAGGGGCATTTCGAGAATTGTGCGTGCCTGTTAAAAAAAAATCCTGGCTACCACCTGACAAGTATTGTTGGTACGCAGTAGACTCCATCTCCGACTCTTACTCGCGTTCCTTTGTCGTGTCAAGTCCAAAGAATGTGACATCGAGCAACGATTAAACCTCGTCGGATATTTTCTAAAGAAACGCGCCCTTGACTACAAGTTAGAACGAGGAGACGATGATTTTTGGTTTACCTTCCTTACTACTGCCTTTATAATCATCCTCATCGTCATCATCTTCTTTCTTGGATTGTGATAAATGACTTTCAGTTTCATGAGTAATCTGCAAGAACTAACAGGTTTTTTTCATTAGAAGAAACTTGAATATACGGAAGGTAGGAAAAGAGCGTTAACGGAACCTGTTAAAGTCAAACCTGAAATAAGAGGTGTTTTACCAATGTCCCAAACATCGATTCTATAATAATGTATATAAAACGTTTTTGACTTTATCAATTTAAAATTATTAATAAAGAATATATGAATTTCATACATTCGAAATGCGGAAGAAAGAATACAAAGAAGATCCTCGCAGTTTGAGTCGACGCAACTAATGCTGCTGTGAAAAAAAAGCCTGAAAAGCTCAGTCTTTTCGGATTTTAACAAATTTCAAAGACACAGGCCAACGCGATAACCCTTCAAAGCTGCATAAAATCTTTCAAAAAAATATATAATTTCCATAATATAGTTTTTTGCGTCTGTTAGCAGTCCTTACCTTATTTGATGTTTTGTTGGTGTCGTGCTTCTCTCCTCTGATTGCCAGAGTACGTTGCTGATCATCCTTGCCTTTCTCAAAGTCACCTAATTTCATGTAAATTGCTGAAGCTAAATTCGTGTATCTTGTTGCAACATCAACATGTTTCGGGTCGAGCTTGTCCAGTTGGATGTCTAGAGCACGTTCCTGATACTCCTTGGCTTGCTCGAAGTCACCTAAATCCCGGTAAATCAAAGCTAAGTTATTGTACTTCGTTGCAACATTAACATGTTCCGGGCCAAGCTTGTCAATTTCGATGTTTAGAGAACGTTGCTGATACTCCTTGGCTTGCTCGAAATCGCCTAATTTCCGGTAAATTAAAGCTAGGTTATTATAGCTTGTTGCAACTTTAACATCGTCCGGGCCAAGCTTGTTCAATTGGATCTCTAGAGCACGTTGCTGATACTCCTTGGCTTGCTTAAAGTCTCCTAACTTCTTGTAAATCGAAGCTAAGTTATTATAGCTTCTTGCAACATCAAAATGTTCCGGGCCGAGCTTGTTAAGTTCGATGTCTAGAGCACGTTGCTGATATTCCTTGGCTTGCTCGAAGTCACCAAATTTCTTGCAAATTAAAGCTAAGTTTTTATAGCTTGTGGCAACATCAACATGTTCCGGGCCGAGCTTCTCCAGTTGGATGTCTAGAGCACGTTGCTGATATTCCTTGGCTTGCTTGAAGTCACCTAAATCCAGGTAAATCAAAGCTAAGTTATTATAGCTTCTTGCAACATTAACATGTTCAGGGCCGAACCTTCCCATTTCGATGTCTAGACCACGTTGCTGATACTCCTTAGCTTGCTCGAAGTCATCTAATTTCTTGTAAATCAAAGCTAAGTTATTGTAACTCATTGCAACATTGACATGTTCCGGGCCGAGCTTGTCCAGATCGATGTCTAGAGCACGTTGCTGATACTCTTTGGCTTGCTCGAAGTCACCTGATTTGTGGTAAATCAAAGCTAAGTTATTATGGCTTCTTGCAACATGAACATGTTCCGGGCCGAGCTTGTCCAGCTGGATGTCTAGAGCACGTTGCTGATACTCCTTGGCTTGCTCGAAGTCACCTAGCTTCTGGTAAATTAAAGCTAAGTTAGTGTAACTTGCCGCAATATCAACATGTTCCGGGCCGAGTTCTTGAAGCTTAAAAGTGAGTGAATATTCAAAATATGTTTTTGCTCCTTCGAATTCACAATGCATTTTACAAATTTTTCCAAGGATCTTGCACTTTTCGGAAATGTCCTTATCATGAACTTGAAAGAAATTATCTCGCAAAAACATTCTGTCAGCTATCATAGTTAAAGCTTTCAAATGTGGAGTGATGTGTCTGGTGTTCAGTCTCTTATTCTCTGGCGGAGTTGCGCCGATAAATTCGTTGAATGATGCAATGACCCCACTAACGACCTCATTGGTTTGGCTTTCTGGACACTCTTTTGCTACAGTTTTTATAGCATCATGCACAACCTGGTGAAGTCGAATAAAACAGCCACCCTCGTCATCTTGGAACAGCAGAAGTGAGCTTCTTTTTAATCTCATGCTTATTAATTCTTTGTCCGCTTCATCAAATTCTTCATGTGCGTTCATGATGTAACTAACTGCTATGTCTACGTTCAATGGTCGTGGAGCGCACAGGGCAGCAAAAGTGAAAAAGTGTTTGTGAAATTTGTCGGATCTCATCAATGTTTCGACGGCTAACGTTATTGCCTTGGTCACTGAATTTGGATAAATTGGATTGGTGTCAACAAGTGTATCCTCCGTTTCTGTCTTTTGCCTTTTTCTAAGATCTTCAGGTATTCCTCCCATCCGAAATGCTTGGTTCCCCTGTCCTGCCGAATCTCTTTAACAAAGACGGCAGCGCCTGCTAAAGCAAGAGGTTGAAAATCCAGTCTTTGAGTTACTGTTCCTGCCAGCTCGCTATCTGGTATACCAGAAAGCTTGGACAATAATGAACGGGCGTCATTGGGCTCCATACCTTTGCTTATTGAGATGTGATTAACGAAAGAGCTTTTTGAGGGAATTGACTTTGTGTCCTGGGTCGTAATCAACAACTGGCCCCTTTTCCAAGCATTTGTTGTGAGCTGTGTTAGAAGGTCTTGCACAGATGACCTGTCATTGACGTTGTCAACTACTAGTAGCCACGAAGTGTAGCAGCCAACTTTTTCTGCAATAAGCGTCGTAAGATTAGTGATCTTTTTCCCCACATTCCAGTCTTTTGACTCGAGTATTTTTAAGACTGAATAGTCTGGGCATTTTAAATGGCGAGCAAATGAGGTGTATGAAACCAGAAGTGAATCTGGACTTGTAGCATTTAAGGTCATTACAAACGAAGACCCAATTGGCATTTCTTTCACTTCGTCGTAGAATCCCTTAGCTACGAGGCCAGCTAGCTGTGATTTGCCGCTTCCAGGATTCCCTGAGATGTATAGATAACTCAACCTGTTGTCACTGGACTCATTTAGTTCCCTCAGCTGTTGGACTATTTTTGCTACTTCACTTTCACGACCACCGATTTCATGCGAAGGTTTAGGAGGGAGAACACAGAATGAGGGTGCTTCATTTTGGAGCTGATCTTCAAGGACCTGGCGCTGACTCTCTTTTTCTTGAACTTGTTTTTTCAGATTATCAACTTCTTTGAGGACCTTTGTTAAATCTTTTGTTGGAAATGTTTTCTGATATTTCAGGTCTTGAATTTTTACAGTGGGAAGACTAAGCACTTGAAACGCAACATCAACTTTGCTAATAGCATTCTGAAAATCTATCTCAGAGAGACTACCTTGTGGCATGTGAGCGAATTCTTCATTCCTGAAATTTCGTAGAGCATCCACATTTTTTCTGACTATTGCGCTAAGACCTGGCCCGACGCAATCAGAGAAAAGGATGGCGTAAAATAGCATTGTACAATCCCATTCCTTTCTGTTTCCGTTTTTCATAGTGGCCAAAAGACGAGCGTTTCTTTTTTGATTTCGAGGAGACTCTCCGTTATAAAAGTCCATCCCATTACGAGGCTCGTCTTTCCATTCTCCTTTTGTTGTTTTGTACAGTTTGTCCCATTCTTGTTTAAATATTTCTCTCAGACCCTCCGCTAGTATATCAGTAGTTACACAACAAATTCTGTAATAGTTCAGCTGTTCATCGGTATATTCATTTGAAGAGGCCATATTTGATGCACCTCTGATGCTTGGAACCTTTTAGGAAAATGAATCCTGCAATTAGCAAATTAGTTCAGAGAGGGAAAAATTATCGTGACGCAGATAACATGGTCTATGAAGGAAAAAGATTGACTTGCCAACACAAGCATGTTAAAGTCTCAGTAACTACAGTCTAACCTCTCGGTAGGGACACCTCTCTGTTAAGGGCAGTTTCTAATGTTGCAACAAAATTCTCATATTTTTTCTTTCTTATAGTACAGACTGTCTCTAATACGGACAATGGAAACTAAATCTCGGCCCCAGAGAGTTGAAATTCATATAAACTTGATATCTTTATTACGGACACTGCAGTGATCACGTGAATCCCGTTTTCCGATCACGTGAATCTACGCAGGGTGAATCCCGTCTGACTAATGACCTATATATGCAAAGAGATTTCAAAAGCCCAGTCGCTGTATATCAAAAAACGATTTGCGAAAGGTACACAGAGAAACAACCAACTTTGTTAAGGCTTGAATAGCTAAAGATAGCGTGAAGATCTTTTCTATTACATTTTGTACTGTAGTTACTGTTCACTGCACTTGCGAAGTAGCAAAAGACGCTTTCAGAATCTCCTTTACGTTACAACTTTTTACATTCATTATTGCGCTGTAGTTCGTTTCGTTTTGAAACAATGATTTGTCTACGACCGTGCTTACTTTGTAGCTTAGATGTACAATGTTGAGTACAAGATGTACAATGTTCTTTGTACTGTGAATTAATAAATTTAAATGCAGTTTAAAGACGACTGTGAAGCTGGTTTTAGCTACTGAACACTTAAAACTGTAAGTGGAGTTATAAAAGTGACGTCATCATATAGTGCCCTCTTTTAAACGGACACCTCTCTAATACGGACACTTCGCTCCGTTTCTTCGGTGTCCGTAGTAGAGAGGTTTGACTGTATTAGGGCTACATTTTATGCCATTTTCATTAGATCATCTTTTATTTATTCTCCCTATTTTGCCAAAACTCCTTTATTTGCAGCTTGCAGAACAGCTGCCATTTTTTGGGACACAAAAAATCTAAGTGCGCAATAGTTCCTTTATATTGGCTCTACGTTGATAACTTTTGCCGCAGGTCGAAGCTTGTCTTCACTTCATTTTGCTTCCAGACCGTTCCAAAGCCAGAGCTTACTTCGGCAGCTTGAATAATGGACCGACACAGTCAAAAATGGTCACCAAAATGATATCACTCCTTACCATTTGCTGCGAAAGTCTCTGTTTGACGTTCTTTTGAACAGCTTCATAATTTGAATATGTGAGTAGGAAGCTTCCCGCATAAGTAAACCGCAGAGGAACCGCAGATGTAACTTATAAAAATGGAAGGGTTTTTTGCCCGCGTGTAGAAACACGGCTGCTTATTGCATTATTTTTCTTACCGTTTGGAAGTCCTGACTCAGGCAGCCAATTTCGAAGATACCAAGTCTTTATAAGATATCATTGAGCTTCCGCTGGAATGAGGCTGTCAAAACGAAAGCGGAATGTTTTAAAGCGTGACGACTATTTTTATTTTCATCATTATTTCCTTCAAATACTCATTACTGACCAAGCGTGAGGTCAATATAACTGGATATTTGGCCAAATTCCTTTTCCTGGTTGGTTATGCCACGAGACTTCATCGTTCGCTCGGTTGCTGCGCGACCTCATGCATTTTTAAAAAGGGGCTGTGTCATGGTAGTCCAGTTCATTTTGTTGAATTTAGCCAATTACTCGCACTCAGTCGCTACAGAACTTACATGTAAAGTAAGCAAAGATATTACATGGAAATTACAAAATCAGAGATTCGAGACAAACAAATATGTTTCCTGAGCATTATTTTTTTTTTAAGTTGCAAACAGCTGAGATCAACTTTGAAAAACTGTTAGGCTGAACAGTTTTCAAAAACCCTAATCTTCGTTAGTTCTGCCCATCTGTGGTATCTGTTGTGTTATTTTAACCTTCCTTTAATGTTTTAAGCGGTTATTTATACGTTTTTCTTCATTTAACGGGCATATTGTAATTACCTAATTTGCTTGAATTTCGTGACACAGCTCCTTTAAGTTCCCTTCGCTTAATTTTTAAACTTCTGAGAGGTCAAATTGAAGCAGGTTTAGCATTTTATTTATCGACACGAAGTCGAGGCAAATGAAAAAAGTTGCCATGATTTTGATCCACAACGGTTTGTCTTGATGTTATTTAGCATTTTACGAGTAGGCAGGCTACCAAGACACTGAACTATCTCATTTTTTCAATTACCCTTTCCAGCGTCCTTTGCGTCAACGCTAAACGTTCCCATGGTCCATTGAGCGATGCTATCGTTCGCAGTCGCGTTTTCAGTTCTCTAATTATATCGAGTACTTACATTTTTAAGACTAACAGAAATCTACTAAGCATGAGGTGTGTACTAGACAAGATACCCTCACGACCGGTATGGGATCAAAGAGCGCGCGTGACATCACGATGCCTTAAACATTTCGGATGGTGGGCCTCTGGCACGACTTAAAGATAGATCTCTTCCTCCATTTCTGTGAAGGAATTCACCAGCTTGTGCCTTGAATAGACCTTTTTAGCTTACATGTTTTGTTTTTAGATCAGGCGATGCCGGAATTTACCTTTTGTCTTCCCATACATTATGCACGTGGATGCACGCGAAAGCGCGCGCGCGAGTAGTCAAAGGAAAGGTCTGGAGTTGGGGTGAAAACTGAGAGTGAGACTGGAGAGAGAGACACGCCCCAAAGCCCACGTGCTTTGCGCGAAAATATCAATCAGGCCACCGCCAGCGCTTGGCACCTTGTAAAACCGATTTTGGGAAAAGTAAGACTGTTTTGTAGTCTAAGAGGTCTATTAACAAAATACAGTGATTTCTACGAAATTTTATCCCAAGCTCGTTTTATTGGAATGGAACAATAGAACGCTGAAAGGTTTATGAACTGTTCACAGTCCCCTACTTACCGAGGATAGCCTAGAGAAGAGTATCAAATACACTTAGGGAGTGGGGGACGCTTAAATCCGACGCTCACCCCCTCGATACATTTTGAAAGCAAGATGGCCGCCCGTAATGGTAGATGCTAGATCTCGACAATCTTACGGGAGAATAGGGTACTGTGAACAGTCTAAAAGGTTTATTGGTAGCAGATCCTCTTCAGTTGTTATCTGTACCGGGATAAGATCAGGAACTTGTACAGTCAAACCTCAAACCCAGCCTTACGGACACCGACTTAATACGGACACCTCGTTATTACAAACAGTTTGCTTTGTCCCTGGGGAAAGAAAGTCCTTACATTTTCTCTAAATTCAACCCATTTAATACGGACAACTCGTTATTACAGACAGTTTGCTTTGTCCCTGGGGAAAGAAAGTCCTTACATTTTCTCTAAATTCAACCCACTTAATACGGACACCTTGTTAATACGGACAGCTACTATGGCTTCCTCCAGTGTCCGTATTAACGGGGCTTGCCTGTACTGGCTCAATATAAACGCACTGCGCATGTGACGAGCATTTTTGGCTTGAAAGCGCATGCGTAATAGAACTTTCAAATGACGTCACAAAAGCCATATTAGTGTTCCGAAACAGTAAAATGGTGGCTATGTTGGTGTTCTAAGAAATTCTAGTGGGAGTTAAGCTCTTATCTTACGTAATCACTTTCTTTTGGTCCAATGAATTTACATAGATGCTGGCGACGTGAGTGAAAACGTTCCATTGGTAGTAATGACGAGTAACTTGCAATTAACGCTGATGTTTTTGACTAAACTAAGAATGAGTTAACGCACAACCCATGGTAAAAAGATCTATTATTAAAGCGACTTAATCAGGCTCGCACGTGACGATTAAGCAAGGATGGGACGAAACAAGAGACCTTCTCGTGCGCACATCTCAGCTCTGTGGTTTAAGCGACAGATAAAGTTTCCCTTTGATGGTTTTCTGTTCGGGTTGTATCTTTCTAACAATAGCAGCAAGCTTTTTCACGGTCTCATCATTTGACAAGCCTGTTCGTTTGCTCTTGAACTTTTGCAAAAGGTCCTTGCTGGTCATGGGCTTTCTTGTGAGGTACCTTCTAACGGCTTCTTCAGTGATTCCCTGAGGACCTTCCTCACTACCGGTCGGTGTTGGGGTGCTTGTTCTTGAGCCTCCTCCTGCCCCTCCCACGGAAGGTGCCGGGGATACACGAGGTTTTTTGCTTGCTGGACGTCCCTCTTCGCCTGGGGTACCTTTTTTTACTTGCACTTGCTGGGCGCTTCTTTGATTTTGCTGAAAACCCAAACAATTCAAAAAATCGTTTCAACACAGGAAACATGAAACTGATCGGGAACAAATGGAACAACATCCAAAATGCTAGTTTGTAAAATACTGTAAAAGAAATAGTACCTGACGAAGGTTTTGCTAAATAGGTTTCATTTATACTCCATGCAATAACACTCCGTGCGATAACATAACATAACTTTATTATATATATAGCGCAAAATACATGGGTATATGATTTAATGCGCTTTACATTCTGACAATGCTTATAACATTACAATGAAATGGATAAAAACTTACAACTTTTCTAAACAGTTAATAAAAGGATACTAGATAAGAAATATTATATTATATATGCATGCAAAAATCTATGTTAATATAAGCTAAAAGCTGATTTAAAAATAACGAGTTTTTAGCCGTGCTATTAAAGACTTGAGACTGACCAAAGCTCTCAACTCGTCTGGAAGGGCGTTCCACAGGGTCAGCGCGGCTGCAAAGAAAGCCCTGCGTCCTGTTGTCTTCCTGGTCTTGTTCGGCAGATCGAGCAGGAAGTGTTTTGTATTTGATCACAGGTTATAGTTTGACTGTGGCTTAAGTCTAATTAATTGATGAATACATGTGGGAGCACTACCACTGTCAAGCTTTGAATGTGTATACAGCCAATTTAAACATTATGCGGTATTTAACTGGTAGCCAATGCAAGTCTTTCATAACAGGAGAAATGTGATCAAAACGCGTGGTCTTGGAGATGAGCCTTGCGGCTGCGTTTTGAACCCGTTGCATCTTGGTAATATAACTGGCTGGTAAGTGTTACAGTAGTCCAGGCGTCCAATTACTTGTGCACTCTTGTACGAAAAGTACTTTCTAATGCGTTAATTTTGTATAGTGAACAAAAGGATAGACTACATGTTTTCGTAATGAGGACGTTAAATTGCAGTTCAGAGTCAAACCAAACTCCGAAATTTCGCGTCTTGTTTACAATGGCAACACTAGTATCACTGACAGTCAGAGTATCTAAGTTGACTTTGCTAAGTTGTTGGCGGGTTCCGATTAACATGACCTCAGTTTTGTTCTCATTAAGTTTCAGTTTGTCAGCTTGCAATTTCCCCTACGTACCCGGAAGATAGTGGAGATATACTTACAGGGAGTCCCTGGTCTGTCCTGACTCAGCTTTGTAGCAACGGCAGAAATGGTATTAGCAGCGCCATCTGTAGCAATCGTAGGGGTCGATGAACGGCTATTTGAAGAGGTACTGGAGCCACTCCCAGACTTCTCTTTCTTTTTGCCACCTTTACGAACACAGAATACATTTGAGATCATATACAAACAAAACACACTCGAGATAATCAACATTTGTTCACCAGTTAGTAATCAAGTTATTTCGCAATTAAGGCAAATTAATTTTCCGCCTCAACGCTGTGACCGGTCACATGTCAAGCAACTAATATCGTACCATTTTCCCGCGCTTTGCCACCTCCAAGTCTTTACTCTGTATTTTGACTGGTTCATTAAATTAACTGCCTCTCATGTGATAGGCCAGAGCAATCTCCTTTGTTGCATTTGACTTACGATCGCCTCTATTTGGATAATCGTTATCGCCTCGATTTCTGCTGGGTTAAGTCTCTTGCAGGAATGGTTATTCGCCAGTTTCGTTAATTCTAGGTACTATGTGATCGCCGCGTCTTTACTCTACTCGTGATCAAACAAATCGGACTCCCGCTACGCGGTCGTCTGATTTTGATATTTATCACTCGTTTGATTACAGACCGAACTGGACTCCACTCAGTCTTATTACCATCATCAACGGGCTACCTGGCTCCACTAGCCTCTGTGGTTTTTCCAGGCAGCCAAAAAATAAATAAGTAAGTAAATACGTAGATAAATGAATGAATGTGATGAAGACAACACATAAATAATAAATAAATGTGATGAAGATTAAAATGAAGTATGACATTTACAACCATGATAACCCGCCCAGAAACACCCCTCTCTGTTTTTACTTAATGCTACACATTCTAATTAATTATAAAATATGTAACGTATTAGTGGCTATTTTTCCCGCAACTACATGTAGTTTACGCTCAATGAACTAATGTGTGGTCATTGAACTATTGGTGTGGTTATTGAACTAACAAAAAAGAAAATGTGAGCTGTTTTTTCGGTGACCAGCTGACATTCTAGAAGCTTCGCATGAGTTTGTAGTTTATTTTTTGATTTTAGGATCTTGTGTAAGCCTTTCCAAAGGATATATTTTGTAATCACTTAACTTAAAAGCAGACGAGTCCAGACGAGGTTTGAACTAGTTTTCACAAAGAGAGTTTAATGTTGGTCGTGTATAGTCAAGGAAGCAGTGTTTATGGAGTTACGTACAGTTGCAGAGTTTTACTTGGTGGAAACTAAGTTCATAATTTGTTTTTACTTTCTGAGAATTGGTGAAACAGGAAACCCAGTATATAGCAGTATAGTTTATATTGTCTACAGATTCAAATCCCGATAATATGGACACTGAGGGGTCATAGAAAGTCGTCATATTTAATAACGGGGTGTCCATTTCATTGGGGTGAATTTGGAAAAAATGTAAGGACTTTCTTTCCCCAGGGACAAAGCAAACTGTCTGTAATAATGAGGTGTCCATATTATGTGGGTGTCTGTAAAACGAAGATTGACTGTACACAACAAATAAGGGAGGTGGTGGGTGCTGAAACTAACCTTGAGTGTACGATGTTGCAAACTATCAATTTGTCTACAAAGTCTGGATGCATGTGTGCAAACGTCCTGAGGTTAAAACACACGCAGACAGATTTATCAAATTAATAACACACTGCTTTGGTTTTAGTCAGTTGAATTTGTCAGCGCAAGAGAAGAGAGGACTGACTAAACAACCCTGACCCCAACAATCTGGGTTACAAGAGTTTCTTCTTTAAAATGACACAGGTTCTTAACAGAGGAAAAAGCATCGTTCACATGGCTATGTTAGTCTCCTTCACAGCTGCTTGGTCTGGAAATCACACAATGTTCCCCACTCCAACGCATTGGGGCAGGAAGCACTGCATGACTACAGCCCGAGGTGTGCAAAAAAGACTAGGGCTTTGCTGGACTCTGGAGAACAAGAAAACCCAGAAGGAAACTGAAGAGATGCAAGAAGAAAAGGTTAACTTCTCCCTTCTCCACCCACTTTCTCCGCACCAATTTTAAAACAACAAATATTAGGGTGCAACTTAAGAAAATCATTTTTACAGCTTGCCATTCGGGCAAGCAGCTGAAGCTAGCATTTACTAGCCCGGACGTTATTTCAACTAGCCCCAAAAACGTTTTGACTAGCAGAATTGATTTCACAGTTCTTCTGTTACTCGAATTCCTCAAAAAACATCACTTGCCCATCGGGCAAGTTAAAAACAGAATTCACTAGCCCGATAGTAAAATCCACTAGCCGCGGGCTATCAGACACAACTTTCTTTGCACACTGAATATACACTTAAGTCTTGAATTCTCAATCAGTTTGAGCTGTCACAAAGGGCTGACGGCTGCATGGGTATTTCCCTCAGCTTTCACGAGGATAACCATCCTAGTTCTTTCATTCTTTTTATGGTAATGGACAAAAGTAAAAATAGAACCAAAGACAGTTCACATTCTCCACCTAACTAAAATTGCAGATACCCCGCTATCCCTTACAAATAAGTCCTGAATGGAAGATTTGTTTCATCACTTTGACATTAACAGCTTGCACTGCAGGCATTTCTTGGGGAAAGGGAGTGACAGTGCTAGATTGCTTTGCTTGTAGTGCTTGTAGTGCCATACATGTTGGAAGGAGGGGTGAAGCAGTAAGGGAAAAACTCTTCCCTTCCCTTCCTTCCAGTTCAATCTTTTACCTTATGACTCCCCTACTAATTAAACTCTGTACCATCCCCAACTCTTCTATGCTTTCAAAATCAAGGATTATGACTGCTGGACATACTAAGCTCTTGCTTGCCTGAATACCATGCCTTCACTGCAGTAGCTATTCCTAGCCTCCCATGTAAATGTTCTCAGGGGTTCATTATGGGTTAGTGGGGCAGGAATGTGTAATGAACCCCTAAGAATATCTGCATGGGAGGCTAGCCTGTTTCAGGCTCTGAGATACATGTAGTTGGTCAGCAAAATTGAGAAAGTGTGAACACGAAAATAAAACAGAAGGAAACTGCAGTACTGGGGAAGGGCGGCAGAGCCTGTAATCAATTGGTTACAACACTTGTTCTGGTATACCAGCTCCTGGTATACCTTGTTTGTTCAGATTTGACAGATTATATCAACACTTCTCAAGAAGGGTCATTCCTGTCACTCAGAAAGTTGGCTTCCACAGGCATGAGTTAGAGGATCTGTCTAATGGACAAGTGTCTGCAAGATTTTATTACAGCGCAGTGGCCACCTTACCATGCCAAAGCTCCACCCCAGTCATGACTCAGCAAAGTGCAAGATTTGTATCCAAGTGCCTCAATCTGTAAATAAATTAATAAATTGTATTAACATCTTTTCTGAGCTCACATTATCGATCCTATACATTAAGGGTATAAAAAAAATAAAAATTTTCCTTTAACATGCTGCAAGAAAACTCTGATGACCTCCTTTGCAACACAGTATAATAAATTAGTAAAATCCAACTAGTGGTCTATCATCAATGCTGCATTCTGGTTGGTTGAGCTACTACTAGGCTATATGTTATAGCCCACTAGTAGCGAAAACTGCGGTCTTTTTGGCGGCAGAAAAGGATTAAAGTCTAGCTTTAACTAGCTAAAGTTTTTTTTATTCTCGATATTAATTTTTTGACCAACTAGTTGGATTTTACTAAAACAATAATTCCTCTCGCCCTCATGGCCTCTGAGTTAATAGCGCATTCGGCCTTCGGCCTCATGGGCTATTGACTCAGAGCCCATTGGGAGGAATAATTGTTAAATATTATAGCTATTGTTTATGGATTGGACAATGTACTCAAAGCTGTACAGACTTTCAAGAAAAAATTTTATTATTTTTATTTATTTTTTTTTTTGTATTTGTGATCTGTCTACAAAATCTTCTAGACTATATTATTTTATAACAAAGTTTACAAGTTGCATACAGAGGATTAAACATTTTTATATTTTTTCACTCAATCTACTGTTTCTGATTTCAGTAATTCATACTTACAATTTCTTTAATATCGTTAACCAATAATGACATCTTGTAGTGTTCTCGCTCTTTGGGACTGTCACTTTCAGCATAACCCCTGAAATACGAAATACTGCTGTAAGATTTAGGTTTTTAAAAATTCTTTAATTTTGTTTTTCATGAAATCAAAATAAATTGCTGAGAATGGGATGGGGGATTGGCATATTATTCAAAAGTTTTGAATTAAATTACCAGGTGACTGAGCTATAATTTCTGTCAGTCTTAAGGACGCCAAAAATAAGTTAGTTAACTTGACAGAAATCCCACACTTTATTGCTTATTCATTTTTGTTCTTTAAATTTCTCAGGCAAGTATTAGCAGCCGCCTATAATACCGTTTGGCTCCTTGCGATTTGCATTTTACAAATCATTATATACTTTTTACAGTACCTCACATCCACAGCAACCATCCTGAAGTTATCACTGAAAGCTTTCAGCTGATATTGCCAGGAATACCAAAACTGCAAAGTGATTTTAAAACAGGGTCAGTGGTTTTCAATACAAAATAGTTTCTAAGTTACTCATTATTATATATTTAACTTCTTTGCATTAATAATAATAATAATAATAATTATTATTATTATTATTATTATTAATGGTAATAGTTTATTAACAGTATTTCTATGAAAAATGGCTCTATGTCTGCTAATAAATTACAAAATATACGTACAAGTAGACTGATGGAACTGGATTAAATCTTGAAAATTTATTGCTACTCAAGGTTTCATTCGTCTTGCGAAGCAATCTTCATAGCCCTTACTAACAAGTGGTCTTCTGTGTCTTCAGGCCATCTGATATTATGCGATGGTGCGATTTCGCACAACTGACCTCAAATCGCATCTGATCGCACAATTTGAGGAAAATGGCATAATTTGTAGAAAAATGCTAAAATTATTCAAGTAGAGTAAACAATGGATTCTAACTTTAATTAAACATTTTCCCAATCTTAATGTTATTTAAGGTGATTTACCACTAAAGAAAGCCTTGCAAGACATCTGAAACCTTCGATCACAATATCTGGGTGGCCATTTTGATTTCAGAGATAAGCAGTGTGGTCAGCGATGTAAGGGCATCATGTAATATTTAGCAAGTGTCCTTTTTCTTTGCAGTTCAAAATAATCAGACAAATTGAAGTATTTTGTTTAAAATAGATGTTTTATTATTCCTTTACATTCAAATTGCCCGTTAAACAACATTAAAGTGGCTTTTCTCCTTTGAAACCTGGTAAAACAATGTAAATTGGCCCTGAAAAAATCACATAACTTATAAGTTATTCGCATAATAGTCCTGTCTTATTGCACAATCTACCCGGAAAATATCGCACAATTTCTGATTTTTTATCGCACCCTATCAGATGGCCTGTAAATATCTTCTTTGTTTTGCTGCCGCTTTTGACTAATTACTATTTCTATTCTAATTTTTTTTAATTAATGATATTTCAGGGTGAGTCCTCTCAGTGAGTTTTTTGTTTCTCTTAGGGTATGGGAAACTTTGTCAATAAAATTTAATGTTTAAATAACAAACCCTTGTACTTCTAGATCCAGATGGCAGAATGATTTAAACGTTTTAATTGCTTTGGTTTACAAACACATCTGCTGCAATGACAGTAAATATAATAAACCAGTAGCAACATGTGTACATTACCTCAGGGAACCTATGTATACACAGCATAAGTGGTTTCCCTGTGTCTCCTTTAGCAACATAATGGATCCTGATATTTGATGCTGTTCTCAGGAAATAGTGTTCACCAAGCTCACGGTCAAGAAGGCATGCAGGAGCTAAGGAGAAATGAAAATATCAACTCTTTAACAGTCAAGCCAGGTCAAGAATATAACCCCCATGAAGGTTTCATTAATGAATAATTATAAATATAATAATAATAATAATATTAAACTTTAATAAGTAAGTGTCATTAAGTGTCATGTACTTTAGCTATGAAGCTAATTGGGGAACCTATGTAATAAAAACAAATATATGTACAGCAATAAAATCAAATATTTACACATGTACAGTTAAAAAGAAAAAATAAATAAATAATTCATACATCTCACTGGATTTGCAAAATCATGGCTACAGAAATCTCTCTTATATACCCTCTGGCGGAATCTTGGAGTGTAGCATATTTTTCTTTTACTTTCTTTCTTTTTTTTTTTCATAGTTACTTTTATTTATTTAATCAGTACTGGATAGCCCACAACAGATAGACTTTGATGAGTTTCTCACTTGCTATTAACCTATTAACCCCCCACCCCCCCCCCCCTAAAAAAATGTTTTTTATAACTTCCCATCATTCTCTCTGTATGTCAGTTTGAAATCAGCGTGCATATTAGACTGAACTCAGCAGCTCTCATAGTGGGTTGTCTTAGAGTTTTTTTGGCTGCCTTAAAGTTTTCTGGAAGGCATCATTAAGCCTTATGAAGGAACAATTCTCACATCCGGCAAAGTCTGCTGCATCTAGTATCTTCTGGTATTTTGTCTCATTTTGGACTACACAGGTGAAAGACTGATCCCGGGCTTGAGACGGAAAGATTGGATATTGTGAGCTTTGTTGTCAGTAGTAACAAGTCTTTGGCCTCCCAAAGAAGCTTCTAGCCTAGGGTTAAAATCTATTTGGCAAGATGGAAATTCATGCTGATTAAATTGTTTTGAAGGCGGGGCTTTATGTCTCCTTTTCAACTGCTGGTTTACATCTGGGATCTTGAATAAATTGACTGTCAGTGAGTCGAGAAAAGTTCCATGTGACATATTATGTGGAGAAAGCGAGAGTTTTATGGAGTAATTTGACGAATTGTTTCGCCCATGTTAATTGTGGAAGTATTATGAGCAGTTTTCAGAAGCGTTGTGATTGCCACAAAAGTCATTTATTGTGTGATTTACCGGAAGTGTTGACAGACAAATCTCAGGTATGTGGGGTTGAGCTCGTGTTGCCAGAATCCTTCACTAACAACATATTATTTCTTAAATGATTACTGAAAGATCGGCTGTGATTTTGATTTCAACCAATCGGATTATAATTAATTAAGTATGAAGGCTGTGATTGACATGTCTTGAAAACTGACCAATTAGGATTTTAATATTTGCCTGGTGGATGTTTATAACATGAAAATAATGGCCTCCTTGCAGGTGTTTCCCTCCCTCCCTCTACCCCCCTCCCCTCCTCTCACATCGCATTTCTCTCCTGCCCCAAATCCCTTTTCCCTTCCTTCGAACGCCTGCCACACAGTAGGGCAGTATTTGACTTCTGCATTGACCAGGCCTGTCTTAGGGGGTGTTTACATGACACCGGGGTAACTTTTGCCTCGCAGCAAGTTCACTCTGGTTCCCTCTCATGGCTCTATATTTGTTTACATGACACCACCACAAATGTCATGCCGGCGCGAGCCACCCTGGCATGAGTTCGCCCCGGTTCTTGTGTCGGGGGAAGAATTTCACTCCGATACGAAATCTCACAACGGTATCATGTAAATGTGAGACTACCACCTGTTTCGGTGTGAAATCGGTGTGCCGGTAGACTGGAATGGGTAACGCATACGTAATGTTTGCGATTTTGAATCACATGTATTTTATCAACTTGAAGTGTACCTTCAAATAACGAGATGTGAAATGACCCGGGCATCATGTAAACACGAAAATGCGAAATCCCCCCCCCCCCGCCCACCCTGTATGTATGTATGTATGTATGTATGTATGTATGTATGTATGTATGTAAACACCCCCTTTAAGTGGGGGGTTCACGGTCATGCAGAAGCATGCTGTAAAAAAAAACATACAGGCCAGCACTAAATTCAAACAAGACATCAACTACAAATCCAAAGGTTTGAATTGATTGGTACCTTATCCTCCAGTAGTAAAAGTCACTGAACAAATGCAGGGAATAACATTTCACAGTTATGCATAATAAAGAAATTTTTCACTTGTGTTTATGCACCTATCAATGTTAAGCCCCAGGGTGGGCGGGGGGGGGGGGGGACGGGAAATTGACTGAGCGTGCCCTTCCCCTGCAGGGATTTTGACATTTAAGCGTTGCCCCAGGGTCGGGAATTTGACATGGCCGCCATCTTGGAAGACTGAGAGAAACTGGAAATGAGTGACCTGCCATCTTGGTAATACCCAGAAGTCACCAGAGGTAAATGACCTCTTCTTTTCTTGAAAGTAACAAGACAACATGAGCGAAAGAAAGGTGCAGAAATCTGTTTTATTTCTCGGTATATATAAACCTTTCTGAAGGTATCCATGTGGTTCCAACATCTTCAAACTGTCCAGGATAATCAGAAACGTGGTGCATCAAAGGCAGCCAAGACGAGGAGGGAAAGAGGATTGAACAAAAAGGCAGAGAATCAAAATACAGAGGCTAGCTACTTTATTGTCAGTGCAGTTTTGGACTCATTTTAGATTGGAAGTATATGTTTTTCAATTGTTACTAGTCTAAAAATCATGGCTTCTGAGTAGTCTCCTTTTGTAATTGACAGGTCTGCCAAATCTGCAAGAGTGAGGATCCTGATAATGCCCAAGAACAAGTCCTGCGGATACAGTGTGACACATGTGACATAGCACATCTTGGCCACCTTTATTATGCCCTGCAGAGGATGACATTTTCTGGCACTGCCTCTCTTGTGTTGCAGTGAACACTATATGAGGTTGTAAAAGACATCCTTTCCAACCTGTCAATTATTAAGTCCTGACTCTGTTAGAAAAAGTTACCCCACAGGTGGGAAATTGACATTTACTAGGTGCCTGGGGGTGGGGAATTTGACTCTGGCTCCATTAAAATGTCAACTTCCCCTGGGTATTGATTGGTGCATTACTTGTTCGATTTGTTAATTTAAATCGCGTCCTTTGTAGCAGTTCTTTGGGCAGTCAATGAATCGAAAACAAAGAATGGTATTAAAAATATAAAATAACCATTAACTAACCATCACAGAAAAAAAATAATGACACGAGTTTATTTATTAATTATGGTCATTACTAAAACCAGTTTGTAGTCGCCCAAAGTGAGCTTACAAACATGAGCTTTAGCTTAGCTAACAATTCGCTTTCTTTTCTGCGTGCCGCTTTAAAAATAGTATGCTCTGGACGGGAAAGCAACTTTGCCAACTTTCTCATTAATTAATGTAAAGCCAATGTTTCGAAGAGTCCCTGCTGTAGTGAGCACTATAATTAAACGCAAAAAGATGACCGAATTAACTAAAGACACAAAGTACAACAGACAAGATGAATCGACCAGGCCGAGTTTGCAATGGTGCAAATTTACCGATCGTTACTTACGTTTTTCTCGTCGCTTTCCTCTTCTCGATATTTCAAGGTTCCTGATAGCACTCAACAACAGAAAAAAACATACCATAAAGCCATAAAACAAAGCCAAACTGTATACGAACAGAGCCCTAATCAATTGGTTGGCCATCATGTACCAACAGCGACCGACCAAGGTACCGAACCGAAATCAGGACCCAAGGTCACTCATTTTCAGATGCTTGTTAGCAGGGGAGGGCTAGGGGCGGGGAAGACACGGAGCCAACAGACCGATATACAGGAGCCATTCACCCCTGTCGGATATCTTTTGTTTAATTCAACGTTAACATTTGTTCAGCTAACAAGACGCTGTGGTAGCGTTTATTTGGGCGTGGTTGTTCTGCGCGTATGTGAAATTTGTTATGTGTATGAGGGATATGTGGGTTTTGCAGTGGTAGTGTATGCGATGGTGCTTTTTGAGATGAGTGGAGTTTTCATTTACTGAAGTAATCTTTCTTATCTAACTGTAAATTAAAGCACACAGACTCATTGCAACACATTGTTGTCCAGCATTTTCCCCAAATACTGACACGTTTGCTTGACAATATGGAGCATGAATTGTTTTTGTACCATCTACAAAAACCGAAGGTCCTGGGTTCTTCTCGATATCAGTGAAAAGCTTGACTTGCTCAAAATTAATTAAGTGATTCAAACTCTTGTAAGCACTATAGAATGGATAGTTGCATGTACAAAAGCACGAATACTTACTTAAAATCCTACTTGGACATCTCATCCAACTTAAATCACCTCTTGTTTGATGCTTAGACGACAGATACACCTTCCCTCGTTTTCGAACGAATTTTGGACTTGTACTTCTGTACCGCTTTAAGTCTAAACAATTTCGATTATTAACGTAACAATGGATTTTAGACGACAATGGTGTATTTTTCCGAATACCCTTCCATACAAAAACCCTCACTTTCCGTGTTTTCTGTACCAAAGATTTCAATTTCTTTACAGGTAGTCTGCTAGGTGCACGACAACGTCGAGAAAAATAACTCACCTTATTTAAATCAACGGAACTGTAATTTCGCTTATAAATAAATTTTCCACGACGAGAACTCAATTCAACTTCTTTTATTTCTTCCACAACACAATTTTCCTAACTCTCAGTCCTTTGTGGTTTTAATTGTCGACAACCAGCAACAGACACAGGAAACTTGTTGTGTTCGCCATTGCAAAAATCACAATCGCTATTGCCACTCTGATAACCACCTTTACAAATCTTGCTACTCACAAACATTTTAAATATTTCTCTGTTGAAACTCTTATCTATTTTACACGTACACTCCTGATATTTCGATTTCTCATTGCGTCTATGGGGTCCATAAGTCTTTGATGTCATTGAATGTCTTGATAAATTCCTTTGTTTTCCTTTGAGTTCGCGAAACAGCCCATTCCGAAAACATTCCGTGCTATTTTTTAGTGTGGGCCTACCGCAAACAGTGTGTGCATTTGTAAGTTTAACGGAGAATAACATAATGAAACAATATATTAACACGTTCCTTAAAACGACGCATCCAAATGTTATCCGAACTGCTTGTTACTGCTGCTTCGAAAACTTTTGACCAAATGATATGCAAAGCATCCCGAATTGGATTGTCCACTCAACCTACCAAAATTGACCAATTACAAAGACATAAGAAATTTAAGGAGCTATCTCAGCTGTATCCTTTCCCGCAGACATTAGGGACTTTAAGATCCAAAGACGCGGACGGCGAAGATAACGTCAAAAAAACAATAGGTCTTATAAGCAAAACAACACTAAGAATGTCTGCGGGGAAGGCTATGTCAGCTGGAGAGCATACGCTCTGACGTTATGCACATTACTTTTAACTGTCAAAATTCTATTGTTTTTAACGCGTGACTTTCTCCATGCTCTGTAAAGAGAATTCGGTTTGAATAGGGAATATTTCGATGATCTATTTCCATATCATTTACGGAACGTATTTTCTCTGGTTGTGCTAGATCAAGAATACAAATGTTAAGACAATTTAGAGAAACAAACTTTTATGACACCCTGTATACCATTCTGCGCGTACTTTCACATTTCAATCTGTCAATTTTGGCCAATGAAACATTATCGGTAATCTTTGTTATGAAATTGACAACATTATTTACATATTTTTGGCGCCGTACTAACATGTTTTGATCACGTTTTGTCTAAATTTTAAGGCTTTTCGTGAGAACGTATTCTATTTTTAAACTCTGCATGTGTCAACATACTAGAAACGTTTTTTTCAATGATTCCGCCAAAGAGTAGCCTGCGAAGCGCAGACGTATTTCCGGTCGTCGCTTCTCTTCCTCCGAAAATAACGTCGTTATTTTTCGGAGGGAGAGAAGCGACGACCGGAAATACGTCTGGGTTTCGCAGGCTAGCCAAAGAGTCTTGAGGATTTAAAACAAACTACATTTTGCATGATTTGCACTTACATGATTCCGAACGTATGTTTTATGGATTTTGGTCTACTTTACGACAACGATCAAGGAGAATATGTAGTGTTTAATGACGTTCGCATGGCAAACATTCGCATCGCTTCGCTTGTTTACTTGCCCTGTTTACCTTAGCACATAATGCGTGCCTATTGCACATTTGAAAGTGAAAGAATGATCATTCTTTCACTTTTATCTATCACCGCAGTTGAAAAAATGAAATATTTCATAACTTCCCATTATTGCACATTTGCGATAAAATAAACAAGTGTGCATTACTCTATTTGGGGCCCCGCCCAAATAACAAGAATCACTTCGTGAATTTTACCGGGGCCACGTGGAAGGGCAGTTTCCATCAACAAGTTTGTCGGGCGACATGAAAATCTTTTCTATTGCAAATATTCTTTAGACTGATGAAAACTCGCTAGGATGAATACTGTAACTATATTTTGCAATACACAGGGATCTGATTTATTGATAAGTGGTAAATATAGTCGCATTAAACCATTCCGTGTGCAAACTAATCGAATTAATATTTATATGGTTACAGTTGTTGCTCCCTACTTCAAATTCTGACAATAGCATGCACAGGGTACCCGCGTGTTTAAAAATTGTTAACTTTGACCAAATTAAATTTACTTCTTTTGGATATCGTTATAAGAAGCAGTCTTTTCATTTAGATTTTCTGCCAATTCTTTGATACAGATCTAAAGAAACAATTACCCGCACCGCCAACATCTACTGATTGTAAACCAAGTTCACCTAATCTTGACTGTATCAAATTCTCAGAGGAAATAGGAGAGGTCAACTGCATTGTTGAGCTGTGATTTTGCATAAAAGGTCTAATTATTACTTCATGATGATCAGTGTTGTATTGAGTAGGTCCTGGATTCTTTTCAACATCTTTACTTAGTTTGAAATTCACATATGACTCACACAATTGGAAGAAAACAATGATAAATATCGATGTGCTTTACATTTTAGTTTCATTATCCTGTGATAATGCATGCCTGCTAAAGAAAGACAACAAATAAGCTTTCTTGGGTATAGCCATTTTATTTAAGTTAATTATCTTTGCATCGCGTTTGTTATTGCATTTGTATCGTGCATGATAAGGTTTTCTCACCTTATTAACATAGCAATGGAGCTTTGAAGACTTCGGTATCTCAATCGTTGAAATCTTTTTGAAGACAAATTTCTTCAAAATGCTATTCTTCTTGTTGGGACCTCTTCTGGAATTCTGCTCGGTTCACGAGCACGTCTAGATCGCCTTGTAGCACGTTTTTTAAGATGGTAGGAGGATTTTCATTGATATGCTGCACCTCTATGGCACACGCGGGGAATACTAAGATATGGGCGAAAATAATTTCCGCGTATGCGAAGAAGTGCAGCATAACCGGGTTTTCGTCGCTGAGGGGAGGAGGGGGGGGGGGGGGGCAAAAACGCAAGTATATATGCCCTCTCGGGGCATGAACGCATAGAAAAGCGATCTGAAGAGTGATCCTGATGTTGGCAAAACATTTAAATACCACGCTCAATACCCAGGGGTAATGCAAGGGTCCCAGGAGGGAAAACGTGCTAAATTATGGGTACAAACATAAACCACAAGGGACTGCAATGGACCGCAAACGAATATGCCGAGAACGTAGGATCTGTGAAGACCTGATCAGCAAAAATAAAAATGTGGACATATAATTCTGCAAGCAGAATACTGCAATGCTGATCGTACTACGTGAAAATTAACTCTGCAAGACATCAACAATACACCGAAAGAACTCAAAACATAGCGGGTTTGTAGCCATAGACAGCTGTTTCGCCCTTTTTGGGGCTCGTCAGTATGGCGTAACAACAGAAAAAACTCTGATGCAAAATATCCGCGCACTATGATTTTAAGCCCTGACCCAGAACTCTCAATACTCACAGAATCACGCCATACCACGTGCTTTCTGGGGGGCAAGAGTCCAAAATAATATAAAGTTAGCTTTGATAAGTGTTCGCTTTGATTCTCGATAAATTTCACGATGGGAGGTTCACTCAATGTAGATAGCTTTGATAAGTCGCTCTTATTCTCGATAAGTTTCACGATGGAGGGTTCACTCTTAAGTAATCGCTCGTAAATTTGTCTCTCCAAATATTCACTCTTAAATTTTCGCTCATAACCTAGTCCATAGTAAAGGTTGGGGAACAAAAAGCTAGTCTTTCTCTTGACTGTCCTCCATGCCTGTCCTCCAGTGCTTTTCAAAATGGCGGATAAGATTTTAATGAGAGAGCCAAAGTAACGACCCAGCGATATATCCCTAACAATGTAACGTTGAAAAAACGGACCGTCTGCATTTTAAGACCGGTGCCCGCCTTCGGCCGGCCCCGGTAATAAATTGATGTTTAAAGAGGCGAGGGTACAAGAGCATTTGGGCGTTGGTGTGTGGGGGCACATTTATCCCGGGTGGCAAAAAGGGAGGTGCGTAACATTTTTAACTTTTGTGTTTCTCCCGATGGAGGTCTCTAAGATCCAAGAAGATTGCCTCCATTATCTTGCACTCAAAGACCATTTCAACAAACTAAAAATGCCAGGAAGAAATATTCTTCAAACTGTGTTTTAAGAAGAGGACTATTGTGACCCCGGGGAGGGGGGATACTCCCTATATAATGACCCTATATGGGGGCGGAGACTCCGCCCTCAAGGGCTACCTTCAGGTATATGAAAAAGTACAGGGATTTCACTAGTTAAAGTATATGAAAGGGTAGAGAAATCTGTCATTTTGATCTGTAAAAAGGACCAAAAGGGCTAAAAGATAAATTATGGCGTTAAAAAGTCCAAAAAAGTTCTGATTTTGTGATTGATTCATTTTAAAAGACATTGCATTCACAGCAGTTTACAGTAAAGGGATGAAAAGTTCTAATAAACTTGGTAAAAAGAAATGGGTACCATTTGTCAATACAAGGTATTTGAAAAGGGAACCCTTTTCGTGAAAAATGGTTTATAAAAAGGGCAAGGGGTTAGAGCTCGGGGCGGAAGCCTCCCCGTACAAAACTTGTTGAGTACCACCCCCTCTCTCGCTGGGATTGTGCCAGCTTTTTTAGAAACCATGTTGAATTTACTATTATAAAGGGAGAGCCAATTTTTAATAGTGGTGAATTCTTATGAGTTAATGTTTTTTTTTTCCAAACAACTCTGTGGAAAGGCCCGGGGTAGATGTTATTTAGGGATTCCAGGGATTCTACGTTTGTCCCCTGACAGGTTTTTTTCGTTTTCCAATATTGCGACGAGAAAGCGGACCCGAATGGCAGGGCTCGAGTGGAAAAGGAGGCAGGTGTTTCATTTTCAGAACAGAAAAGTATTTTTATTATCACAGGACACCTAATGACAGAAGTGTTCTTTCTCATTCCTTAACTATCTTATGTTCAGTCACGGCTATAAGTCATTCCCGGGGGAGGTACTTCCTTATAAGAGGCTAATGGGGATGCACCGCCGGATGGGGTCGCATTTTCACGTCTGGATTGACTATAACTGGGTCGCATTTACAATGGAGTTACTAGAATGGGGTCGCACATTTTCGGATTTTGGGGGTAAAAAACGTTCTTCACATTCACGGTTAGCAAACGTACCAGAATGTTTGTACTGTAGGCGAAAAGTGAAGTATTCTTCATTCATTATAATGTACTATAGATACATAAATAGAAACTAACTTCGGATGATGATGTTACACGGGACGATTCGCAACGACGATTTTTAGCGCAACACAGCGTAGCAATGTTGGAACGATGTTACAACCATTTAAAATAATGTCGCAACAATGTTGTAATGCTGTGTTGCGCTAAAGATCGTCGTTGCGAATCGTTTCGTGTAACATCGCCTTAACTATGGTGGTATCGAGAAAATTACATTTGCCCAAAAGTGACTAAGATGGGGTCTATTATTGGCCACCGCCGTTTTTTCCGACTCAGCTGACCTCTCCTCGGTATCCGAGGATAGTCTCCAGTAGGAGCCAAAATAGTGTCCCCAATTAGTACTTTCATGCTAAATGCATTGACACTCAAATAAAGTGCATTTTGTTTCATGCTGACCATGGGAGTTATGAACGCACTTCGTAAAAACTAAACCCACGAGGCTCTAACTTAAACCAAAACAGGACTGACTCTGATGTTGGTAACAAACATAGTCAGCTATAACCCAAAAGTGTGCTCACTTCAAGGATTGACACTCAAATTTAATAAATGATACTATTATGTTACAAAAAATCCCTTATAAGGTAAATTCAAAAACCTGTCTATACAATTACGGATTAACCTTGATATACAAACCTAATGTTGCTAAGCACGAGTGAATCTTCAAGTGCAAACATAAAATGAACTGAGCAGGTACCACGGGACTAAAATCTTCATAACATCTAGAAAAGTCTTCACAACATTATAGTGGACAGTCCCTTGCGGACCTGTAAGACCTCATGTTGAAAATGGTCTGGTCTTAACTTTGCAATAAGAAATTATTGATAAATCTGTTAAGCAAATAGAGATTTACAGGAACAACTTCAACATCATACTAACAAAAACTGAAAGCTTAAGAGCATTTAAAGGGGGGGGGGGGGGTCTAGAAAATTCAGAAAGTGAGGGGAGGGGCAGGATCTGCTGAACACTTGCAAGCTATATATTATTGAGAATTCTTCAAGCAAAAATTGCAAAATTTCACAGAGAAAAAGGAGGGCGCGATCTCCTCAGACCACCACTAAATCAACCCATGCATTATTTACATTGAAACATTATCCTTTTCCATCATTTACGTGCTGTTAAAAACCCAGTTTGGCAATTCACAGGAAAGGTTTCACAATTTGATGTATCCAGCAATGTCAGCGTGGAAGGAAATCTTTTTCTGTTTGTTAATCATATCCCAGTAATTACTACAAAGTGGATTTTGCATGAGCTACCTTAAAAATATTCCTACTAAATGATAGAAAGCAAGTCTTTGGTTAGTTATCTTTGAATCCAGAAATGATCTGCATGCAGATTTAAGCTCTGTTATCTCAGCGAAAGATAAAGGTTCCCTTTGATGGCCTTCTGCTCTTATACAAGAGAGGAATCTTGAGCCAAAATTCATACAGTAAAACGCTACTAAAACTCTAATTTTCGTAATTACAAATGAATGTGAATATTTATTATTGACATCTACAAAGTCGAGAGCCACTTCCCGACTTCTTCTTTCTCTTCTCGGCACCTTAACAAAAAAATCAAAAAAGCCATCATATAGAAGCCAAAACTACCCAACATTTGTTGCCCTTGTATCTCATAACGCGCTTAGCACCACTAAGGGCGTAATGATCTATTAAGGGACAAGCGAAGCACTTGCTTTATTTATATTTTTAACTTGAAGGATTTAAAGAATGAAAGAAAGAGAATAGGTTTAAGCAAAAGATCATAATCGTCTTTATAATGTTGGTTTAAGGGAGTTTATTATTGTGTCTTTAATTTTGAAGCAGGTGCTAGGGAAAAGTGTTCAAGCTGTAATTTAAAAAAATGCGCGCACTTATATGTGACAAAATTTGGACAGTTTGATGCCAAATCTGGATATGACGTCACCAGGGCACGCTCAATGTAAAGTGACCCAATTTAGAAAATTGAGGTTTTACTCAGAAACGTACATTTTGGCTCATAACATTTAGTATTACCGTGAACCTTAGCAAATGATTATGATAATATACTGATGATGATGATGATGATGATGATGATGATGATGATGAGAATAAATAATGATGATGATGTTGTTGTTGCTGATGTTGATGATGATCAGAGCATCAAAGAGGTACTGTGGTGAATTGTAACCTTGCAAAGAAAGCAGTGACATACTCTAATATAGAGCAAAAACAAAGTGAACGATCCGAGATCACATTACACAAGTAATAATAATAATTATAATTATAATAATAATAATATTTAATACTCTACAGCGCATTTTAACATAGTAATCTGATCAAATGCGCATACACAAAAATAATACTTACATAGCCTATATTATACTACCGGCTCTAATAACTGAAATTATTGACCCTTTCAATTGCCACATCAATACTTTAGCATTACTAAAAACGAGCAAAAGATAAAGAAAAGAAAGGAAATAAAAGTTGAAAGTAAAAGAACCTCTGATAACTCAACCTAGACGCTGTACGCTTCTCTGAATTTTTTGCCGTTCATGGGCAGTGGTTGTGCCCAGATTTTGGGGCAAATCGTCTCTAGCTGAGTAAAGAAACTTAGCCATACAAATTTGTTATAAGCATCAAGGCATATTTTAATATTTTAAAAAAAGGAAAAGGCCTCACTTTCGGTTGACGTACGTTGCTCAAAAACGTCTTTGCTTAAGCTCCATAATGTTTGAGGGGAGGGGTGGCTAAAAACAAACTAGGTCACAGCAACAACAACAGGCAAAGACAAATATTAGGAGTTAAAGGGTCGAAATATCTCACCATCCAAAGATGCAAAGCTGTCAGATCTGTGATCCTCGTCCTGTGAATCCAGGTAACCATCTCCCTCAGATGACACATCAGTATCAGCATTTGAACCTTTCTCACCCATCTGCTGTTTTTTTTGTCTAGCATTGTATTTGTCTCTCTTAGCTCTTTTCTCTGTAAAAAAAAAAAGAGTAATTAAGCTTATAATGCACAAGATACGAGGAAAGTCAAACGTTGACCATAACATATCCTTTTTAAGCGACCTAACATAGGTGGGCCAAATTACCCATTTTACCCACCGGCAAATGGCTGTTGCCGACGGAGGAGCGGCTTTTTGTGTGACCGATTTTCCTAAAGTGAAATTCAGTGCCTCGGGGAAATTTCCATGATACATCGGAAAAGGAACCGTTCATTAAAAAATTTGCTTACACACCTGAAAAGGACCGGCCAAATACAACAAAATCCGAAATAGTAAAAGTTCTTGCTGAATAGACTTTATTAAATAAATGATTGCTCCATAAAATTTCATCCACAGACTGCGCAAAATAGATATTTCACCCCCGGTTGGTGGGGCTAAAGGGAGAGACATCGATCTCGACCGTTGTAAGGTGAGTGTTAACGACAGATCAAACTGTTATGAAACCTATAGTCTTAAGTTCATCAGTCTTAGCAGCATCGGCTGACAGCAATGATCATGATTTGCCACAGCAGTGTTCTATGCAAGGATTTCACTTACGATGCTCCATACCTTATAAGTCTTATCAAGCTGCCATCATTTCTAACCTTGTAAAAACATCGCAGACGTTCTCTTCATTTCATCCCGGTCCTCGTCGCCCTCATGCTCGTACTCGTCTTCGTTCGCGTCCTCGTCCTGCATGTCTAGAGCACGTTGTTGATACTCCCTCGCTTGCTCGAAGTCACCTAAATCCCAGCAAATTAAAGATAAGTTATTGTAGTCTCTTGCAACATTAACATGTTCCAGGCCGAGCTTGTCCAGATCAATGTCTAGAGCATATTGCTGATACTCCTTGGCTTGTTCGAAGTCACCTAAATCCCGGCAAATTAAAGCTAAAGTCGTGTAGCTTGTTGCAACTTTAATATGTTCCGGCCCGAGTTTCTCCATTTTGATCTCTACAGCACGTTGTCCATAATCCTTGGCTTGCTCGAACTCACCTAAATTCTGGTAAATCAAAGATAAGTTATTGTAGTCTCTTGCAACATGAACATGTTCCGGGCCGAGCTTGTCCAGATCGATGTCTAGAGCACGTTGCTGATACTCTTTGGCTTGCTCGAACTCACCTAAATCCCAGCAAATTAAAGATAAGTTATTGTAGTCTCTTGCAACATTAACATGTTCCAGGCCGAGCTTGTCCACATCGATGTCTAGAGCATGTTGCTGATACTCTTTGGCTTGCTCGAAGTCACCTAAATTCTTGTAAATCAAAGATAAGTTATTGTAGTCTCTTGCAACATCAACATGTTCCGGGCCGAGCTTGTCCAGATCGATGTGTAGAGCACGTTGCTGATACTCTTTGGCTTGCTCGAAGTCACCTAAATCCCGGCAAATTAAAGATAAGTTATTGTAGTCTCTTGCAACATTAACATGTTCCAGGCCGAGCTTGTCCAGATCGATGTCTAGAGCATATTGCTGATACTCCTTGGCTTGTTCGAAGTCACCTAAATCCCGGCAAATTAAAGCTAAAGTCGTGTAGCTTGTTGCAACTTTAATATGTTCCGGCCCGAGTTTCTCCATTTTGATCTCTACAGCACGTTGTCCATAATCCTTGGCTTGCTCGAACTCACCTAAATTCTGGTAAATCAAAGATAAGTTATTGTAGTCTCTTGCAACATGAACATGTTCCGGGCCGAGCTTGTCCAGATCGATGTCTAGAGCACGTTGCTGATACTCTTTGGCTTGCTCGAACTCACCTAAATCCCAGCAAATTAAAGATAAGTTATTGTAGTCTCTTGCAACATGAACATGTTCCGGGCCGAGCTTGTCCAGATCGATGTCTAGAGCACGTTGCTGATACTCTTTGGCTTGCTCGAACTCACCTAAATCCCAGCAAATTAAAGATAAGTTATTGTAGTCTCTTGCAACATGAACATGTTCCGGGCCGAGCTTGTCCAGATCGATGTCTAGAGCACGTTGCTGATACTCTTTGGCTTGCTCGAACTCACCTAAATCCCAGCAAATTAAAGATAAGTTATTGTAGTCTCTTGCAACATCAACATGTTCCGGGCCGAGCTTGTCCACATCGATGTCTAGAGCATGTTGCTGATACTCTTTGGCTTGCTCGAAGTCACCTAAATTCTTGTAAATCAAAGATAAGTTATTGTAGTCTCTTGCAACATCAACATGTTCCGGGCCGAGCTTGTCCAGATCGATGTCTAGAGCACGTTGCTGATACTCTTTGGCTTGCTCGAACTCACCTAAATCCCAGCAAATTAAAGATAAGTTATTGTAGTCTCTTGCAACATCAACATGTTCCGGGCCGAGCTTGTCCACATCGATGTCTAGAGCATGTTGCTGATACTCTTTGGCTTGCTCGAAGTCACCTAAATTCTTGTAAATCAAAGATAAGTTATTGTAGTCTCTTGCAACATCAACATGTTCCGGGCCGAGCTTGTCCACATCGATGTCTAGAGCATGTTGCTGATACTCTTTGGCTTGCTCGAAGTCACCTAAATTCTTGTAAATCAAAGATAAGTTATTGTAGTCTCTTGCAACATGAACATGTTCCGGGCCGAGCTTGTCCAGATCGATGTGTAGAGCACGTTGCTGATACTCTTTGGCTTGCTCGAAGTCACCTAAATCCCGGCAAATTAAAGATAAGTTATTGTAGTCTCTTGCAACATTAACATGTTCCAGGCCGAGCTTGTCCAGATCGATGTCTAGAGCACGTTGCTGATACTCTTTGGCTTGCTCGAACTCACCTAAATCCCAGCAAATTAAAGATAAGTTATTGTAGTCTCTTGCAACATTAACATGTTCCAGGCCGAGCTTGTCCACATCGATGTCTAGAGCATGTTGCTGATACTCTTTGGCTTGCTCGAAGTCACCTAAATTCTTGTAAATCAAAGATAAGTTATTGTAGTCTCTTGCAACATCAACATGTTCCGGGCCGAGCTTGTCCAGATCGATGTGTAGAGCACGTTGCTGATACTCTTTGGCTTGCTCGAAGTCACCTAAATCCCGGCAAATTAAAGATAAGTTATTGTAGTCTCTTGCAACATTAACATGTTCCAGGCCGAGCTTGTCCAGATCGATGTCTAGAGCATATTGCTGATACTCCTTGGCTTGTTCGAAGTCACCTAAATCCCGGCAAATTAAAGCTAAAGTCGTGTAGCTTGTTGCAACTTTAATATGTTCCGGCCCGAGTTTCTCCATTTTGATCTCTACAGCACGTTGTCCATAATCCTTGGCTTGCTCGAACTCACCTAAATTCTGGTAAATCAAAGATAAGTTATTGTAGTCTCTTGCAACATGAACATGTTCCGGGCCGAGCTTGTCCAGATCGATGTCTAGAGCACGTTGCTGATACTCTTTGGCTTGCTCGAACTCACCTAAATCCCAGCAAATTAAAGATAAGTTATTGTAGTCTCTTGCAACATGAACATGTTCCGGGCCGAGCTTGTCCAGATCGATGTCTAGAGCACGTTGCTGATACTCTTTGGCTTGCTCGAACTCACCTAAATCCCAGCAAATTAAAGATAAGTTATTGTAGTCTCTTGCAACATGAACATGTTCCGGGCCGAGCTTGTCCAGATCGATGTCTAGAGCACGTTGCTGATACTCTTTGGCTTGCTCGAACTCACCTAAATCCCAGCAAATTAAAGATAAGTTATTGTAGTCTCTTGCAACATGAACATGTTCCGGGCCGAGCTTGTCCACATCGATGTCTAGAGCATGTTGCTGATACTCTTTGGCTTGCTCGAAGTCACCTAAATTCTTGTAAATCAAAGATAAGTTATTGTAGTCTCTTGCAACATCAACATGTTCCGGGCCGAGCTTGTCCAGATCGATGTCTAGAGCACGTTGCTGATACTCTTTGGCTTGCTCGAACTCACCTAAATCCCAGCAAATTAAAGATAAGTTATTGTAGTCTCTTGCAACATCAACATGTTCCGGGCCGAGCTTGTCCACATCGATGTCTAGAGCATGTTGCTGATACTCTTTGGCTTGCTCGAAGTCACCTAAATTCTTGTAAATCAAAGATAAGTTATTGTAGTCTCTTGCAACATCAACATGTTCCGGGCCGAGCTTGTCCACATCGATGTCTAGAGCATGTTGCTGATACTCTTTGGCTTGCTCGAAGTCACCTAAATTCTTGTAAATCAAAGATAAGTTATTGTAGTCTCTTGCAACATCAACATGTTCCGGGCCGAGCTTGTCCACATCGATGTGTAGAGCACGTTGCTGATACTCTTTGGCTTGCTCGAAGTCACCTAAATCCCGGCAAATTAAAGATAAGTTATTGTAGTCTCTTGCAACATTAACATGTTCCAGGCCGAGCTTGTCCAGATCGATGTCTAGAGCATATTGCTGATACTCCTTGGCTTGTTCGAAGTCACCTAAATCCCGGCAAATTAAAGCTAAAGTCGTGTAGCTTGTTGCAACTTTAATATGTTCCGGCCCGAGTTTCTCCATTTTGATCTCTACAGCACGTTGTCCATAATCCTTGGCTTGCTCGAACTCACCTAAATTCTGGTAAATCAAAGATAAGTTATTGTAGTCTCTTGCAACATGAACATGTTCCGGGCCGAGCTTGTCCAGATCGATGTCTAGAGCACGTTGCTGATACTCTTTGGCTTGCTCGAACTCACCTAAATCCCAGCAAATTAAAGATAAGTTATTGTAGTCTCTTGCAACATGAACATGTTCCGGGCCGAGCTTGTCCACATCGATGTCTAGAGCATGTTGCTGATACTCTTTGGCTTGCTCGAACTCACCTAAATTCTTGTAAATCAAAGATAAGTTATTGTAGTCTCTTGCAACATCAACATGTTCCGGGCCGAGCTTGTCCACATCGATGTCTAGAGCATGTTGCTGATACTCTTTGGCTTGCTCGAAGTCACCTAAATTCTTGTAAATCAAAGATAAGTTATTGTAGTCTCTTGCAACATCAACATGTTCCGGGCCGAGCTTGTCCAGATCGATGTGTAGAGCACGTTGCTGATACTCTTTGGCTTGCTCGAAGTCACCTAAATCCCGGCAAATTAAAGATAAGTTATTGTAGTCTCTTACAACATTAACATGTTCCAGGCCGAGCTTGTCCAGATCGATGTCTAGAGCACGTTGCTGATACTCCTTGGCTTGTTCGAAGTCACCTAAATCCCGGCAAATTAAAGCTAAAGTCGTGTAGCTTGTTGCAACTTTAATATGTTCCGGCCCGAGTTTCTCCATTTTGATCTCTACAGCACGTTGTCCATAATCCTTGGCTTGCTCGAACTCACCTAAATTCTGGTAAATCAAAGATAAGTTATTGTAGTCTCTTGCAACATGAACATGTTCCGGGCCGAGCTTGTCCAGATCGATGTCTAGAGCACGTTGCTGATACTCTTTGGCTTGCTCGAACTCACCTAAATCCCAGCAAATTAAAGATAAGTTATTGTAGTCTCTTGCAACATGAACATGTTCCGGGCCGAGCTTGTCCAGATCGATGTCTAGAGCACGTTGCTGATACTCTTTGGCTTGCTCGAACTCACCTAAATCCCAGCAAATTAAAGATAAGTTATTGTAGTCTCTTGCAACATGAACATGTTCCGGGCCGAGCTTGTCCAGATCGATGTCTAGAGCACGTTGCTGATACTCTTTGGCTTGCTCGAACTCACCTAAATCCCAGCAAATTAAAGATAAGTTATTGTAGTCTCTTGCAACATGAACATGTTCCGGGCCGAGCTTGTCCACATCGATGTCTAGAGCATGTTGCTGATACTCTTTGGCTTGCTCGAAGTCACCTAAATTCTTGTAAATCAAAGATAAGTTATTGTAGTCTCTTGCAACATCAACATGTTCCGGACCGAGCTTGTCCAGATCGATGTGTAGAGCACGTTGCTGATACTCTTTGGCTTGCTCGAAGTCACCTAAATCCCCGCAAATTAAAGATAAGTTATTGTAGTCTCTTGCAACATGAACATGTTCCGGGCCGAGCTTGTCCAGATCGATGTGTAGAGCACGTTGCTGATACTCTTTGGCTTGCTCGAAGTCACCTAAATCCCAGCAAATTAAAGATAAGTTATTGTAGTCTCTTGCAACATTAACATGTCCCGGGCCGAGCTCTTGAAGCTTAAAAGCGAGTGAATATTTAAAATATGTTTTTGCTCCTTCGAATTCACAATGCATTTTACAAATATTTCCAAGGTTTTCACATTTTTCGGAAATGTCCGTATCATGAACTTGAAAGAAATTATCTGTTAAAGACACTTTGTCAGTTACCATAGTTAAAGCTTTCAAATGTGCAGCGATGTGTCTGGTGTGCAGTCTCTCATTCTCTGGCGGAGTTGCGCCGATAAATTCGTTGAATGACGAAATGACCACACTAACGACCTCATTGGTTTGGCTTTCTGGACAATCTTTTGTTACAGTTTTAATAGCATCATGCACAACCTGGTGAAGTCGAACAAAACAGCCACCCTCGTCATCTTGGAACAGGACAAGTGAGCTTCTTTTTAATCTCATGCGAATTAGTTCCTTGTCCGCTTCATCAAACTCTTCATCTGAGTTCATGATGTAACTAACTACTATTTCGACGTTTAATGGTCGTGGCGCGCAAAGGGAAACAAAAGTGAAAAGGTGTTTTTGAAATTTGTCGGATCTCATCAGTGTTTCGACGGCTAAAGTTATTGCCTTGGTCATTGAATTTGGATAAATTGGATTAGTGTTGACGAGTGTATCCTCCGTTTTCTGTCTTTTGCCTTTTTCTAAGATCTTCAGGTATTCCTCCCACCCAAAATGCGTCGATACCCTTTCCTCCCGAATCTCTTTAATAAAGACCGCAGCGCCTGCTAAAGCAAGAGGTTGATAATCCAGTTTTTGTGCTACTGTTCCTACCAGCTCGCTATCTGGGATACCAGAAAGCTTGGACAATAATGAACGGGCGTCATTGGGCTCCATACCTTTGCTTACCGAGATGTGGTTAACAAAAGAACTTTCTGAGGGAATTGATGTTTTGTCCTGGATCGTAATAAGCAACTGGCCCCTTGCCCAAGCCTCGTTTTCAAACCGTGGTAAATCGACATGCACAGATGACATAGTAGTGACATTGTCAACCACCAGTAGCCACGACGTGTAACAGGTAATTTTTACAGCGACAAGCATCTTAAGACTAGTTATCTTTTCGTCCACGGTCGAGTCCTTTGAGCCGAGGGTTTCCACAATTGAATAGTCTGGGCACTTTAAATGGCGAGCAAATGAGGCATACGACTCCAAAAGTGAATCTGGACTTGCAGCATTTAAGGTCATCACAAATGAAGACCCACCTGGCATTTCTTTGAGGTCGTCAAAGAATCTCTCAGCTACGAGGCCAGCTAGCTGTGATTTACCGCTTCCAGGATTCCCTGAGATGTATAGATAACTCAACCTGTTGTCACTGGACTCATTAAGTTTCCTCAGCTGTTGGACTACTTTAGCTACTTCACTTTCACGACCACCCATTTCATGCGAAGGTTTAGGAGGAAGAACACAGAATGAAGGTACTTCATTTTGGAGCTGATCTTCAAGGACCTGGCGTTGACTCTCTTTTTCTTGAACTTGTTGTTTCAGATTATCAACTTCTTTGAGGACCTTTGTTAAATCTTTTGTTGGAAATGTTTTCTGATATTTCAGGTCTTGAATTTTTACAGTGGGAAGACTAAGCGCTTGAAACGCAACATCAACTTTGCTAATAGCATTCTGAAACTCTATCTCAGAGAGACTACCTTGTGGCATGTGAGCGAATTCTTTGTTCCTGAAATTTCGTAGATCATCTACACTTTTTCTGACTGTTGCGCTAAGACGTGGTCCGACGCAATCAGAGAAAAGGATGGCGTAAAACAGCATTGTACAATCCCATTCCCCTCGGTTTCCGTTTTTAATAGTGGCCAAAAGATGAGCGTTTCTTTTTTGATTTCGAGGAGACTCTCCATTATAAAAGTCCATTCCATTGCGAGGCTCGTCTTTCCATTCTCGTTTTGTTGTTTTGTACAGTTTGTCCCATTCTTGTTTAAATATTTCTCTCAGACCCTCCGCTAGTATGTCAGTAGTTACACAACAAATTCTGTAATAGTTCAGCTGTTCATCGGAAAATTCCTTTGAAGATGCCATACTTGATGTACGTCTGATGCTTTAATCTTTGGGGAAGAAATTTTTCTTGCAATTAGTGACAACATACCCGGGAGTAATATCCTTTGTAAGCTATATAGATGTGTACCACAAACGGTATGGCTTTTGAGCCGATTTGGTCTCGATCATGAAAACGAGAATAGATTTTGCCCATCGTAAGTGTCAAAACGGGTACAGTTTTCAATGGAGAGTTTATACAGGTATTTTTGCCTAAACAATTATTCAGTTTCAGATACTACTAAATGATGATAAAAAAGGCCTAAAAATTTGTTTGACTTTACTTGAACGAGGTCATGGGTTCCCAAAACCGAGTATAACGTTTAGAGCCAGCGCTGGCAATGATTATGCATTTTAGAGAGGGACCCGTTTCTCGAAAGTTTCGGTTACTAGTAGGACTACCTTTATCGCCTTTTAATTAGATCACCTTTCACCTTATTTTGCCGCCACTCCTTTTATTTGTACCCTGCAGAAGGGCAGAAGCGCGGGGGAGAATTTGTCACAAAGCGGGCGTGGAGCGCAAGACGCCTGCGACGGGTGAAAGCGCTTTCTCGCGCGCCGTGCCGGCCTTCTCGCGCACATCTTCGCTCGCCTCAAAAACGAGGAAAAGGGCTACTTTATATTTCTATTTACAATAAAGTAGGATTTACTTTACGCTAGAAATATTTTAACAGAACTAAGAGCTACTAAGGCCGAACACTTGTAGAACACAACTGTGCAAAACAGTCTGTCATGCTTCATCTGTTGGTAAACGAACGTTCAGAACATAAAGCTTATGGCTTTTTGTTTCTCGCTGAGACGTTTTACATAGATCTAAAGAGAGTTAACGTCAATAAGTAACTTCAAGTCCACTTAATCACTTAATCTAAGTGCGCATATACTATAGCTCTACGTCGGTAACTATTGCCTCTGGTCAAACCTTGTTTACACTGTATTTTGCTTCCAGAGCGATCCAAAACCAGAGCTTACTTCGGCACCTCGAATAATGGCCGAAACAGTAAAAAAAAGTCTCTAAAAGGCTATAATTCGTAACCATTTGCTGCGAAAGTCTCCGTTAGACGTTCTTTTGAACAGTCTCATAGTCTGAATAACCGACATGAACGCTTTCCCCATCATTTAATTCTACCATGTAACTTATACAAATTAAAGGATTTTGACCGCGTTTAGAAGCACAGCTGCTTATTGCATTTTCTTACCGTTTGGAACTCCTGAGTCAGGCAGCAAATCTCGAAGATGCCAAGGCTTTATAAGGTATCATTAAGCTTCCGCTGGAATGACGAAGGGAAAGAGGCTGTCAAAACGAAAGCGGAATGTTTTAAGGAGTGACGACTATTTTTATTTTCATCATTATTCCTTTCAAATATGCATTACTGACGAAGCGTGAGGTCAATATAACTGGATATACTTTGTTAGACTTTCTAAAAGTCATTTATTTTTTTCCTGTTTGGTTATGCTACGAGACTTCGTCGCTCGATCGCTCGCTTCGCGACCTGATGCATTGAAGCTCGCTTCGCTCACTTTTAAGAACTTATGTGAGGTCGACTTGTAGCAAGTCTAGCATTTTGTTGACCCGAGACGAGTCGAGGCCAATGAAAAAAGAACGACGCCAATATCCAGCTATCTCATTTTCTCGCTTACCCTTCCCAGCGTCCTTTGCGTCAACGATAAACGCTCTCATGGTTCATTGCGCGATACTATCGCTCGCAGTCGCGTTTTCTGTTCTACAAACACACTTGAGATGAGACGCCTAGGAACGAGACAGTTTATCTAAGTATATCGAGTACTGACATCTATAAGACTAAAAGAAATCTACTAAGCATGAGGTGTGTTGACAAGATACCCGCGCCACATGATCGGTATGGGATCAAAGAGCGCGAGTGACATCACGATGCCTCGAACATTTCGGATGGCAAACCTGTGACACGACTTAAAGATACATATCTCCCCCATTCCTGTGAAGAAAGTCACCAACTTGTGCCTTGAATAGACCTGTTTAGCTTGGATGTTTTTTTAGTTTCAGCTCAGGCGATGCTAGATTTTACTTTTTGTCTTTTCATAAATTATGCATACATATACACGTGGATGCACGCGAACGCGCGCGTGAGAAAAGGTCTGGAGTGAGGGTGCAAATGGAGAGTGAGACTGGAGAGAGACACACGCCCCATGGGCGTGTGAAGCCCACGTGCTTAGCACGAAAATATCGATCATGCCAGCGCTTCGCACCTTGTAAAACCGATTTTCAGAAGAAGTGTGACTGTTTCGCAGTCTAAAGAGGTGTATTGACAAAATACAGTCTGTGATTTGTATGAAATTTAATCCCAGACTCGTTTCATTGGAATGGAACAATGAAATGCGAAAGGTTTATGAACTGTTCACGGTCACCTTAATTTACCAAGTATAGCCTGGGGATGAGGATCAAATACACTAAGGGAGTGGGGGACGCTTAAACCCGACGCCCACCCCCTTGTACCATGTGTGTAGCCGCACACTGAAAGCAAGGTGGCCGGCCGTAACAATAGGTCCTCGATATCGACAATCTTACGGGAGAATAGGGTATTGTGAACAGTCCAAAAGGTCCATTGCTAGTAGATCCTATTCAGTTGTTATCTGTACCAGGATAAGATCAGGAACTTGTACAGTCAAACCCAGCTTTACGGACACCTGGTTATTACGAACAGTTTGCTTTGTCCCTGAAGAAAGAAAGCCCCTAGATTTTCTCTAAATTCAACTAGGGCTGTCTATAAGTTCCTCGGCAACTTTTGAGCAACTTTTCAGATTTGGAGCAACTTTTAGTCCTTCGAGCAACTTTTCGGATTTCGTGCAACATTTTTCTTTTTTGAATAACTTTCTTGCTTTTTTAAGGCAATTTGTAACTAAAAACCGCCCATTCAAGTTCTAATTTAAAGCATCAGTTGTTTTTATGCATGATTTTGCGTAAAATGCCTTTTGTAAACAAAAAACACTATTCCCATGGTGGTCTGCCTGTGGTAGCAGCAGAAGGTAGTCAGCGGATATGCTGAAAAATTCAAAATGGCGGAGCCGAGTGATTATTCAAGCTCGAGTGAAGATGATGAATATTCAGATCCTTTAGAAGTAGCAGCTAGTGCTGAGCTAGATTAAGTACTCCAGAAAAAGCCAGTACTTCTCGGAAAAGAAAAATGCAGACTAATCCAGCCGAAAAGAAGAGAAATGTGTCGCGTGGGATAAAGTGAACGAGTTTAAAGAGGGGGATGAATAGGGGTATGCAAATCCGCCGATCCGTGGTATTTTTAGGTCCGATCCGTCGATCCGACTTAATTTTTGTTCAAATCCGAATCCGTGTTACTTAAAAAAAAATTTCGTGGATATAGAAAGTAGCGTTGTAGCAGTAAGAAATAAGCCTTGACAGGCCAAACACGACTCATAAGCTCGTGATAGTGTGACTTGTGACCTTGAGAGTCCGCTTGAACAGTGGTTCTCTTTCTTTTTTTCTCTCGCACGAAGGTTACTAGCACCACACAGTGCATGACTTGTAGCATTCTAAACCTTGACTGAGTAAATCTTGTTTTTGCCGCAATAAGTCTCATATTTAGAGGTCATGAAGCAGGTTTGTTACATGCATACTGAGTAATCATTTCCTGTGGTTTATGCTTCTGTCAGGTGTCCCTGATAGGATTTGATTTCAGATACAGTTGCAAAGTGTTTTATATCCTTTCACCTCTGTGTATTACGGCTGAATAAAGATTTTAGCTTTTTTGGTTTTCTCCGAAATGACTGTATCTGAATAACTACATGGATGCATGCAAGTTTCTTTGTCCGTGAATGTGATTATTTCCTGCCATGTCAGTATGACTCTGGGCCCAGCTCCATAGTGTGGTTTGCAGGATTTTGAATTTCCACGGATAGTGCGATCTTCAGATTTGAGTTGTACACTAAACGAAAGCTACACCAAGTTTTGAGAAATATGCCGTGCATCAGTCAGGCTAATTCTCTTAGCGCTCACACAGTCCATTTAGTTTTTCTTAACATAAGTGAGTCTTTGAACTAGAGCGCTGTATTTACTTAAGTTTTTGCTCAACAGTCGTGTGTGTGACTGCTATGAATTCTTAAGCAAGACTGCAGTTTCGGAACTATAGCGTTGCTGGTCAGTTGCTACTATGGTAAAGTCTTAGGTACAGAGAGCGAAGCAGACTGTTTAAATACTGGTGGCTAGGATCGAAAATATTAACTTGCCATTGGCTGCAAAAGTGACCAATAGCGTAGGTGTATCTTTGATCCGCGTTATGTTGTGCTCCCTTCAAGGACTTCAAGGTCAAAAATGCTTTTTTGGGCTGAACCGGTGGCTGCACAAATGTCCAGCACTGGCCACAAGATCCCTACTTTCCTTTTTCATCCTTAGTTCTACACTTCTCAGAGGTGTGGAAGTGTGAAATAGTCTGCCGACAGAGTCAGAGCTAGTCAGGATATTGTCGCACTCTCCCCGCAGTCATATGTATGAAATGAGAATAAAGCGCAGTGGGAGTATTAGTTGGTTTTATTCCTGCAACTCGTTTTACGTCTTTTTAAATGCTTTTTTTACATTTAGACAACAATTCTGTGACTAGAAGATTTTAGCCTTGTTTCACTGCCATCTGTTTGAATACCCGAGCATAAAAAAGCCTACGTTTTCTCTGTCACGAAGTCCCCGTCAGTCCTTTATGTTCGTTAATTTATTTATTTATTTTTTAGCGGAAACCTCAACAACGTCATCTCTTCTATGGATTTTTATGTTTGAAATTTTTCATCTTTTAAAATGCGCCATATATGAGGCGTTTTTTTCTAGGTTTTTCTACTTCTTATACACCTATTCGGCTAACTCAATGTTGTACCCAATTTAAACCCTTTGGGAATAAAACGTTTTGTTTCAGGAATTCCCATATGATTTAAATGTGAATGCCACATTATAACGCAAATACAATACACAAAGAATCTTAACCCCGGGAGATTTCAATTGGGTACAACTTTAGTGGAGTAGGTCTCTTAAGATCGTGACAACGCTAAAAATAGGCTGTAAAGAATGCAGAGTATGTGCATTCTATCTTCCTCGCTTTAAGATCAACTTGATAAAGTTTATAAATGCTCAGATCATTTGTTATTGCTCTATTCCTTCATCAGGTTCATGACCTAAATTGGTCCAAAAATATACAGAATACTATGTTAAGTAATAACTGTGACTTATCGGCCTAGAGTAGCTCACTGTTTAGGTGCGTGTTATGGGGTCGGCAATATTTATGTTATCTCTACGGCACGTGACAATACTAAAATATTTGCATGGTCCACCTTCCTCTTCATCTTTAGAGAGTCACCCTAAGGTGAATTCTTTTTCGAGGTTTCTTCGCCTCGAACCGCTCGCCTCCGAGCGTGGTGTTGCGTCTGTCGGAGATCCCACTAATCGAGGCGAGCACCTGGGAGATTCTGTCGTCACTTCTAATGTGCTTTCACGGCCATTGGTGCAAAGAAAACTGCGACGCAAACAACGTAGAAGAGCTCAAAGGGGTATTGAGAGGGAAAAGATGTGGTTTGCAATGTTATTAATTTTATTTAGTACTACAACGATCTCAGTTTCATTTAATAGGTCCTCGGCCAGAACACTGAAATTTATTTGAATCCTATCACTTACTAAGTTATTTAATCACGGTAATTAATCCTTTGGCGGCATATAAGTGCATTTTAGCATTAAGCGATATACAAAAGTTTTGACGTTGTCATCTGACCTCTTTATTTTTCACCTACAGATTGACACAGAAGTTTGCAAGCAGACCTTCTCTTGGCTGTCAAAATATGCAAAAATGACAAGGAAAATGAACAGAGGACACTTTGTCTTTTTCATAATTTATGTTCAGCATTTACATAACCTTAGAGAAGAGGAAAAACTACGAAACAGTGGATATATGGCTTGCTCTAACAATGATCAAAGTTGAAGCATACTGATAAGGAAGAAAGATTGGTTGGAGATCGGATTTCTTAACTTTAAGTTTCTTTGAACAGCTGGCATTGAAACAATGGTTATACCTTCTATTCAAAATAAAAGACGTTCTTAAGGAAAACTGTAAAAAACCTTACAAAAGTAAAACTAAGTGTTCATAAAGCGCGTTGAACTGCTCGTGACTCGGGGAAAGTGCGGCTTTTAAACTCAACTTGTCAGACTATTCCACACTTCCACACCTCTGAGAAGTGTAGAACTAAGTAACGAATGTCAGAGGTTTCGTGACTAGGGGAAAAGTATGACATTATCCTTACTTTGTCAGACTTTTCCACACTTCCACACCTCTGAGAAGTGTAGAACTAAGTAAAGAATGACATTAAGGGTTCGTGACCAGGGGAAAAGTGTGACATTATCCTTACTTTGTCAGACTATTCCACACTTCCACACCTCTGAGAAGTGTGGAACTAAGTAAAGAATGACAAAGGGTTCGTGCCTAGGGAAGAAGTGCGACAATATCCTTACTTTGTCAGACTTTTCCACACTTCCACACCTCTGAGAAGTGTAGAACTAAGTAAAGAATGACATTAAGGGTTCGTGACCAGGGGAAAAGTGTGACATTATCCTTACTTTGTCAGACTATTCCACACTTCCACACCTCTGAGAAGTGTAGAACTAAGTAAAGAATGACAGAGTTTTAGCGCCTAGGGAAAAGTATGACATTATCCTGACTTTGTCAGACTTTTCCACACTTCCACGCCTCTGAGAAGTGTTGAACCAAGTAAAGAATGACAAAGGGTTCGTGCCTAGGAAAGAAGTGCGACAATATCCTTACTTTGTCAGACTTTTCCACACTTCCACACCTCTGAGAAGTGTAGAACTAAGTAAAGAATGACAGAGTTTTAGTGCCTAGGAAAGAAGTGCGACAATATCCTTACTTTGTCAGACTTTTCCACACTTCCACACCTCTGAGAAGTGTAGAACTAAGTAAAGAATGACAGAGTTTTAGTGCCTAGGGAAAAGTATGACATTATCCTGACTTTGTCAGACTTTTCCACACTTTCACGCCTCTGAGAAGTGTTGAACCAAGTAAAGAATGACAAAGGGTTCGTGCCTAGGGAAGAAGTGCGACAATATCCTTACTTTGTCAGACTTTTCCACACTTCCACACCTCTGAGAAGTGTAGAACTAAGTAAAGAATGACAGAGGTTTCGTGCCTGGGGAACAGTATGACATTATCCTGACTTTGTCAGACTATTCCACACGTCCACACCTCTGAGAAGTGTGGAACTAAGTAAGAAGAGAAGAAACTCTGGATTTCATGGCCAGGGCTGGACATGGTGGAACCGGTATGATAGTATCTGACTAGGATGCAGTGATGCCAGGTCACTCGGACATGTCCTAGTGCATGTACGTGTCCTAAAGTGGAGCTGCCGTTAGCGGGAAAACGTAGAAGCATTTGTATGAAAACTAAAAGTAAGATTTCTCGCTTCTCAGCGAACCGATGTCCTTCAAACTTAATTAGTTAACTGTTTTACTAGTATCTTTAGTTTGTAAATCATAGAAATTAAAGAATGTCAACTTTCCTTAAATTATAAAGCATCAAACTCCCGACTTTTACCATACATTTATTGTAAATTTTGCCGCGTGAAATCGACGCAGCATCGAAACTTATTTTTTTGAATAAAGTCATCGCCTGTGGCACCTTCGTGGTAGAAAAAGGCTACAAACTCGATAGTTCTAGTTTCCATTTTGCAATTTAGACAATTTACGCGAACGCATTTACAGATCTTGTCAGGTCACTTAGCATTACCGCCATTACCTTAACCATGTGTCACCTTGCAGGAACCACGAACAAGGTTGCCTGACGTCATTTCCGTCACGCTGTCTATACTAGAATACATGTATATGTGTCGGGTCACGCGAAAGTCTCTTCCGGAAACCTCGGAAGTGGAACGTTAGGCGACAAAACACCAGCACATTGACCAAGGCCGACCGAAAATTGATGATCCGATCCACAATCCGAACTTCTAGACTGACAGAATCCGAAAACCGGGCCAAAACTTTCAGCTGACCCGCGATCCACGGTATTTTCAAATCCGCGAATCCGCTCGATTTATCGCCGAAATCCACAATCCGTGAGCTTTTTAAGGCCAAATCCGCCGATCCGCGGACCTATTCACCCCCCCCCCCCCCTTTAAATACCAGTGCCTAACAACAGTGTCGGGAAATCTAAGATGTGATGCCTGCAGAGAAACTCTTTCCAGAATAAAGAGTTCTGATTTTTATGACTTGGGTTGAGAGAGACTCAGTCTTACAATATTGATGAGTCAGTATGATATAATTATGTATTAATCAATCTATTCATCATTAAATCTTTATTCAAGTTGTTAATCAATCTCTTACACTAAAAAATTGAAAGCAACTTTTTAGCAACTTTTGGATTTTGGGGAAACTTTTGAGCAACTTTTACAGTTTTGGAGCAACTTTTGAGTAACTTTTTGACAAAATTGGAGCAACTTGTGGACAGCCCTAAATTCAACCCACTCAATACGGACACCTCGTTATTACAGACAGTTTGCTTTGTTAAGCGGCGAAGGCATGCAACGCCGGAAAAAGTTGAAAAACAACAATAAGTCTAATTAGCAAAAGCAACTTTGCACGTGCAGTACACTTTTTTTTGCACATTTTTTTGCCGTTGTTTTACACAACTACAACGGGTCGGTCATATGTTGAGTATTCAGTTTGGGGACAATCACGTGGTGTGGTCTGAGGCCAACTGCTACAATTCTTGACATTTAGCTACAAAGGTAATATTTAACTGTATTATTCAACCCCTAAACCCGTGAATAAAAATTACTCGTAAAATTATTTTCATCGGCCTTGCAGTGCAATGACCCACACTACGGCAAACCCTATCAAGACACAATAACAAGAATATATTTAAGGGAACTGCCAAGAAAACTAAAACAAATTCTCTTTGGACTGTACTAAATTATGCAACGTGAAATTGTTTAATTTTTCTATCAGTGATCTTTGATTCCGTATTCCGTTTCCGTTTCCGTTACCGTTTCCGGATTCCGGATTCCATGTTGTAGTGCTGCCGATTAAATAGCTTAAAAAAAAAAACTTCCAAAACGAATGCAGGTTATTTCAACATGCCTAAAGCCCATGGACCATGGACGGTCCATACAGACAGGATCGATGTTTTAACATTCTTGACGTACGTGCTTCTGATCGGTTACGTTGTAAACGTATATATTCAACGTCTTATTCATGTAATTCAGACCACAGAGATAGTGACCTCGCTTGTTTTGCTTTTGATGCTTGTCAAATCGTATTTTTTTTTCTGGGGTCTGTTGGAGTGCAATGTAGTTCAGTCCCTGCCAAAACACCTTCATTTCACTTTAAGACAAACATATAAGCTCGAATATAAGCGGCGATGCGCTTGGGATAATTTCGTTTGAATTATAGAATCACAAACACGAGAGAACCCTTAAGCGGGAACTTGAACATGTGATACCGTTTGTTAAAGTTAGCAATGCTTCCATTGTTGACTGCTCGAGACTGCTTTTGCATGGAGCCAGATAAAAACACATTCACTTGATTTCTGACCCGGTGCTGACCGTGCCGAAATAAATACGTCAATTTCCAAATATGATAGCCTAACTAATTTATGTTTTACAGCTTCAAAAATTAACTGCAACAACTTTCGCCATGCGTCATCAAGGTCCCTACCGCTTACCCCCAATTCCCCTTTCACAGAAAACGCAATTGCGTAGCTTATAGCTCAGACTCAAAGCCTTTGTGTACCGTGTATGCGACAGTCAGTCCTTTCATGTTCACCAGATCCTTGCGCTCAACATAACAGAGTTTCCCTCTACATCTTTAACCGTGGCTGATGGCCAGACATTTACTTGTTTGTTTGCACACTACTGAGCATCGTCACAAGAAGGAAGTCGAACACTTTCAAGGAATAAAACATCCAATGCTACATTTCTTGTACCCTTGCGTAAGTCAAGTAGCCTTAGTCTGACCGTTGTACTAAATCAATTGTAGCACTGTAATATAAATTGAAATTACTGAAAAAAGACTTGTTTCAACTGTATATACTTACAGATTGCAGCCTTAGTCAGGCACCAGGCAGGCAGCACGACAGTAAAGAGGTTTCGCTTGAATCACGAAGAGATAACTATCGAAACGAAAGCAGGAACTTTGAACATTCCTTGGCGTGATGACTGGTTTTATTTTCATCAGGGATTACTTACGTCAGTTTATACAAGAAGCAGCACATATCTGTTCACGCAATTTCAAAGGTCATGGCCAGGGGGGGAACACTCGAATAAATTGGAAGAGAGTTGAGGGTCAGGAATCATATATCAGAAAAACGGAAGTCCCCTATCATTATTATACGGTTTATTATAATTTGTTATCATTAGCATTATCATTGTCATTGTCATTGTCAGTCATTGTCATCATTGTTATTATTATTATTATTATTATTATTAGGGTGTCTCCCTTGCACTTCCATCTCTATTAATTCCACGCGCCTGCCACGCAGGCTATTCGAGTTCTTACGTGTGCGCCATTCTCTCGCCGAGAGATATCGCTCTGTAGTTGTCAGTATTGGCTTTGGAGAAAAATGGGCATTTTTCCAGTCGTCAGGAAATATAGCCTTTGGTTAATGATATCACTTTTCACATCTAAAATGTATGGGTTGGCCTGTTTAAGAAGCACAGTTGAGATTTTCCTAGTCCACAACTTTTGGCTTTATCAAATTTTGCAGCCACTCGTTATACGTGTTCTTAAGTCACAGAACCAAAACGCGAATTGTGTATAGATGCCCTCTTTTCTATGTATTGCTCTGAAAGGGTACTTTAACCCTTTAAACCCTAACAATAAAATTCAAATTCTCATTTGTTGTCCCTATACGTTTTCAATAAAAGAAGTGGGGAGAATTTGTTGAAGTAACAATTAGATTCATCTTGTGTGATCATGTCCTCAATTCTCATGACTACTGTGTTTTATAAAGCAGTGATATTACAAGGAGAAATTTGACACTGATCACTCTTAGGGCTTAAAGGGTTAGCTGGGATTCTCTTGGCCATTTGGAACATCAATATGGCAATTGAAAACACTTTATTGTTGACTCACAATCGAACCCCTTGACGTCAAAATGCAACACTAGAGTCCTTTAGATTTGAGGACAATTACGAGGACGACATTTGACTTAAAATTTCCTTTGTTTATGTTGTTTTTGTCTTTCTGTTTTTTGCTTATTGTAAAACATAAAGTAGACAACGCAGGAGCTTCAATTTCCATGTTTCTACCAGAAGAGATGGCACGGTTATTGCCCTTTCCTGATCACTTCTAACATTTGATAATTTTCAAGTTATTCTTGTTCTTTGCGTCAACGCTAAACGTTCCCATGGTCCACTGCGCGATACTATCGCCCGCAGTCGCGTTTCCCGTTTCTCCAAACACACTCAGGAGAAGCCTAGGAACAAGGCAGTTTATCTAATTATATCGAGTACTGACATCTTTAAGACTAACTGAAATCTACTAAGCATGAGGTGTGTTGACAAAATACGCGCGCCTCATGACCGTTATGGGATCAAATAGCGCGCGTGACATTACGTGCCCCGAACATTTCGGATGGTAGGCCTGTGGCACGACTTTAAGATAATAAAAAATAATAAATAGTTCATTCAAACTCTCTTGCAGTAAAAAAGGACTGAATTATCGAGTTAAATTTACAATAATAAGGCAACATCTAGAGTATAGTAATTTACAGATATGACAGTTAAAATGACAATTGAATCACTTAAAAAATTTAAATGTAAAGAAGTCCTTCGCTCTCTTTGTCCTACAGACCTGCATGTTCCGGAAAAGATAATACTTTTGTGTTTTCTGCCTTAAGGAGTAGTTAGGCGCGTCCAGAAGTGGGCTGGGAAGTAGGTGGTGCAGAGGGTGGCTGGAGGACTTCATTTTCGCCATATATTTGTAGCACAGGAGTGCTCTTCTATCATCTAACCTATCTAGTTTATCTAACTGTAAGGCATGAGCGTATGACTCTGCCTCGGGGTAGATTATGTTAAGCGCCATTTTGTGCACTCGCTCTATGGCTTCGGACAGATAAGCAGGGATGTTCTGCCACACTGGTACAGCACACTCTAAAACTGGCCGGACTGAGCTAAGGTATATCCTCAAGATGTTGGGCCGGCTCACCCTGGCTCTACGGAGAACTCTAAGGGAGTATAACTTCTTACAAGCTTTCTTAATAATGTAATCAACGTGACAGTTCCACTTCAGTTAATGGTCCATAATAACTCCTAAGATCTTATAGGTATTGGCACACTTGATGACATTGCAGCCAATTATTATCGGGTTAATGAGACAATTAGAGTTGCGTAGGAAGTTAATATGCATTTCTTTACATTTGGTTGGATTAAGTCTCATATTTTGAGCAATGGCAAAATTGTGGATGTCTGATGCCACTACATTAAGTAAGCTAGGGGAGTTCCTTGGAATTATTTCGAGAGCACTGGTGTCATCGACGTATTTGATGCGCAGCCTCCAGTCAGACAGCAGTTTGTTCGTCATCACCGTAAAGAGGATCACACCCAGTTTAGTTCCTTGGGGCACACCTCCTTTTAGTGTTAACCAATCTGACAGTGTTCTTCCGATTCTAACTGCTTGCATGCGGGATATCAAGAATGCCGCGATCCAAGATAAAAGGACTGGATGAACTTCAAGATCTGCCAGTTCTTGCATCAATATTGAATGATCAATTAAATCAAACCCCTTAGAAAAATCTGCGAAGAAAATCCGAGCTGACGCCTCACCACTATCAACTGCCTCGTAGATGGCTTAAAGCATATATATATAAGGGCATCTGTCGTAGAATGCCCCTTGCGAGAGAACTGACAAGGGTCAATTTTACCTTCCAACTGGGGCAGGTAAAGCCCTCCATAACTTTTGCCAAAGTACAGGTAAGAGATATAGGTCTTAGATCTTGTTCAATAAGAGCGGGTGGAGACACCTTAGGGATAGGTGTAACAATAGACGATTTCAGAAGAGCTGGTATGTACCCCTCCCTTAGAGACTGGTTGTAAATGTCACAAACGAGGGGGGCTAACTCCAATGCAAAATCTTTCAGAATCCGGTTAGGAATGTTGTCGGGCCCGACTGCTTTCGATTTCTGAAGTGAGGACAAGGACTTGTATGCCTCATATTCTGATGATTCATCAGGAACAGATAGCGGGGGCACTCCCTGACACAGAGGTGGGAAATAGTCAGTCAGCCCAACAAAATAGCTATTGATCTTATTTGCTAAACGCTTGATATCCGTATCTTTATCAAGGAACTGATGATACCACTCCTGCTTAGCAGCCTGGCCAGCTAACTTATTCATATCCCTCCACCATTTCCTGGGATTCACATGTTCGACCTCAGCAACCTTTTTCCGTGATAGTAGTGGTGTTTTGCTGTTTTTATTGCACCTTAAACTTTGTTTCTCCAATGACGATAGGCACCCGAGTCCTTTCCGTGTCTAGAAAATGCAAATTGGCGTTTACCAATCCACATTTTGATCTTACTAGTTATCCAAGGGCGGTCAGTAGGGTGTTTCTTTGAGATCTTCTGCGGAAGAAAGATACTAATGGCGCCATCAAGCTCTGACAGGATAGACCTCTTCCCCATTCCTGTGAAGGAAATCACCAACTTGTGCCTTGAATAGACCTGTTTAGCTTCGATGTTTTGTTTTCAGATCAGGCGATGCCGGAATTTACCTTTTGTTTTCCATATATTATGCACGTGGATGCACGCGAAAGCGCGCGCGCGAGTAGTCAAAGGAAAGGTCTGGAGTTGGGGTGAAAACTGAGAGTGAGACAGGAGAGAGACACACGCCCCACAGCTCACGTGCTTTGCGCGAAAATATCAATCAGGCCACCGCCAGCGCTTGACACCTTGTAAAATGACGACTGTTTTGTAGTCTAAGAGGTCTATCAACAAAATACAGTGATTTCTACGAAATTTTATCCCAAGCTCGTTTTATTGGAATGGAACAAAGGAACGCTGAAAGAATTATGAACTGTTCACAGTCGCCTACTTACCGAGTATAGCCTGGGGATGAGTACCAAATACATTTAGGGAGTGGGGGACGCTTAAACCCGACGCCCACCCCCTCGGTACATTTTGAAAGCAAAATGGCCGCCCGTAACGGTAAGTGCTCGGTCTCGACAATCTTACGGGAGAATAGGGGACTGTGGACAGTCTAAAAGGTCCATTGGTAGCAGATCCTCTTCAGTTGTTATCTGTACCGGGATAAGATCAGGAACTTGTACAGTCAAACCCAGCCTTACGGACACCCGCTTAATACGGACACCTTGTTATTATGGACAGTTTGCTTTGTCCCTGGGGAGAGCAAGTCCTTACATTTTCTCTAAATTCAACCCACTCAATACGGACACCTCATTATTACGAACAGTTTGCTTTGTCCCTGGCGAAAGAAAGTCCCTACATTTTCTCTAAATTCAACCCACTCAATACGGACACCTCATTATTAAAGACAGTTTACTTTGTTCCTGGGGAAAGAAAGTCCTTACATTTTCTCTAAATTCAAATTTGGCTTGAAAGCGCATGCAAATAGAACGTTCAAATGACGTCACGAAAGCCACATTGGTGTTCCTAAACAGTAAAATGGTGGCTATGTTGGTGTTCTAAGAAATTCTAGTGGGAGTTGAGTTCTTTTCTTACGTCAACACTTTCTTTTGTTCCAATGAATTTACATAAATGCTGGCTACGTGAGTGAAAACGTTCTATTGGTAGTAATGACGCCTAACTTGCAATTAACGCTGATGTTTTTGACTAAACTAAGAATGGGTTAACGCACAACCCATGGTAAAAAGATCTATTATTAAAGCGACATAATCAGGCGCGCACGTGAAGATTAAGCGATGATAGGACGAAACAAGAGACCTTCTCGTGCGCACATCTCAGCTCTGTGGTTTAAGCGACAGATAAAGTTTCCCTTTGATGGTTTTCTGTTCGGGTTGTATCTTCCTCACAATAGCAGCAAGCTTTTTCACGGTCTCATCATTTGACAAGCCTGTTCGTTTGCTCTTGAACTTTTGCAAAAGGTCCTTGCTGGTCATGGGCTTTCTTGTGAGGTACCTTCTAACGGCTTCTTCAGTGATTCCCTGAGGACCTTCCTCACTACCGGTCGGTGTTGGGGTGCTTGTTCTTGAGCCTCCTCCTGCCCCTCCCACGGAAGGTGCCGGGGATACACGAGGTTTTTTACTTGCTGGACTTCCCTCTTCGCCTAGGGTACCTTTTTTACTTGCACTTGCTGGGCGCTTCTTCGATTTTGCTACAAAAACCAAGGAAAATTCAAAAATCTTTTCAACACGGGGAACATGAAACTGATCGGGAACAAATGAAACAACTTCCAAAATGCTAGCTCTAGAAATAGTACCCGACGAAGGTTTGGCTAAATAGGTTTCATTTATCATTTGTATGGTCACTCCATACAATTTCATCTACGTACCTAGAAAATAGTGGGGATATACTTACAGGGAGTCCCTGGTCTGTCCTGACTCAGCTTTGTAGCAGCGGCAGCAATGGTTTTTGCAGCGCCGTCTGTAGCAATCGTAGGGGTCGATGAACGGCTATTTGAAGAGGTACTGGAGCCACTCCCAGATTTCTTCTTTTTCTTTTTGTCACCTTTACAAACACAAAATACATTTGAGATCATATACGAGCAACATACACTCAAGATAATCTACATTTGTTCACCAGTTAGTAATTAAGTTTTTTCGCACTTAAGACAAATTTCCCGCCTCGACGCTGTCACCGGCCATATCGGTCAAGCAACTGAAAGTGAAACAAGTCATAGCATTTTCCCGCCCTTTCCACCTCTAAGTCTTTACTCGCCTCGGTTTCTGCTGGGTTGTGTCTTGCACGAACGGTGATTGGTCAGTTTCGTTAATTCTACGTCACTTCGCTGTGTGACTGGCCAAGTAAGAAAACAAGTCGTAGCATTTTCCCGCGCTATGCGACTGCCGCTCAGCGTGCAAAAAAAGTCGTGTCCGATAGCCCGAGACCAGTGGATTTTGCTTTCGGGCTAGTAAATTCTGTTCTTAACTTGCCCGACGGGCAAGTGAATTTTTTGGGGAAATTCAAATTACAAAAGGACTGTAATCAATTCTGCTAATCAAAAAGGGTTTGGAGGCTAATTGAAATGACTTGTGGGCTAGTTCATGCAAGCTACAGCTTGCCTAAATGACAGGCTGTAAAACTGACTTTCTTTGCACCCTGGCCGCGTCTTTACTCTACTCGTGATTAAATAAATCGGACTCCCGCTACGCGGTCGTCTGATCATGTTCGTTTATCACTCGTTTGATTACAGACCGAATTAGACTCCACTCAGTCTTATTACCATTATCAACGGGCTGCCTGGGTCCACTCGGTGTATGACATTTGCAGACTGCAGACTGCAGACCGCAGACTGCAGACCGCCATGGCCAGAAATTCCGGACAACGCAACCGCGCACGCGCGGGGTTACTTGGCAATATGGCCGCCAAACACTCAAAGGAAATGTATGGCAGAAATAAAACAAAATAAAATAGAGCAAGTTCTGGCTTACCGGGAACAAGTGCCGCGATGCGGTCGTGTTCTTAAAAGTTTCCTCGGCTATTCTGATTAGTTGCTTTTCATCAGCAAATGTTACTGGCCCTGCTTTTCATCGATGTTTATTTTCGAAGCTTGGCTCATACAACGCTCTATATTACAGAGGCTGGAAACCCAATATTTGCATCCCAAACAGATTTTGATCCGCTATAGCAGACAACATAATCGAGATATCCCAAGTGCCGCGATCGCTTGAGGAAAGGCACCGTATGATGTACTATTTGACCAATTTTCATCTTCGAGGCTGATTTCATCGCCCTGCTAATTGCCTTCAAAAACAGTTTAGAGTAGCACAAATCAGTTCTACCAAAAGAGAAGGTATCAAATGTCACGCAAGCGTCTTGTTTGTGTTGATCCGAGAACCACATGCCATGTTTTTCGGCAAAAAACTCGCATTTTGCAGCAAACTCCGCCATGTCTGGTATCAAAATTTTCAGTGAAAAACAAGCTTTCTAATGCTGTAGAGAATTGTGGGATACAAGGACAATGGAGAGTACTTTTGGCCAGTAAACATCCCCATGGACGCGTCACATTTTCGCGGGAATATTAAAATTTTTCACGCAACCACTAGACCGGATCGGTTTTTGTTTGTTAAAAGTGTCGAATAACTTAGATTTAATTCAAATTGACAAGTTTAAGAACTCTGTAAGTGTTAGCGATGATCAGTGCTTGCAATATGTTCGTAAACAATGTGTATCATCAGAAGACATAATTTTCACTGTACACATCGGATACGATTGTTTGCGATGTTTGCATGGAGCAAAGCAAGAACGCCTATTACAAGAGCCATGTTGTAGCTACGTCTTCTTTCTTCTGGATGTGTTGTAAAGAACGACAGAAGAAAGGGCGTTTAGCTCTGAATAATCAAGAACATTTCTTGGTCGAAGGCGACTCGTGTTTTCCGCCATCTTTATCTTAGTGGTAAGACCGCAGATAGAATGCGGGCTCAAACGTCCGGAATTTCTGGCCATGGCAGACCGCAGACTACAGACCACAGACCACAGATTGCAGATTGTAAATTAAAAGACACCAAAAATCGTCCTAATAAAGGTGACACCATCAAAAATATAACATCGTGTGAAAGTGAGAAAGTAGCTTGGGAACAAGGTTGATTTTTTTGCGCAAAGTTACATTGGCCTCATTTCCAAGATGCTGTTGGCTATTCTTCACCGACGCGACTCTTTATTGACTCACCCAGCATATCACTAATTGCATTGATTCTTTATTCTTCTTTGATTATTGTGAATTGATAATGACAAGTAGCAATGCCCATTAATGCCTGTCTAAATAGTAGTCTTCTGTAAAAAAAAGTGTTTAGATTGCGAGCACTTCGTGCTCACTACAGTTACGTCAACAAAAACAACTAGGATAGATCACGGACATTTAACACCTTTTAAATGAGGCATTTCATCTTAGTAGTATTTAAGGATATGCCAGACAATCTAAACCGAACAGATCCTACCTGGACTCGACGAATTACCGGAAGTGCATTTTGATTTCTAAATAGGCAAATCGACAATGGCTTTTTTAACAGGCCAATCATTGCTCATGCTCAAATCCTAGTACACAGTTGGGGCCTCCGTAGAATAAGGATTCCGGCACTGTTTCACAGACAGACTTATATAACCAAAATTTAGTTTCGTCTGTGGTGCAGGTTAAATTGCTAACCTGTTGCTATGGATTCATGAGCAAGTTTGTGACATCGGCAGACATTATTCTGCTCTAATTCAATACGAGACGAACAGCCAACAACTCCTTCAGGAATCAGGTCGGTGTAATTTGCGTGAAAAAACTTCGCTTCTAGGCCTTACATGTACTTCTCGGAACAAGGTAATGTTGATGTTGACGCCACCTTGATTACGATATTTTTGGTTTCATTCAATTTACAGTCTTGCTGCCTCATGCAGTCTGCAGTCTGCAGTCTGCGGTCTGCGGTCTGCAGTCTGCAAATGTCATACACCGGGGTCCACTAGCCTCTATGGTTATTCCAGGCAGCCAGTACTCTAATTTTACTTTCAATAGTTTCACTGTTGTAATTTGTGAGTACAAAAAAAGATTGTTGTTGCGCCATGATTTCTAACCTTGTAAAAACAACGCAGACGTTCCCTTCATTTCATCTCCGTCCGGATCTTCTTCGTCTTCATCCTCGTCCGATGACTCCTTTCCTTCATCTCGTTCCAACATGTCTTTCAGTTCATGTCCTTCTTGTGTTAGTTCATCCTCATCTTCACTTGATGTCTCTTCTGCATTGAGGTCATCTTCTGCTTTAGGTTTGTTTACTTTTAAAGCCGTTACATCTTCTGTAAAACAAAAACAAAAAACAAAAACAAAAACAGAGAGACAATAAAAACGTACGATTAGGTGGCCGTGAATTTGAATAACCATTACGGGTGATTCTGAGGTTAGAGTCCTTGAGTAAAAATCTTAACTGTGACCATTCATATGAAAGCTACTGAGCAGTACTTTCCTGTGGTGCTGTTTATTATGCTATACAATGTGATTCTAACTTTGGAGTCTGTCGATGAAATCTATAAGTGACACCATTCAAATGAAAGCTACTGAGCAGTACTTTCCTGTGTTGCTGTTTATTATGCTATACAATGTGATTCTAACTTTGGAGTCTGTTGATGAAATCTATCAGTGACACCATTCAAATGAAAGCTACTGAGCAGTACTTTCCTGTGGTGCTGTTTATTACGCTATACAAGGTGATTCTAACTTAAGCGTCTGTCGACGAAATCCTTAAGTGACACCATTCAAATGAAAGCTACTGAGCACTACTTTCCTGTGGTATTATATATTACGCTGTACAAGGTTGTTCTAACTATTAAGTCCGTAGATGAAATCCTTAAGTGTAACCTCACCATTTAAATGAAAGTTACTGAGCCGTCCTTACTTGTGGTACTGTTTATTATGGTACCTGTATCAGGTAGTCTTAACTTTTGAGTCTATCAATGAAATCCCAAAGTGTGTTTCTTGTGGTACTGTTAATAATCAAACAGGATAAGTCAAAAACAATTGTATGGGTGAAACTGTTTTTTTTTTCCTGTTCATTTGAGAAGAGAGAATGAGCTACTTCATTCTCTCTGGCATATGATTATGACGATGAACAATGACGATGATGATGATGGAAAAAAAAACAATGAGGACGGTGATGATGATGATGATTACATTGGGTACTGAAGGTTTAAGAAGTCTTACCCTCTGACGAGGACAAGCTGTCAGATAAGTAATCCATTTCCTTGGAATCCAGGTAACCATCTTCCCCAGATGAGACATCACTATCAGCATCTGAACCTTTCTTAGCCTTTTGCAGCTTTTTCTGTCCAACCTTGTGCTTGTCTTTCTTGGCCTTTTTGTCTGTGGAAGGAAACAACGTCAGCTGCCATTCAACCCACAAGAAAGACGACGTTAATCGTGTTCCCGATTTTCGTATAGTAGAGGGGGCGACAGCACACAGGTTAAAAATAAATATGAACGTGCTATTTGCCAAAGAAACAGTAGTGCGTGTCTGATGGTTGGGGGGGAAGGAGGGACGGGGGGATGGGGCAAACCAAAAGACTCTGATTAAGCATCGTTAATGGTACCATAGCCGACATTTAGTTGTACGTGACTTGCTCTTGTATTCAAAATCAAATTCAAAGGCCGCTAATATCCATACAGCAAATCAATCTGAAACTTTAACCTCCTCAAGTCATGGAATTTTAATAAACTATTGCTTTACATGAAGTGAACAACTGGAAAACACATTATTTATTGTTGGATATGTTGTGGTTTAATTTTATCCTTGGTTTAAATTTTATTATCTTTTGTGTTTGGGTATGGTAATGTATGATAATTACTTTGAAACAAAAGAAAAGAAAATTTAAACAAGGGATAAAATTAAACCACAACAGTTATATCAGAAAACAAGTTAGTTCACGGTAAAAAAAGTCCACAAAGCAGATCACGGTTTACCTTCTTTACTGCTCCCTTGATTTTCCTCCTCCTCCTCATCTTCTTCCTCTGACAATGATAAATCCCTTTCGTCATCATGAATAATCTTCAGCAAAAAAGTGAGAACTTTAACAAGGTGTTTTTCACATTAACTTGATGTACACTTAACTTACTCCAGACAAACTCCTCTCTATAAGACGGTCAGCTCCCTAAAATGACCAATGACAAATAATCCCAGCATTTCTTTAGTTATTTTCTTTCATTTTCAATAAGGCATGCCTGGATCATTATACATTTCTAAGAAACTGTCCACCTACCCCTCCCCTGAGCCAACATTTTGCCCTATGTGAGAAGTAAGTGTCAATGTTGGTTTAGGGGAGGGGTAGGTGGGCAATTTCCTAGAAATGTACAAAGATCCCAGACGACCTTTTCAAGGCAGACCTAGAATTGGTATCATTCAGCCGTTCTTTCTTTGCTGTTTTTAAATGACAGTTCCCGCACTTTTGACGTCATTGGTTCAATTTTTCAATACAATTTCAAATTTTGTCAACAGTAGCTGGTTATGATGAATTATGTGTGATTTTAGCCAATCAGAAATTGGAAAATTTTTTGAATGAGTAAAATTGACTTTGCCACTCTTCATTGAAAGGGTTACAATGGAATCATGTTATTTTCTCTTACCAAATTTGCTGTTCTACTCGCTATTTTGGATCTTTTATCAATCTCACTGTGTTCTTCTTCTTCCATATCATCTTTATTGTCTGCTAGCCTCTTCTTGACCATAAGAGAGAAATAATTCACTGTTCTTTCACGGCGATTAAACTCCTCTTCTGCCTCATCAGCTGTTAATGTTTGGTATTTTATATCGGCAGTGAAACTGTACCAGTTATTGACTGGAACCGCTTCAAATGCTCCATCCTCGCATTGAGTTAAAATGTAGTAAGAAGAATTCTCATTAATTCCTGCCTCCTTTCGGCCGGTAAACCTACAAGGGAACCAGTGTAGATTTGAAACTTTTGACTGCTAATGACTCGTAAAAGCTAATAACTGGTCAGCAGAAAACTTAAAAAAAACCTGTGCCCTTGATGAGGTGACATCAGAGCCCACAATGCAGTCATGTGATTCTGGTTGGCAGATACCCTGTTTTGACAGCTGTCAATTAACCATATGAATGTCTATCATCAAGTTAAACACAGGTTACAGGCTCCCATACTAGCTTGAATGTTTGACATTTCACGTTGGCTTCCCTCTGGTGTGGACAGATGGGCAGATGTACAGTCACGTGATTACCAAAATTTATCAGATTTCTTAGGTATGAGGCTCCGCTCGTGTGCGCAAAGAGGGCGCAAGGAGCTCCACTATCATACACAAACCCCAATGAATATCTTTTAGTAGAAACTAATACAGAATATTTTGGCTGAATAACAGCTTTTAATTAGCCACAAATATAGGGTATACATTGTATTACCTGCGACCACTCTTGCCTCCAATCCTCAAATTCCATGGTGCGGCCTCAGGATTCTTTGGCTGGGTGACATGTCCACGGCGTTTCTTACGCGCCTCCTCCCTCCTTTCACGACCAAACTCACTACCAGCACCAAAAGTAGGAAGGTTTTCACTTTCTTTTTCTTCTATTGATTCCGTCTGGCGAGACATTTGGGCCTAAAAAGAAATATTGTTTTAAATCATGCTAAAAAATTATTACAACATGAATTATTTTAATTCATGTTGTAATTTGTACTAAATTATACAGCCTAAGAGAGTTTTAAACATGCATGACTGAATTTTAAATGATTGTATAAAAAAAATGAGTCACACTTATCAGCCAGAGTTTTTTTGCACACAGCAGATATCTTAGAAATCCTTTACAAACCTAGTTAATTGATCCCAATGATTTTGTTACAAATAGTTATGGTGAGTCCTAGGACTTATCTTGTGAAAAATCATTAGTCTGACTGTCCCAGTCCAGAACTAATGAGTCCCAATTAAAAAAAAAAGAGTCAGAAAATGAAAATGCTTGGGTCTTTATGTAACCAGACAGTTAATCTGAGGACAGACTCCAAAACTCTGTATTACAGTATACTGAAATAAAATATATTACTTCTATTTTAAAGAATAACAAAGGCTAAAAGAAATTTGCATCGTTACTGCGCTTTTCACAAACATGCAAATTCTGAAGTTCAAAAGCCAACTGACAATTGCACTTTTCCCTGCCGTCAATCATCTTAACGGACCTCTTAGGAAACAAAACTTTACTTTAACAAGTTCAAAAGGTCATGGTTTCTGATTTGTGATTGGTGGATTTCGATCCGTTTTGTGTGTTTCTTTGTTTCAAGGTTCATTGCTTGTGATCGTAATTATGATTGACGGCAGCGAAAACCGCAATTGTGAAGGCGGCTTTTGAACTTTAGAGTTCGCATGTTTGTGAAAAGCA
>JBBMOI010000012.1:16392500-16402500 GCA_038088405.1 Porites divaricata | reverse complement strand
GCCGAGGCCTTTCCCACGGATTGATGGCGGCCCCTCAAGCTTGACATTTGATTATCGTACTATACGGTCAAAGGTGCGCGAAGTGGGATATTAAACAGTCCTCGTCGAAGTCTTCTGTATCATCGTCTGCTTTCTGGTTGAACAAATCCCCTTCGTCATCATCTTCATCGCCATGATCGTCATTGTTATGCAAGGTATCTGGAAATAATTTTTTTGGTTAGGTTATGTTAAATGTTTGTGCCAATGCTCACGCGCCGATTGAAGTTGTCCATGAATAGTAAGTTTATACAAAATTTATGTAATGATTTTTTTATTTTCATTGTTACAACAATCAGTCTCAAGATCAGATAGTTGGGAAACACTGTTCAATAACACATTTCTTTTTATTAATGACTGAGCCAGTTCTTTTATCCGTTGTACCAACAAAGGGTAACATGTGCGGCAGTTTACTTCCTCAATCCGGAAATAACTGTTGTTTGTGTTATGCACAATCGAATTATGTTTTCAAAGCTCCTGTTGTGCACAAAGGTTGGCATGTCACTTTTCAGGCAAAGATTAGGCTCATGGCCAGGAAAAGCATAGCCAAGGGGAAGGCAATGTTGGTCTAAATTGGCATGAAAAACTGGAAAATGGTGGCCTAGGGCTGAAAAAGTAATGAAAATGAAAAAATTATCTGCAAGGCTTGGCCAGGTTATTTAGACAGAATCAATTTTGACTTAAGTTCTTTGTTTACTTGACAAGAAATTTCTTGAGGGACAGAGACAGCAGCGACTGTAGATTTTAAATAATACCAGCATAAATATTATAATCTATCTTTTCAATACCTGATACTTTTTTCGTACTTTGGGAATGTTTTATGTTTTCAATCTGCTTTGTCCATACATCACTGAAGATGTTTGTAAAAAATTCTGCTGCCAAAAATACCAGTGCAGCCAAATTTTTCCTTCCTCTTGCACTTGTGTACTGATCAGGGACCATTCAATAAATGTATTGTCGATTGTTCTACCACTGAGTGCATGGACTGTTGTTCTTATTTCAGTTGGGCAGTGCCTACAGAGGAACATTCCTTACTTTTGTTGTAGTTCAATGAAGACAAGTAGTTCAGCAACATCATCACAAGTTCAGTCATACACAAGCTAATGAAATTCCATTCTAGGTGAATGGCCATCTATAGTCTTGTATATGGCATTTATCTTGATAAGTCCTGGAAAAATAATAGTCCAACAACCACATACCAGTTCAATAATCACAATAGTTCACAAACCATACAGCAGCCCAGTGCTACAGGCAATAATTCAACTTAAGAATTTAAATCATCTATTTAATTCTTTTGGGAAGGATGTGGAGGGGATGGGGCATGGAGGCAGTGGTCTTTATTTGCATAGCTGTTTAAAAATTATTATGGCTGATTAACGTTTATTTATGCTTTGACAGAAAGTTATGAAGAAGATAGAAGAAAAGTCCAAGAGTACACGGCTTTGAAGAGCAGCAGATATAGGGAATTTTTCTCTTGCATAGTTCAATAAAGACATAGTAGTGGAGAAGAGATGTCCCTTTGTGCATAATAAAGTGGAGCAGTTGATAATGAAAAGAGAGGCAAAACAGGAGAAGTAGAACGCAATGATCCAAAAGACCAAAGAAAAAATTAATCTGTAATACACAATGTACCTTGTCTTGCAGTTTTCACCTAAATGTACACTACTAATGTCCTTTTCTGTCTTTTGGTAGATCATTAGTACTGCTCAATAAATTGAATTATTGTTATTTTCACATTAAAAAAATATTTTCTGGCTTGTCTTAAGAGTTGGTCGGCGAAGTGGTCTAGCTGCCCAGCCATTACTTGTAGTTGGCCAACCACTCTCTTGGCTTCAATGACTGCTTGTTTAATGTCTTGTTTAGTTTCAATGGTTACCACCAAGGCTCAAAATAGCCACCGGTAAATAAACAATCGCTGGCCAAGATGACCATTTTATCTGGATTAATAACTTTTGGTTTGCCAGTCATTTTAACAGTACATCTACATTGTAAATGGATTTGAATGTATTTGCATTTGAATTTAGTTATATTTTTGCTTGTTTAGCTACTATGTTAAAATTATGCTCCTGGTTTAAAAAATTATTGTTTGTTTTTAATATTTTGGACATGACCTGTCAAACAATAGACTTAACTGAGCTGAAATTTCTTTGGCCAGTCAGCATGACCAACAACAGTCAAAAAATTATTTTAGCCCTGACTACTCAGTAAAGACATAATTGCTGTAGTTTTGTACTTCATGTACAGTTTGCATTTTTTACATATAGCCCTATTTTAGAAAAACCTCTTGGCTCTATTGAAATATTTGGCCATTTCTTGTAGTAAACTACCTGGTTTTGGAAGAAACACAAACTATTCAAGACTGCTGCAATCCTTGATTTTTGTGGCTTTCTTCTTTTCTCTGAAAGGGTGTGATTTTCATCAATGAATCTTGCATCAGAAATGACTTGTTAAGTTGCAGGTACATGCTTGTTACAAAAATGTTCCACCGTAAATGGGTCATGGAGTTTCTCCTCCCTTGTTGTAGTGTCTGATCAGAGCCTTGTGGAATTGTAGAAACAGTGTGCTAAATAATGTGTCCTCTTGTGGAAGAGAATTTTACAATAACTGTTGGCATTTTCATTTTACTTGTGACTGTTCCCTTTGTACTACAGAGATAAACTTACAGTCAATTGGTATGTTTGTTCGGGACTGTTAAAAGGACTTTTTGAAGTGTTTCCCTTTCAATTTTCTCTTTTAGAATATTATAATTTTGTCCAGAAGGTCCTCATTTTTCCTCTGGATTTGACCAATTTTGCTGAGAAATGCCTGTTGCATGTGAACTTATACATAACAGAGTCTCAATACAGTGATTGGATGCCTTTTTGTATACATCAGTAATGGTGTAAATTTTACATTTATTATTGATCATTCTTGGTACAAACTGCACATGCATGTGTTTTGTTTGCTATAGTGCACGAAAACTAAAGTGGCCACCTTTATTAAGTGTTATTTAAATCATTTTTCTTCCTCTTTCAAGGTCCCTTTCGTTCTCCAGGATTCCAATCCTTTCTCCGCCTCAGTTCTTCATACTTTGAGCTCTGCTCTGTGGACGTTCATGGGCAGCAGTTTCGTTTGTTTTCTTTAGTGACGTCTTTAGTTTTCTCCAAATGGTACTTTTGCAAACATAAATTTCCAAACAAAGCCACAAAATCGTCCCTCTACACCTTTATATACAAACACGTCCCCAAAAGGCCGGAAGCTAGCCTTTTCTCGTGAAAACAAAACAACACGAAAAAAGAGTAAAAATAGGCCGATGACAGGATGGTTATAAACACAAATAACGTCATAACTTTAACACTGGAGGAAGACGCACGCGGCCAGCCGCAGAGTGTAGCTCACGGTGACAGAAAATTAAAACAAGGTACACATTGAAGTCGCATGAAGTTTATTAATTTCAAGTTTTCCGAACGCCATCACTTACAAAACAAAATTATGCTCAACAGCCGTGTGTACAAGACTTTTTACGCCCACTTTAAATATACAGTAAAGATGAACTAATCTTTCAACTGTCGGTGGACTCCTATTCCCGTTTCGCTTACTATTCAGCCGTAAGAGGAGACGCTAAAGACATAAAAAACAGAAAAATACAATGTTCTCTACTCACGAGGTGCGCCTTCTTTCCTTCCATATGCAATGTCAACGACGTCCACAAACAAGAAGCGATAAAAAATTTTCATCAGAACGAAAAAAAAGTCATATTTGATATTTTGTACAATAATAAATAAGCTACAAGAAAATGCACTTTAAAACCTTATACAAGCTGAGACCACCTTATATTACGGCAAAACTGTACCTTGACTGAATTCTGAAAAGGTGAAATATTGCTTTTGAGGACGTTGCGTTGATCGCTTCATTAAAATCACTACACCGTTCCGATGTCTGCCATTGTGGCTCAAATCCAATCAAGAGTCCTCGTTGCGTTCAGTAACGCAGAATTTGAAGGCCCTGGGCGAGCAAGATGTCGCAAATAGCCGTCCCAAAGACGTGTAGAATTTTCATTCGTCGTCCGCCATTTTGAAAATCGAATGGCGGGAAGAACGCCAGAGTTTTAATGCGCATGTCCAGCCGTTTTTAAGCCCTGTCTATCTTGCCACTTTGGGAGTGAGCCTTCTCACCTCTCGGATACAGGCCACCTCCACTGTTTCCTAACATAAGGATCCCCCTGGGAACAAGGTTGAGCAGAGGCCTCCATTCCCTGGTATTCAGCAGGTGGTCTTTTTTCCTCCTGCCTGCAAAGTACCAGGGAAAGCAGGCCTCTGCTAATAGGGAACAGTCAGTCTTACTGCAGGGTTCATACTGGTCATGGAAAACCTGGAAAACCATGGAATTTAAGAATTTCATTCTCCAGGCCTGGAAAGTCACCAAATTTAATTGCCAGTCCTTGAAAGTCATGGAAAATTAAAGTTTTGTTCGTTAGATTAGCAATTACTACAGATGACAAAGCAAGGACAGCACGAACGGAACACATTTTGGTGGACAGTAGAAAGTGTGTCTTTTGAACTGTTTGAGGTCAAAAAATACCCTAAAACACAACAGCTTTAAAAAGCTGTAAACCAGTAAGGTCATGAAAAACTTTAAAAGGTCATGAAAAAAGCCATGGGATCTGATCATGGAATTTGAAGAGCTTAAAAGAGTATGAAGCCTGTCACTGGAAAAATATCTACTTATTCTATAAAATAAAAACACTTTTCTTGACTAATTTGTGGAAGTACCAGCTTTCCAAACAAAGAGGACAGGAGGGTTTGTCACTTGTATAAAAAATCCCTGTCAGAATGAAAAGATCTAATACTGGTACTTGCAAATTCCTTTTGAATAGGAATGTACCATTCAATAAAATTGATTTTTTTAAAGTTATCTCAAAAAGTGTACCAAAAAAGAAAAGAAGTTGCTGGACAAGTCATACATAAGGTTTTTGGGAATAGAATAGAGAAGATGATGCCGCAAAAAAATAATTTAAGAAATTATTGGGTTGGCTGGGCTAATCAGAAAGAACAAGATGAAAACTATCCACTTTTCAAAAACAATCAGCATGCTCGTGCAAACTGATGGTGAAAATATTAAAAAAATATAATCAATGTTATGCAAAGATGACTCCATGTGAATTTTGATAGGATCGTTCCCTTTACAATCCACCTCAATAAATAAATCATTTTAGATGCAGAAGGATTTAAGACATCTCCAGAGCATAAAGTTGCTTATAACTCACCACAAGTTTGCTCTAATTTGGCAAATAGACCACATTTTTTTCTTGCTCTTTCAGAATATTTTTAGTCAATCCTGTTAATTTAACTAAATATTTAAATTTTTGTGATGTCACGTTCGTACTCTATTTCTGGTTCATGGAAAAATATTGTTATAATCTGACGTTGTTCCATCGTGGTTTGAATATCGCAGCTTTATTCATAATTTGTTTCATGATAGTTACTTTGATATTGATCTCAACATTTCTTTCTGTTGGTTTCTATCACAGCCTGAATAAACCAGCAGTAGGTTTTCAACATAACATAAATTATTGTGAATATCAAAGTGACTATTAGAAACAAGCAATGAATTAAAGCAAGCACATAAAAAAAATTAAGGTTTCATTTTTCAGCAGTTGATCTAAGCTCGCCCCTGACTGAACATATGCTCCCAATGGAAGCAGCTCTATTCATCGTCATCATCATCATCATCATGATTGATTGGCTGAAGATAATTCACTTTTAGTATAATTACATTGATGATTATCGAAAATAGAGCGCTGTGATTGGCTAGGAGCTTCGCTTTATCCCACTATAATCACCGCGCGGTGATTATAGCATTGAAGGCTAGCAGTTTTCAAAATGGCAGCCAGATTTTTGGATGTTTCGGGGTCAGAAATTGATCAATAATTTTATTTTCTAGAATAATCATCAATGTAATTATACTAAAACAATTAGTCGCCTCAGGCGACGTGAATATCGGTGAATAGTCACCGAGACGAAGTCGAGGTGACTATTCGCCAATGTTCACGTCGCCTTTGGCGACTAATTGTTAAATAAGGTGTCTCTATTGAATGGCTTGGTACTGGGCCGTATATACAACAACATGCATTCAAAATTAATGTACGTACAGTCTATTGTATGAAAATACCTTTTATTAGGAGTCCTTATCAAACCATTGATGTTCAGATGCTACACATAAATAAAATGCAAACTTATTTGCAAAAATTAAAAATAATTTCCAGAGAGAAATTGGATAGTGAATATTTACAAATCCTTTTCTTTTTTCCAGAAAATGTATGCCTCAATTAAATCACTCTTCTATTTACAAGACATTTTTCTCCTTTTTCTGGCACTTCAAAACCCCTAATAATAAATATACCTTTAAACTTCCTCTTAATATCCATCAATGAAAAAAGGAAGTATGCATTTATATTGCCCAATAACAAAGTTATTAATATTTTAAAAGTTGTTGGTGGGCCATTGTCAACCAAACAAGAATATTGTGGTTAGAACAGATTCTGATATCTGATTGGTCAAACATTACCAATTATTCAGTAAAATTTCCACGAAATTGTGAACCTCCAACACAACCAAATATTATTAAAAAACGAGTTCATATTCAATCAATAACCATATTTTCTTACAAAAAATGCAACAATTGAAATTGAACTGCAATTAATTTAGAAATTACACGATAGTTGATAAGCTCTCCAAGTTTTTCGTTTGCTTAATTTTGGTTGACGTAAATTACGAAAACTATTTTTGGTTAATCACTCCCACACAAAAACAGTCTCCCTTAGCTACGGAGGAACGTATTAAATTTCACCGCACGAGTAATAAACATCGCAACGAATAAACATTCGTTTGCACGTCTCAATTTTCCGATCGAGGGTTTTGCGCATGATATGTTTACGTTCAAATATTTGAGACAAGATGTGTAAAAATTGTAGGCAAATATAACTTAAGTGTTAATAACAGATCAAAGAAAGAAGTTAGAATTTATTCACGGGCCTGCGTGAAATAAGCGATCTTATTATCCATTCAAATCCGTTATTTGTAACAAATAAAGCTGTTAACATCTAAAATCTTCCCAAAACAAACTAAATGAAAATTGAAGGACGGACAAGTAAAACGACTGGATAGTCTTTGGCATAATATTTTCTCATTAAAAAGAGGGTTAAATTTACAACCAAATTACTGTACACAAAATGACAATTACAGAATGACACAAAATTTCGATTTAGGCTGTATCTTGGTCCTCTCGTTGCTTTCAATCTTCCGTGGATGAGTTTCGCCTCGCAAATGGTGATTGTTGTTATTATTATTATTGCTGTAACTGCTTAGCGTGGAGGTCTTACGGGCGAGTTCCATTTTCTTTCTCGTAATTCGATGAAGGACTACCCTATAAGTACCAGTAATGCTATCTCTGGAATCCCGGCAGTTTGATAATTGCTCGGAAGAAATTCCCAATTCTTTCATAGTGCGCAAAGCATCGCGTTCGTCCTCTGATAAGTTAGCACTGTCAGGTTCCGGAGGTTTTAGGCTGTACGTTGTATCTGGGCGAGGAAATACCTCTCCTTCCAGCCAAGATGAATGTTTTATCTCCTCCATTGTAAACCTGTCCGTAGGAAGAGGCCGTAAAATATTCCGTAATAGAAACTTACAACGTTCCGATAAAAATTCCGGTAGGTAATAGGTGCCATCGAGAATACACTTCTTCAGTCTTCCAACAGTTTCCGCGCGAAACGGCATCACTCCAGTTACCACGAAATACAGGAGTATTCCTAAAGCCCAGATATCGACATAAACTCCAATGTAATGTTCATCTCTAAACAATTCCGGAGCGGCGTACGGCGGAGATCCGCAGAATGTATTCAAAGTGCTGTCTTTAGTAGATAAAGTACTAAAACCAAAGTCTCCAACTTTTACTAAGTTTGGACCAGCGAAAAATACATTCTCCGCCTTGAGATCTCGATGGATAATATTGTTATCGTGCTGCAAAATAATTGATACATTCAAAAATCAACAATAATCAGCCTCTATGAAAGTTGTGTGGTTTACGTAACATATTTTCGTCGGAAAGATGAACAAGTTAGGAAATCGATCACACTTGAAATTAAAACCGCTTCATGTTCAGTAATTAAAATTTTCCATTAGAGTTTCCCCAACGTTGAGTTTTAGATCCATATAATTTTGCTTGTTCGTGTAACAAATGCTTAAATTTTATTAAAAAGAACGAATCGACCTTACCATATGCTCCACAGCGGATGTGACCTGCGTAAAAATTCGACGTGCAGTTCGCTCGTGTAACTTTCCCTCGTTCGAAATTCGAGCGAATAATTCTCCACCGGGAGCGTATTCCATAACAATATGCAACTTAGAAAGCGATTCTATCACTTCATAGAGCCGGATAATATTTGGATGATGAAGCTTTTCCATCGATGAAATTTCTCTAGAGAGCAATCGTTGCGTTTTCTGATTCAACTTCGTTTTATCTAAGATCTTGATAGCAACCTTGTCTGCAATGAAACAGAGAAACATGAATGTCTTCAACTGAAATTCTAAAGCGCGCGATGGCTGAATTTAATTCCCTTGGCACCGAGCATTCTCACCTCTTGTCAGCGAATGTATCCCCATTTTCACCTGGCAGAAGTTTCCGCTACCCAACTCTCCACGAATGCGATAGAATCCAATCCGTTTTCCAAGAGTGATTTCCTTCAGATGGCGTGCGTCGTGGGCCAAGTCATACGAAAGACGTTCGTACGGTGTTAGACTTTTCTCTCGTAGTTGTTCGATCTTTCTTTTATCACCTTCGCTTTCATGCTCCCGTGAGGAAACGTCGGCCATAGTGTTCGAAACCGTCATGGTTCTAAGAAGTTTACAACCGCCATTGCAGAACCGCGAGCAATGAACGGGTGGTCTACGATCTTCATCTGCTGTTGTGACGGAGAACAAAGGCAATGAAGGTCCCGGTGGTTACCATAGCAACCACTGATCTTTCGATTATGACTACCCATTGTGATCGCTCGGTTTTTGCGCTGTCCCAGTCGATTTCGTAAGCGATTTCTATTTCTTTCCCTCTAGATCGGCGAAGAAAAAGATTTTTATCGCGCCTAATCATTATTTTGCTCTTGAAACCCAATAAGTGGAAGTGTGTGGTGTTATCGCAATAACTCAAGAGGGATTTTGAATATAATCCTTTGCTTGATTCGACTATACGAAAAGAAAAATACGAACGAAAGAAGATTTGGGGGTGTCTATTTACGCCCCTGCGGCTAAAGAAACAGTCCGGAAACGCAAGAAGAGTCCCTTGTTTGGATCAAAGTTTATTTCCATTCGAACTACACTGATCTGACACGATTTCCATGTTATGGTTAAAAAATTAGCACCTTCTGATGATTAGTCTAACTCGGTGCTTTAGTTTTTGTCAATAAATTGCCGTAATCATAACCATGCATTTTGATTTATAAAAAAAGAGAGGCAATTTTTTATCCATTTTAAAGGAAAACAAATTCTTTAGAATGGTTTTCGATTTTGCGTGCAAAGCGAAGATGAAATGACAACACGGCTGACACGGTGAAAGACCAAAAACAAATGAAGCTATTGATTCACAGGGAGTGCGTTTAAAATCGCCTACGGCCACCGACTGTTGCCACTGACAACGGCCTCGAGTGGGACGAGCTTTTCTTTTGGTACTGTAGCTGTTTTAGTTCCCGTTCAGTAAAATCAGACATGAAAACATAATCATTTTTCCTTCCCTAAGGCTTAGAAACATTCTTGTTTATTTTGCGGAAACAAGTACGTGTAATACTGCAGAGAAGAGAAGCTGGGTTAAACCTTCCGGATTAAACAATATGATCACAGATTTCAATAAACATTGCGGTGCGGTTTGGGGGCTCCCCGGCATAATTAGCTCGACACAAGGAGATCTCAATGATGTTACGGTATCTGAACAAAGTAGA
>JBBMOI010000012.1:16362500-16387500 GCA_038088405.1 Porites divaricata | reverse complement strand
AATAAAGGGGGGGACCCGGGCCCCCGGGCCCCTCCCTTGGATCGCCACTGGTCAACTATCTCTTAAAGGACACCAGATGTTGGTTCCCTTACCAGCCAGTTTTTGCCGTTATGGACTCCTGTTTTGAGTCATTTTACTGTCACTTGACTTTCTATAGGACAGACACTTCTCTACGACGGACAGTTGGGCCCAGTCAGGACGGTATCCGTTTCCCAGAGAGTTACCTGTGCATGTACCCTGAATTGAGCAGACACCATAGTGCCTTGATAGTGGCTAGAAGGTCACCAAGAACAGTCTCATTTGACAGAAAATTTAGGGAGGAAGTTTCGAGCTATCGGATGCTTTTGTCCGCTAATTACTAGCCTGTACACAGACGTTGTTTCATTTTTCTTTTCCTTCTTTTCGAAAACATTGGCGAGCACGGAGCGCAAGAAAAAAAATAGCGCTGGCGGCAAATGAATCCCCTGCGGTTTATATTTTATAACCCGCCGCGCTCGACGGACTTTGAAGAGAAAATAGAGGGTCTGTGAACAGGCTATTGTAGCTAATTACAGAATGTCAGCTAAATCAAGAGTCCACGACCTGGAGAAATGAAACAGCGTTTTCACGGCCCGGTTTATTTTTGACACATTCCTGACTCATTTTGTGCGCATTCGGGTATGAGAAAATAAAAGCAAACTTCAATGAAACGTCAAAATTGTCATTTTCGTGTCAGCAGGTTTTGCTTTGGCTGGTCCTTCGGCCTCATTGATCCAAGCGGCCTATGCATTCGGGTCACGTGGTCCGAGCGACTTTATGAGCGTCTCGGATACGTCAACGAAAGGTTTTAGGGAGATTCACGTTAATGGCAAATGTGAATTTGTGCCACGTGACCACGTTTTCCCGTTATGTCTTTTACTGCTCTTTCCTTCTACAAAAACAGAAGTAGTTTCACGTTATTTTCATCCATAAGAATTGTATTAGATTGTTTTTGTCTGATCATTTGCTATTTCCAGAAATTCTCAATTTGAACCTGCCGTTTGCATTTTGCCGTAAACGCGACTCTTAATCTCTCTACTGAGCAAGAAGGCCTGTAAAGATGCCGTACATGAACTAGGTATACAATGACTACAGTCTAAAATTCCATCCGTCTCTTCGCCAGATCCCCGCAACGCCTTACCTATACCACCCGTTGTTGGGGGGTGGGGGGGGGGGGGAGGGGATGGGGGAAGAGACGGATGAAATTTCAGACTAGCAGTGACTAGTGCATAGGGTTACAACAGTGTTGTTATTAGTATAAATAAGGGATTAACTATACAAACAACTTTCTGAAAGATTATCTTTAATCTCATACCCAGATCTTCCTCTGTCTTACGCTGGTCGTGGAAGACCTGGGTACGAGCTAAGTTCATCTTTTTTAGCTGAACCCATGTCATCGTGGGCGCTTTTCCCCACCAGTGGCTCGAGATGCGTCGCGAACCTTTCTCATGGCCAGCTTCCGGTATCTCTCCAGCTCCTACGAGTAGAAAAATGAGAGAGGGGTCATAAAATCGTCACAAATGAATTACTGTCTCAGGCTCTTAACACTAGCCTGTGTAGCAAACGTAGTTTAACCGCGGTTACTAACGTCTGCGAAGCAACGCCGATATTCATGCTCTGCGCCCATAACAGATTCAACGAATTACCAACAACAACAACAACAGTTTATTAAATTATCAAATAATTTAAGTCTATGTTACCCACAATTAGCGGAGCTATTCTAGGTGGGCAACGATACAATAATTGTCTCCTATAAAGTTGGCAAAAGAAAGTAAGTAAAGAGAAAGAAAAAATAAAATGAAATAAATAAATAAATATATAAAAGGTAGCACCCAGAGGTATAAGGAAGGAGAGCACTTTACTGAACTGAATAAGGAGTTCAGGTAGGAACTGGACCTTCATCAGTAATTTATCTAAATTACGCTTGAAAGCGTCTTTGCGCTGTTCTCGTAACAGCGTGGTCCTGGGTTCAAACCTTTCACAGTAAGAGGAATTTTGTTCCAAATTCTTACACCACTTCTAGAAAAAGATAATTGACCACTCCAGAAAATACCATAACATACCATAATACTCTTTGTTGGTCACTCTAAAAGTTTGCATAAGCATTGTTTTAAGTCTTCTTGACTGTAACGTTTTCAATTTTATTATATTTTGACTGATCACGATCTTTTTGGATCCGACGTTGAGCAAGATTGATCGTACACGGTTTTTGCAATGTTTCTTTTACCTTAATTTTGTATTCATTGTTTTCAGTTTCTCTTGGGGTCATTTCATCCTCGGAGACCCAGGGGCAGATAGTGGGAACGAGGAAAAGTCTAAACGGGCGGAAAAATATATGGCACGAAGAAAAGTAAAGAACGGCGAGAAGAGCCCCTGGGGACAATGTCTTACCATACCAGTTCCAAACGGTCGCCGCCGTTCTGGCTTCTGATTGGTCTCCGAGGATGGGGTCATTTTAACTCCCAAGAGAAACTAAAGACAATGCTTATGCAAAATGTTGGAGTGACTAATTAAGAGTATTATGGTACGTTATGGCATTTTCTGGAGTGGATTACCGGAAGTGCATTTCGAATTTCCTTCCAACCTTATTTGCAAATCGGAAATGACTTTTTTAACAGGCCAATCATGGCGCATTTTCAAATCTTGGTAAACAGGTGGGGGGCTAGTACAAAGATTTCAGCCCTGTTTCGCGGATGGGCTTAACTAGTGTTTAGTTTCGTCTGTAACACACCCTGAGGGAGGGAAACGTGTGCTTTAAAAACGATGTAATAAAGGACAAGAGAATATTTACACTTCAGACAGACACAAAGCGAGAGACGCCTTATCACATCAACTCCGGTGTAAGAAATGTTCAACAGTTTTGTACCCGGTTTACCTCGTCTTTCTGTTTCCTCATCGTGTCAACCGCTGGTTCAGCATACTGCGGATCTTTACAAGGATCTTCACTCGTACTTCGCCCTTGGGATTTCTACGTCGATGTAAAAAGCAAAACCAAGTCACGAAAACAGTACAATTTTCCGGGACAATTTAGGGAAAAATGAGAGCACTGCCAGCAGCATAATCTGAGATTTTGACCAGGAAAATTTATTAACACACTTAACGGGCATGCTCTCTTCAGTTAAAAAAAAAATGGCAAAGTGTTTTGAGGTAGTTGAGGAAAACTTTGTATACTTCCTACTTGCCTTGGCGTATATGAGAGGGTTTACATTAAAACTTTTGACTTTTTAGCGAAGAGAGTGGTTATTCTTTTAGTACAAGCCTGCGCTACAAAGTGTACAATACATATAAAGCTTATTAGGGAGCTTAAGAGTAAGAAACCAAAACATGAGAATCTGACTTTTTTTCTGAACTTGGATATTACTCTTACGTCTCCTACATTTGGCAAATTGGACGACACGAAATAGCAGCGACGAAGTTTGAAATAGTGCGAATTGATTTTAGAGACCTTGTCGCTGTCGTAGACGTCGTGTTTGCTTGCAGGGCCCCCTTATTTTCTATAGTGCGCCTGCTACGCGGGCTTTACAGCATCATCAATATGTACCTCAGGTGGGAAAAAAGTAGCGAAGGCTGCCTTCCACTGCTCATATGGATCCCTGAAATATAACATAGTACTTAGTTCCCAACAATCAGTATTATTTTTAACCAAAGCCTTTGGTTTTTTTCCTTCCTAAGGTCATTCCTGGTTCGAAAAATGATTACAATCAATCTCGACCAGATGAATAGCCTGCGCGCAGACGAAATTAAACTCTAGTTAACTCCGTCTGCGAAAAAGCGCCGAAATCCTTGTTCTGGACTTCCAGCTGTGTACCCAGATTTGAGTACGCGCCACGATTGACCAATTAAAAAAGGCCTTTGTTTTGTTTGTCGTGATCGCCAATCAGGTTGAAGGGAAATTCGAAACGCACTTTCGGTAATTCGTTGAGTCCGTTGGTGGTCCAAACAAGGATCTCTGCGCTGCTTCGCAGACGGTACTAATCAGAGTTTAGTTATCGTCTGCACGCAGGTTAACCCATGAATTAAAAAAATTATTTAGATTAAGGCCGGTCAGACCAGTAGAAGCCAATTTAGTCCTTGACTGTCTGCTTTGGTTAAAAACAGATTCTGTTTTTAACACAGATTTTAAAAATGGATTCTGTTTGTTATCTCTAGGTCCTGCGTCCCTGACGCACAAAAATTCCCAAAGATGCAAAAAAAAAAAAAAACATTAAGATATTCATGGCATGCCTCCCGTAGGACGCAAAGATCAATCGATCTCTAGTTTTCCATGACCTTATAGGTTTAGCTGTCACTTTCGAATATTTTTAAAACTTTACTTGTTTTAGCATATTTTTTTACCTTAAACAGTTCAACACTGAAACACTGGTATCCACCAAAATGCGTGTCGCTCGCGCTGTTTAATTACTCCTCTTTATCTTAAATTATCCTTACTTTATCATCTGTAGTAACTAATCTTCCAAACAAAACTTTAATTTTCTATGACTTTCAAGGACCGAAAATTTAATTCCATGACTTTCCAGGCCTTGAAAATGAAATTCTTAAATGTCATGACTATTCCAGGTTTTCCATGACCTGTACGAACACTGCAAAAGGCTTCCAAGGGCTTAAACTTGTTAACCTACGTTGCAAGAAAAACTATACACTGTCAAAAAAAAGAAAAGCCCAAAAGAAAACTTTACCAACCTGCTGTGCATTTTTCCCACATCCTGACTGGCCACTGGAGGAGAACCTGACGGGAGAAGGGAAAAAAATCATGACTCACGGGCCCATGTCAACTCGTTATGGGCTCTTTTATACTAAAACAAAAGAAACAAAGAATTTCTCGTCAAAGAAAAGAAAGTGAAATAACAAACAATAAAGTAAAACTAAGATTTTATTTTAAACTCAAGTCTCTCACCTATCTGCTGAAAAGAGTCCTGACCAACTGGAACAATGATGGGTTTGTTATGATCCACTGAAACCACTTTACTAAAAGCAGAAAAAGAAAGCCACTTGATAGCCTGCGAAGCGCAGACGTATTTCCGGTCGTCGCTTCTCTGGGAAGCGACGACCGGAAATACGTCTGCGCTTCGCAGGCTAGTCACTTGTCGGCTCTTGTCAAATATAGCGTAAACATAATTTATGCCAAATCCCCTTTTTAACCCCCTCTCCCCCTCCCTCCTTATTCCCATCAACCTCTCCCTTAAAATCAGTTTTTGACTCGTCCCAACTCTCTGGTAGTATTAACGTCCAAGATGGCGGGACAATGTTATTCCTGAAAACTGGATCGCGCTCCAAAATACGCCTGCTTTGCAGGCTAGGAGTCATATGGTTTATTCAAGTACAGAATGTTCGGATTTGTTTTGATCTTCGGCTGTATGACCTCCAACTTCATGAATTGATACCATCTTCTGGCTGTTTGAAAAAGCAGTAAAGCTAAATTAAGTAAGCCTCAAGCCCCCGTCAAATGTGCTTGAAATAAATGTCTCCCCAGATAACCATTAGAGTTTTTAGCGTTATTTGGTCAAGTCAAAAAGTGACAATATTTCTACCAATAAAACCTAAGTTTGATGATCCGGTATTGATCAGTATGGCTACACCAGACGCATTTGAAATCCTTGTTCTATATGCTGTCTCCTTGTTTCCGAGGGTGGAGTGGCTATCCCTATTTACCTACGCCAAAATGGATAGTTTGCAATTATTCCTCGAGCCCGAATGGCCATGAGGGTGAGAGGAATAATTGGTTTACTAAAATCCAGCTAGTTAATAAAAAATATCGAGACAAAACAACTTTAGCTAGTTAAAAAATCCGTTTTTGCCGCCAACAAGACAGCGGTTTTCGCTACTAGTAGGCTATAATATATAGCCTAGTAGTAGCTCAACCAATCAGAACGCAGCATTGATAATAGACCACTAGTTGGATTTTACTAATCACAGATAGCCTGCATAACAGGCGCTTTATGAGCCAAGCGAGGCAAACACTGCATTTCGGGCGAATCGCGAGGGGACGGAATCGTGATTCGCGCGAAATTCCCTGTTCGCCTCGCTTGGCTCATAAAGCGCCAATTATGCAGGCTAGTGACAGACAGCTATGAAAGTGGAAATAAAGCACTATTTGTCTTACTTGAGAGGAGTATGGAATAAAAGCGAGCCAACCAGACCACGTGCGCGGTTTGTCAGACCTTCGGCTTTGGTGCTAAAGAACTACGAAGAAAAAATTGCCACTGTTATTCACTGTTTCGTTCCCAGGCGTTGCTCCTTTCTTTTACGCGTTGCGCGGTGTATTCTGCGACGCATGCACCAAAACGTCCTTCACGAGTCCAAGAACATCAGTCATTGCCAAGACAATCTCAGTTGGAATAGTCCTGAAGTGTGTAGTCATGAAAAATTAAATTTGTGAAATTATGGGATGAGGCCTTTTATATGTTGTTCTCTCAGAATATCCTGGCAAACCCTATAATTTCACAAACTTAATTTTTATGATGTCATCACTTTAGAACTCTATTACACAACCTAATCAGTTTTAAAAAAGGCGATTTTGAAAACCTTGGAGAGCAAATAACTTACAAAACTGGCGACATAATATACTTTGAAAGAGCAGGGAAAATAAACTCACTGACCTGCAGATGGGCTCCATTGCTGTGCGCTATAAAGCGCAGCGTTCTACTAATCATTTTACGTTTTTCGGGATCAAAATCCTGCAAGAAATATTAATTTTTAGCTACTGCGACAACCACATTAAAACAAAGGTGTTCCGGACCCTTATTGGTTTTAAATAAACTGGAGTCTCTAATATTTTTTTTGTCTCGAGTCGAAGGGTGACAAAAGTTCCCATCACCCTGCGTTTAACCTATTTTAGCTCGGTTCCTCAGTTTGCCTTTGAAATTTGCATAGACTTTCAAAAAATCCTTCGCCCGATGTTCACAAAACTCTTGACAGTTTATATAAAACTACATGTATTACTTCCTCTCTATCTACGTACGCCTAGGTCAAAAGCTGTTGAATATACTGACCTGATAAATGTCATATTTTCCGCCAATTATTGCAAGTGGAATTGGAAACAGGTCAATAGAGGATTTATCCTGAAAGATGCAGATTGACAAAAAAGCTTTACTTAAAATTAAGGTTTGTAAAAGAAATACCAGTAAGATCCAGAGACAGTACTCTAGCCAGGAAGAACAATCGTAAAATTTTCAGCGAATCAGAGCCCATGTGTCTTTCCTGCTTTTAGGAAAACCGCGGCAAGATTAGCTAAGTCGGTAGAGCGCTGGGCCCGGTCGCTCGAAAGATGGTTAAGTTTAACCCAGGATTATGCCAAATTTCAAGCAATTAAGGTTCTATTGTCTAAGAACATGAAACTCGAGCTTACAAAATACAGTTTAGCCTTTACTCCGAGATACAGTGACGATAACACAAAATGTTACTCGTAAGAAATTCATAGCAAGGTAAAAGACAAAAATGGAACAAAATTTTAATCCTGGATTAGCGCTGATCGGCCTTTCAGGAACCGGCCCCTGGACTGTTGAACAGGGGTCGCGTGTTCCATTCCCTGAAAACGGCTGGTCCTTCGCGTGGCTCGGATGACCGCGAAAAGGGGCTGTCCTGTCTCCGGTAGGAGACGAAAAAAGATAGTAATTCCAATTAGTACTTTCGCGCAAAATACACTCAAATAATGTGCCTTTTTTAGAATTGCGTGACTTATTCATGATCTACTTCTAGTTTTCTATAACCTGCCCCTTCCCTTTCGGTACTTGTAACGCTGGCTATCGAAGTTTTCCAAGGCCCTAAAGGTTAAAACTTTAGGCCAAATCATTGGAATGAGCGTTTCCTGCGACGTTACAATTCATTTGGCCCTGATTACTCTCAAAGTGAAAAAGTCCGCTAATATTGGTGATTTTGTACCAGGCAAGTCACTTTTCATGACTTTCTAGGTCTGGAAAATGCACTCTATTTTCAAGACCGCGTTTCCAGATCGTTTTTTCATGATCGTATGATCCTGCAAGTAAGCTCCGCTTTACGAAATACTAAGACTCTTTATCCCTTGTTTTTGCTAATCTTCCAGCTTTCATTGGAAACATGTCGAAAACATCCCACATGTCTCTTTCCCATTGCCTTCTCGATCTTCTTTCTTCTCTTTTCCCATCTACCTTTCCCTCCGCTATAGCGACCAAAAATTCAAATCAGTGTTCTTACAGGGTGTTCTTCTCCGAATTTCTTCCAAGCTTGTTTCTTGAGATATTGCACAGAACTGTAAAAGAGGACAAGACCACACAAAAGTCAGAACAGGATGTATGCCTGTACAATGCATTTAAACTCAACGAAATTCACCTCACTCGCTTAAAAAATGCACACTCAGACTATAAAACTTAAAACACTGGATATATATCTGTGAATAATTTTCCACGTTTTTTTCTTCAGCTTTTGGTGTGGTGCAGTTAAAGGACAAATCTGTCGATAACGCCGGAAAGATCGCCTGAAAATCAGTAAAGCTGTCTTGTTTGAGATTTATTTGTTGAAAGCTAACGAAAAGATTATAAGCTTCCCAAACACACAAAATTTTATAGACATTTGTATGGTTGGACGGCCAAGTTGGCATTGAGACAAGAAAAAGTCCTCAAAGTTAGATATTCCACGAAAAAACAAACTAATAAATAAAGAAATAAAACGATCTAAAGGCAAAGTTTTCACACAAAAAACAAGTTCGACAAGAGGATAGTTTCTGGACTGGCATCTCTGGAAATCCTGTAAGGCATTAAGCAATATTGCAAGATCTTTTGTGCATCATCGCAAACTTTATATTATTCAAACCAATTCACACTATTGTACCTTGGATCTTTCTTTCCCAATTCCTCCAGTGCTCGCCCGACCTTTGATTTAACCTGAGAGAGACATTCAACGGCATAGTGTAATCAACTTGAAAATCCTGCTTGTTCACAGACTGCCCTTCCCCCTACATTCACCAAAAATACCTTTGTGCCGTATAGAAGCCAAACAATAAATTCATTTTGTAAGACAATTAGAACACTTAGGAGAGGCGAAATATACAGGGTTCGTACCCGTTTTTGAACAAAAAATTCAAGGACTTTTGAAGGACTTTCAAGGACACATTTCCCATATTTCAAGGACTCTGTTCAATTCAAAAAAGAGCCTTAATTCTATGTCTTTTTTTAGTTCTTCCACAACATAGGTAATTTTATCTCGAAGGTCTTTCTGTGTTTGCTCCTTTTCCTTTGGAGTTCTACTTAAATCATAAGGTTAGCACCGAAATCCAAGGACTTTCCAGCACCGACCGCAATTTTCAAGGTCTTTCAAGGCCTTGAATTTTTATTTTAAAATTCAAGGATTTTTAAGGACTTTCAAGGTGTGTGCGAAGCCTGAATAATTTATACATTACGATATATTCTTATTGTATTTTAAACCTTTATTGAACCCTATATTTGGTCACTGAACTTATGGTTTTTTCTGAACTGTGCACACAAAACAAAAAAAACTGAAAAAAAACTGACTGTTTTGCACTTTATTGACACTTCACCCACGGGTTTAAGCATTATAGCGCAATCTCACCAACATACATACATACCATTATAACTACCAATAATAATAATTATTGATAAACCCAAAACTCCCCCTAGTTTTAATCAATTAATCCAAACCTAAAGGAAACATAGTATGCCATGACTTGAAATCATTTAGTTTCAGGTGAAAGATACCATAAAATGTAGCCAATTTTATGATAAGCCCATGTAAACCATGGTTGTACCAAAAAACCCTGGCCAACCCTGACAAAACACTTAATATGTACAAATTATTTCTCTACTAAAAACCTAAAAACTCACCTGAGACAACAGTGTTTCCAGAGTATGAAGCAGTTCATTTGGAAGAGATAAGTCCACAACAATTGCTATTGCCATGTTTCTGTAAGGGAGTACAGTAAGTTAAAAGCAGTTCAACAAAAATCGCCAGTTCCATGGAACTTTGCTACAAAATAACAGTTGGGTTACTTTTCTTAATGTTACTATTAGATTATATCAAGTTACCTGATTGTTACAGATGTGATAGGAATTTCAATCAGTTTAGACAGGAATGTTCCACCACCTAGTTCCCATATATGACCTATGTCTTTTCCCTGTTAAAAAATCAAACTGATATCATTTAAAACCTCACTCCAGGGAATAAAAATTGTGGGAGATTAAATACAGGCCCCAGTGTGCCTAAATTTAAAACACTGATAGACTGCAAAACAGTTCATATTATTGCATATTCAAGTATGCGAGAGCAGTCACACTTTACCGCTTTCTTTACTGATTTTGAGAAAAAATCGACTGTCTTGCAGTCTAAAACACTGATGACCAAATGAAAAAAAAAAACACTAATCACGAAATTTGTGACTAAAATAATATTCACTGTATGAAGACCTGATTGAAAATGTGTAACTTGAAATAACTAATTTTAAAATTCTGTGGCAATGATGAACATCTAATAATCTTCGCTTGTTACGACGTAACTCATGTGTTTCAGGAAGAGTATTTGTTGTGTTATGCCATCTTGGATGGTAAATACACTGTGTAAGATCCCTTCTTGTGTGTCAACCCTAAATAACAGTTTACTTTGAGACAGATTGAAGGTTACTGCACACTCTGTGGAAGGACCATTAATTAATAATAAAAACTTTAACATAATTCTGCAGGTTCTAGTTCTTCAAAGAAATGAAAGCAAAAGACAGAGCAAAGTCATTTTTAATATCTTACAACAAACTGGTAGCTTACTTTCCAGAATTGGCAATGAATCACTTTGAAATAATAAGATAAAGAGCTAAGTGGTTGCTGAAAGAGAAAAAGGTAATTACATGCCCTCCATTCAACAAACCTAAACTAGTTGGTTGACACTTGATAACTGAATGTTTTTCTTCTAAAAGGCAACTTACAATATTGTGCCCGGTTTTAGCTCTTCGACCAAATGTGTAATCCAGTGCAGTAGTTGGTTTAGGAGCTTCATCTCTGCAAGATAGATAAGGGTAACAAAAATTCATTAATATTATGAAAATGTAAAACATTGCTATTCATCCTCCAAATGGCTTTACTCTTTGTGGCCACTGAATCCTGAGTCATGGAAATATTTTTGACATAAAGTATGCCACGTTTGGTATATTTCTCAGTAAACCTTGCTCATACCTCTGCCATCTGGCATAATACAATAATTTTGTTGGTTTGGCAGTAAATGAGTGCACCAATGACTTCAGTAACTCAAAAGAAACTAAATGCCCAACAGGCTACTTACCTATCAAGAAATCTCAAAATCAAAGATGTCTTTCCCTACGAATTAAAATTGAAAGCAAAGGTCAAAAAGGATTTAAATCTGTTGTGCAAAAACACAGAATTCATTGAATTTATCTTTGAACGAAAACTCACAGAATTTTTACTTCCAAGGACAAATATACTGGATTCATCACTGCTGGATAATGGCGCATCATCTTGCTGATCTAAATTAGAGCAATCATAATCCAGTTCAAAACAAATATAATATTTTCAATAACCTGTCAGGTGCTAAAAATATTCAATTTCAATAAATGACTGAGGTTACATTGAACAACATTCCTTAATAATGTCGGCAACACTATTTTTCTTTCATTATCATTGATATAGTTTTATTACTTAATCAGTCCTCTTTTCCTATCACTCCACCTACAGAGTTCAAAAGACATTCTTCCTTGACATAAGGTTACCAAGTTCCATTCTTTGAATGTAAACCCTGGTAGATTTAAGTGTTTACCTTGGTTGGAGTTATTTTCTGTTCTGTCTCTCTCTTCTACTGCCAAGTCCCAAATAGTCTTCTCTGACCTGTTTATGTCAAAAGAAGTACTGCCAACATGATGCCTTTAATATTAAATTAATATTAGTCAGATTAATCAATGTCAACTATTATTATTTCATTCACTTATTGAAATTTGTCTCTAAGGTAGTCACAGGGTGTGACAAAAGTGTTCTCTGATAGCCTAGGGACTAGTGGAGAAACTGTTGTCTATTAAATAGGTGAGCAATATTTGCTGAGATACAGTAAAATGTTAGAGGAAAGGGGGTTGGTAGACCTGTGCAAATGAGGGTAAGTAAACTTTAGGATAGTTTGTTTGAAGGCCAAACAATTTCAAATTTTCCACCTGGTCCTGTGGTTGCCACATTAATATGGGCTTTTATGTAATATCCAGGTGATCTGTGACGTCATTGCGGGGGCCTGGGGAAAGAAATTTTAATGCCGTATCCCATAAACCAACGCGCGCACCAATTCAATTCAATTCAATCTGTTCCCGTCAGCTTTGGTTTATGGGATATGGCATTAAAATTTCTTTCCCCAGGCCCCCGCAGTGACGTCACAGATCACCTGGATGTATAATAAATAAAGGGAAAAACAGAAAAATGTAAACAAGGATTTACTTAAAAAGGAGCATTAGTGATAAAAGATAAAGTAAAGAGAGAAAAAACTTTATCAAAATCAAAACAAGATCATAGGAAGATAAACGAAAGGAATGCAAGGATTATGTCCCACTAGAAATAGGTGTCAATGAACAGAAAACTTGTAACTACAGTCTCAGACAAAAATAGATGGGACACTTCCACCAAATGTTGTTGTTTTTTTTTCTACTTCTGGGCTGTTTCCTAGTCCTCACAATGTAATTATTTATCACAGTTAACTTACCAAATCTTCTGCACCAACAAAGGGAAGAAGACAGTTAAGTGTCCCCAAAATTTTGTTCAGTCTGTTTTGTATGAGATAACTTGCAAGCAAAATCTCTAATGAGCTCTAGTGACAGGACAGGAAAAGGAAGGAGAGCTTGCAACTACATCCTTGGAATTTGAATACCGGTATCTGCATCCAAAGAGTCGATGTGAAATGCTGATTTGCGTAGATGACATTTGTTCAATGTTTGTTTACATTCGCTTTTGTTTTGTTTCCGCTTCGTGTTCATTGGTGGAAATCTGATAGCTCAGTCGAGAGCCACAGGGGAATTGGAGGTGGAATTAAAATTCCAGAGACGTAGTTGCAAGCTCTCCTTCTCTTTCCCACCCAGCCGCCAGAGCGCCCCAGAGAGCTTGCTCACAGGCTAAGTATGAGACTGTAGGTAAAAACTACCAACACTCAGGATAAGAATTATTTTTTTAAAAAAAAGTGCCCTCTCAATTTTTTCATTATAGGTGATTGTGATAAAAAAGGTCAATAAGGGGGGAAGGGAATGATACAGTTTCTAAGGGGGGGGGGGGGGGGGTTATTATAATCTAATTCTGGCTTCACTAAAGATGTGAAATCAATCCCCCCACCCCACCCACAATCTTTGGACTGACCATAAGCCACACGACTTATATAGTCTTTGACTACCTAGATTATAAGAATATCTAGTCTTACTGAAATATTAATTTAATTCTAAATTTTCCAACTGCAATCGATGTTTCCACAGCAACGTAGACTATTAAAGACGCCATATTCTGTCAGATCATGCTTTCTATCTCATTGTTTTTTGCCAGTATGAATTAAAATTTGCTACAAAAATGCTCTTTACCTCTTTTCACTCATGCTGAAATTACCACGTCCGACCAAGGAAAGAATCATTCACATCATGGTCATTTTCTCAACACATTTATGCCTGCCGAAATTTCTGCGCCGCCGTTACTTTATCAGCAGTCTTCCAAACATTGGTACCAGTTTCTTTGGAGCGAGAATTGGAACGCCTGACGGAAATTACTCATGGCCAACTCCGAAGTCCTAGACGAGATTTTGGCCTTAAAATCCATCTTCTGTAACCCTGGGGAATTTTGCTTGATAAATCCGTCCTCGGTAGAAGATATTGAAGAAACTCAAGGACCGATTTCTTTCAAGATAGCTGTAAAGTGCCACCCAGAGCAAGATCTGACCTCGGTCGCGAACTCTTCAGAAAGCGATATTGCCACGTCCAGTTTTGCGGTGGAAATGACTGTTTCATTAAAGCCAGATTACCCCGGAACGTTACCTGATATATCACTTTCATGCATGGGAATGACTAAGAAAAGTTTATCATCTCTAAAAACTAATTTAATCGAGTATGCGACGAGTCTTCTCACAACTAGTTCAGACGCAATTATCATGGATTTGACAATATGGCTGCAAGAAAATGGAAGGTCATTTGTGGACAAACTGGAATTTAACAGTAAAAGAAAAATGCCTATCGCGAGTAAGTCCATTCTTTTACTTAAGCTGGACCACATGCGGAATAAAAGCCGATATACCAGAACGATCGCTCGTTGGGTGGACGAGCTAAAGTTGACTGGAAGGATATTCTTTGCTGGTTATTTGATATTTCTTTTGTTAACGGGTGAGGCCGAGAGTGTCAAGGAATACTTGCGAAAACATAAAACGTGCAATGTGGACGTTGATTCCTCAGGAAAGCCATGTAAAGAAAAAATGATGAACATTCTGATGCATGAACAAGATTTAATTAATTTAAGGTATGAAATCAACAAAGATGTTTTAAGGTTGTAACACACTAGGCGACAAGTTGCAGCAAGACGTCGCGGTGACAGATCACTCCTTGAGTACTGGGAGGCGACTAGTTGCAGCAACACATTGTGGTGACATGTCGCAGCAACAACTCGCTTCGTGTGTACAGGTTGATTTTTATGCACACACATATGTTAATTTTACACACGTACAAAAATAGACTTGTTGCGGTGACAAAAAATTAATTCTGTTGAAGAGGCAAAGTTTTTTACGACAAAAAAATTAATAAAATCCTAAAGGTCAACATTAATCAACCAAGAATATTAATGACCTCTAAATGGGGAAAAAAAACAACAACAAAGAGAAATTCTGGCTGTGTAACTACTGTATAACGAGAAATTGAATATTGGTCACTCTGAGGAGAAAAGGGTTAAAGAAGCTGAAGAAATGTGAAGTGTTAAGTTCACTGAACATCAGCATTTGGGGTCTTTCTGCAGGTACTGTCATCACAAAAGAAACAAAGGAACCAAACAATAGAGTTCTCTTGGGAGCTTTATTGTTTGGTTGTATTGTTTCTTTTGTTTTACGTAATCTTTGCCTCGATACCTACAGAAGGAAACAGCAAAAAAAAAAGAAAAAAATTGGGGCATACGAAACTCTGACTTTTCCAATTCCCAATGCCCCAAAGCAACCATCATTGTATAGCTATGACAATAACATTCTCTTCTTTCTTTTTCAGCATTTGTGACTTTCGTGAAGTTAAGTGTAAGTCTCCTTCAGAGCTTGAGATTAAATTTGCAGAGATGGAACTTGAACATTTATTTGAAGAACATATACAGCCATTGCTCTAGCAAGAAACTAGGTGACTGAGAACCAATAAGGAGCAAGAAACAGTCAAAATAAAACGATGCTTAAATGCTTCATTGTGTAACACTTTCATTTCTAAAACTCTCAGAAGAATTGAGTCATGGTACCATGTTTTTCTAAGAACTTAAAAAACTTTAAAATGATTTATCACTCCTTTTACTAGCATTGTTTTATTATCACAATCACAAGAAAAAATATAAATATATTATATTAAAAATACAGTTGCTGTTTATTAACATCAACTTGAAAATAAAATGCAGTTGTATGTTAATGGCAGTGCAACATCCCTGAAGGGGAGTAAATAATTTACTGACAAATCTTTTTAGCCATTGAGGAATGTCTCTCATTTGACTGATCAAGAATTAACAGTTATATCAAATAAAGAAAACTAACAAATCAGCAATCAGATGCATTACTCCATACAGACAACTTGCATAAAATAGCCAGCATTTTTTTTCCATTCCATCCAAATGCTTATGTCCTATAATACAGTTGAGCAATGGTTAATGTGATAATTCCTTCAGTAAATCATCAGAGTCCAAAGAACTGAGTGATGAACTTGAGATGCTTCCTACTCTATTTCCTGACACTCCTGCAAATGAATCATAGTTTTCTCTTGAGTCTTTACACATTACACAATTGTTCCTAAATATCACAAAGGTGGATGATCTTGAGGTAAGGAGATACAGCAGTACCCTGCAAGCAAGCTTTCTATTTGGGAGATATTGTGAGAGTTCAGCCACCAGGGGCACCCAAAAAGGGGTGCAAGAGTGAGGGGTGGGTGGGGTGGAAAAGGCCCCCCTTTGCAGCTGTGCCACTTGTTGATGTGTCCTTTCATGTCTTGCTTTGCTCACCACTTTGAGGGGAGGGCTCATCCAGACCTTGAGATAAGAAGAGTGCTTTATAAAAACAATTTTTCTTCCCCTGAAAGATTTGATTTTGTCTGAAAATGGGGGGGGGGGGGGGGGCAGACCCCCTGGGCCTCTCCCCTAGATCTGCCACTAAGGGCCTGTTTACATGGGGGTGGGGGACCCCAGGTAAGTAAGGTAACCCGCTTAGGTGGGGAAACCCACTTGTTCATAGCCTCTTATATGGTCACCTCTCCTATCATGTAAACATGATCAAATTAAAATGAGAGGTTATATGGACAGGCTGGTTACCCCACCTCCCTGGGATTCCCCCCCCCACCACCTCCATGTAAACAGGCCCAAAAAAGGCCAACTAGAATACAACGACTTTCTAACATTTGCATCTGTGCACAAATTTTGCAGGGTGTGACCTTAAATCTAAAGAAAGCTCTTTGGTAGAACTTTTACTTGGCATTAACTTTTTTAGCTCATGGATGACGTAGTCATGCCATGGGCTTTTGGAGGCACTCGAATGACACTCGATCACTCACTCACTCACTCACTCACTCACTCACTCACTCACTCACTCATTCACTCACTCACTCACTCACTCACTCACTCACTCGATTTTCATTAATTTATTCATTAAAGTCAGATAACACACTTTACTCTTACCTCCCCTACTTAGTATTACTTTTGCTTCAAGTGCCTTTTACGCATGTGTTTGGAATATTCTAGAGGGTACTAGTAGGGCGAATTTTTTTTCCTGACACATCAATTATAGAGATGGGTTTTGTTTAAATAGAAATATTCTTTTAAAAACACTGATAATATCATCCGCAAGAAATGGACTTAGAATTGTTAAAAGGACATTGAAATAATTGAGCGTGGATCATTGTTGTATATTTGGACGAATTGTGCACATTTGTTCCCGATATTAGACTTGATATGGAGAAGATGAGATCAACAGGAGTGAAAGAGCTATTGTAATTGCAGCCTGACGATGGGATTTCGTTCAGCGAAAAGCGAATAAGCCAAACAGCCTTTTAATCACTGCAAAAAAACGTTCCTCGTATTGTTAAAGCGACATTGAGGAGTATCTATTGTAGTTTATTCAGTTATTTGGACGAATCCATTTGACCATATGTCTTCGTATGCAAACAGGGAATGAATTAATGTTGTGTCAACTAGAAGCACAGGTCAGCCTGACAGGTTTTAGAACCAACAAGCGTTATGCTATTTTGCTTGACTTCTTAGGTGATCTTTGCCTTAAAGTGGGCTTTTGTTTGTCGGGTGATTCCATTTAGCAGTGCTATTAATGTTTTGTCTACAAGAAATGCTGCGCTGGTATAAACAAGTCTCTGGAACATTCAGATGGAGAAAGGCAATCGGATACTTTGATTGCGTTCTGAAATTACTTGGATAGGTCAGAGCACGTACTGCTTTGAGCTTAATCCTTTTTATTAAAATAGTTTTTAGGTAGTGTTTATCAAAAGCGCGTTCTAAAGCAGTTCAATTTAGCCATAAACGCCTGTATTCTGTATTTAATATAGCTCGTACTACATATTCTAACCGTTACGTACTTATCATATGGAAACATTTATTTAAAAGCATCGCGCTTTTAGGAAACCTTCGAGGTTCATAAAAATAATTGTTTAAAACCACGGTTTAAAGAAAACTCGTGCTTATGTAAAACTTGGCTATTTTACAAGAAAGTGCACTGTCGTTCGGAAAGTGTTTGACAGCCACATGAGAAAGCAAATTATTTTACAACTAAAAAGCGTTAATAATTGCTTTTAAAAGTGATCTTTACTTTGTAAGTAGATAACAAGTTTCTTGAATATTCAGGTGCACATGCAATCGGATACTTCGAGCCACGCTGTATTTTGGCAAGTCCGTACACAATGAACCGTTCAAAAAGATTTATATGTTTTTCTTTGATTATTGAACTGTCTTTTCTACACTAATTCAATTCATCCATGAGCTCGCTCCTAGGAGCCTTTGATTATATGCTATGACCACTCAATTTAAACCTCTGAGGCAGTACTTTTGCATGTTACTTGATGGTTTGCTTTTGTATGGTTCTACTAGTTTTCCATCATTTTACAGAAAAAGAAATAATGTTGATTATTAACTGGAAATTTTGGGAATAAAAGGGAAAAAGAAAGGTCATGGCAGCCAAAAAACTTCTCTGTCAGTAGTCTTTTTCAATAATTTTTTCACCAAAATAGTCACCTCCATGGTTTTTTTTTCAACTTTTGAAAAAAGTCCATCACCACAAAAAATCTGTCAACAAGGCTAAAAAGAGGGCTTTAAATTTTATAGTTAAAATACCAAGTTTGAATGTGATTTGTTCAAAACTAACACAAAGATAAAGACATTTTCATGGTGGGGGTGAAGTTTGTGCCCCCCCCCCCCCCCCCCATACAATCATCCATGTAAAATTTCCTGATTTTGTGGAGCAATCTCTTCACCTTTCAACGTTGCAAACTGGTCTTTATCAAAACTTGAAAAAAAAAAAAACCAGGAAGGGTCTATTAAACTACCTATCAGTCAAGTTTACCTTTGTGAGACCTGTCGAGCTTCAATGACGTCAGCTCTGAGTCACTAGGACTACTAATATCCAGCGTCGTCAAACTCAGATCATCATCACTACTGCTTGACAGGACAAGATCATCCACTGCTGCCTTGGATTTTTGCTTAGTGCCTTTCCGTTTTGATTTTGCATCACCATTCATAAGTCTTGCTTGCGCTAAAGCACGTGGTTGGGACTGCCTCACAGATGAATTATTACCTGTTGAAAATTGACTATGACCATCTCATTTCCACACATAGTCATAATAATTAATGATGTGTGTATGGAAAATACCTGGAATACACAAAACATTGTTACTTATCAATACACTTTTCAGAGGTAATTCCAAACAAGATTAAAGGCAAATCTATTACTAAAAGTAAATTGAAAATAAAATCTCTCTGGGGTAAATTTCAGGAAAATTCAGACTTAATATACCTGCGCAAAAACTGTGGCTGAGGTGTTATTGTATTCAAATATTCATGCTCAAAAAGTATTTATTTGTCTTTACTTACTTGAAACTCCTGAATTTCTGATGCTGGACTGAACCTCAGATTCCAGATCAGAAAATTGTCGTCTAACTTGGTTTACAAGATGCCTGAAAGTAAAACACAGCACAATCATAGTTTTTTTCAGAAAAAAACTCTTCATATTTCTATGGTAAAAATGAGCACATATTATTAACATTATTTCATAACAAAAAGTACTTACAGGTTTCTCACACTAAGAAAAGAATATGGGTAACTTACTTAAGTTGCTGTATTTCATATGAATCTGATTGCTTGTCATCAACTATACTGCTTAAACTTCTTGACTGTGAGCGCTGATTCTCTGAAAGTGATGACAGAACCTGTGAAAGGATGCCAACAAACAAGCAACATTATTTCCTTGCATGTATTAAACTCAGTCAACAAGAATTGATTTAAAAGTTATAAAGTATCATGTACTGATGTCATTATTATTTAGAAGTTTAAGTAAAAAGCTCTTACTCTGTCCAGCCTTTCCTGTTTACGAAGTACATCTCTTGAGTCGCTAAGTGAGAAGTGGAGCTCACTTTCCAGCTTTCCTACATTTCATTTATTTAAAAATATAATAATGTTAAAAATAATAATGTTAAATTCAAATACTCAGAATACATTATACCAATTAGGATCAGGTCTATTGGCTTGAAAATATCTATGGTTTACCTGCTGACATTAATAGTTCCTACTGTTGCAACGGTTGAGAGGGTAGAAATACAAGTGCTGACTGATTACCAAAATGAATCAGATTTCAAGACTGACTGACTGACTGACTAATCTGACTGACTGACTGACTAAATGACTGACTGACTAACCTGACTGACTGACTTTATTGACTGATGCAGCCAGCTGCTGACTGTCACCCTGGCTGGTTGACTACATACACTGTACTTAACTTTGCAACTGACTGACTGACTGACATAACTGACTGACCAACTGACAGACTGGCCTGACTTTTCGCCTTACCAACGTAACCAACTGGCCAAGGTTGTTCAAATGTTGGATAGCGCAATCCATCAGAAAAATCACTATTTAGTGGATAAGTATTAGGGAAACCAATTTCACAATCCACTGGATTGAGAATTATCCTTTGGATAGCACTATCCACCTTTTGAATAACTGAGGCCTGAACAGCTGATTGCAGACTGACTAACTAAATTTTGTAACAGAAGATTGACTAAAATAATGTCTGATTGACTGCTGGCTGGCTGACTCACTGACCACTAAACTGACAAACAAACTCAACTCAGTTTTTTGACTGACTAATAACCTAACCAACTGACAGTCTAATGACTGACTACTGCAAGACACTGGTATCTTATAACTGACTCATTTCATAACTTACTGTCTGAGTTCATTGGGTGACTCACTGTCTGACTGACTGACTGACAGACACAATGACTTGTCTGAGTTCATTGGGTGACTCACTGTCTGACTGACTGACTGACAGACACAATGAGTTGTCTGAGTTCATTGGGTGACTCACTGTCTAATTGACTGACTGACAGACACACTAACACACTCACTTACTTTATATGACTGATCGATTATAATAATTATATTTTAATTGAAAAAATAAGTTTTCCTTACCCATCTTTGTTTTAAGATGTTCAATATCTCTTTGTAAAGTTTCTGTCTCATCTTCTATAATTCTTCTCCTAAAAAAGATTATGAAAGTTATGTTATTCATATCTTGTTGCCATCAAATTGGACATTAATATTGTCATTTAAAAAAAACTGTTAACATTTTTTAATTTAGTGCAGCAGTAAAACTCTACAAATGTTTTTAAGTGATTTACAGGTTAAAGTTTGTTAACACTAACGCTTCATTGATGACAGATGGTTCACCGCGAGGAGAGTTTTCACTTGTACTCTGTCTTAACTTGGATTGGCTTTGGACAAATTCCAGCTGGCTATATACATCACGCTTAAACTATCAAAGAAAAACAACAGTAAAAATATCATTAATCACAAGATTAGATGAGACACCATTATTATTCTAAACTATTTTGCCACTATAATCTAGCTGTGAGAAAAGATTCTTCAGGTAAGGTTCCAATTAAATTTCTATTGATAAAAAATTAACAGTGTCAAAAAACATCAAGAGAGCCACAACACAGAAAAAAGTTGCTTTTCTGAGGTGCTGTTCAACAGACTGAAGTGGATTGTATTTGCTTGTGGAACTGGAGAGAATTTGACAGTGCATCAAGAATTACTTATTTCACACTCCTTCAGCTGAAAAGATAAGTAGCCCAGAGCTACTTAGCATTATGCTGTACATGTAAGTATTAGAAGGACTAAATTAAAGCATAATGAATGAGATATAGCGACCTTTCTTTTAATTACTCACTTGCTCTAACTTTCGTTCTGTTTCGATGTCTACTCCCTTTTCTCTTAACCTTTCATTCAGTCTGTTTATTTCATCTAAGTAAGAAAATTTATTACATCAAACAGATATTGGTATCGTGTTGTTCCTTGCACCACTGAAAAATGTCTATGTTCTCAAGGAGAGTAGAAACTATATCTCATATAAGACACATGTTACAGGTCAAAATTGATTTCAAGTTAAAAATGCTGGTGATTTTTCCCCTGACCATTTGCTGAGGGTTTTGCCGACAGGCTCAGACTCTGAGTGCCCCATTTGGTCATGAGACTTTCCCTCCTTTTTGGAGAGGCAAAAACAATGTTTTGCAGTGTAAAAAAGATCACAAATACTTACAGAAGAGCTTTTCAGCATGGCAAATCGAGGAGGTCACTATTAATAATTATTTTATTGATGATAATTTGAGCTGAAGCAGAGATGTTAGTGCATTTTTTACTGTTGTCATTGCCTTTCCAAGGAGGGAAGGAAAGTTACACACCAAACAGGACACTTGGAATAGTCACATGAGCTAAGCAAAAATTCAAATGCAAATAATATTTTTTGGGGGAGGGGGCAGGAGTGCTAACAGTTTAGTGACTTTGATATTAAATGCAGCTGTAGTAATATTGTTACAAGTCTAGAATATACCTCTCATTCTCTTGATCTCCACAGCATGAGTTTCTCTCTCTTTCTCAAGTCCCCTGACTGTGTCACTTAAATGACTCACTAGCTGAAAAGGAATAGTAGTTTACACATTTAATACATAAATTTAAAACTTTTCAAGCTGGACATAAACACAAATTGCCAAACATTTTTAGTTTGTAATATTTTTTATTTTAGCCTTGTATATTTGCATGACAGTTGAGTCTTAAAAGTTTGACTGTATTTAGTAAAGCTCTGTGGGTAGAGCAGGCAACAAAAAGTGCACTTGTTTTGCAACAATCCAACAAAACAAGATGAAAAGTGACGCTGCGCGTCTTACCAGCCATGGTCAAAATCTGTTAACAACTTGATTTTTTGAAAGACAGGTTTGATGTGGGTGGTAAAACGTGCAACATCAGTATTCAACTTGTTTTGCAGCAAATTTTGCAACTTAGATAAGCTGAATTTTTTTGTTGCCCGTTTTACAGTACCTTAAGTTTAAACATGTAGAAAAAATATTTTAATATTGTCTAATCTAAGTGAGGGCCTCCACAAATTATTATTACCATTATTATTATCGTTATAATGATTATTTTTTTATTATTGTAAAGTTCTCACCTCAGCTTGTTCCTCAACCCTTTCAAACAATGCATTAACAAGAGCAGGTGATGCCTGACTTGAGGGAACACTAGTTGCCATGCCAACAGTTTTCACAGGGCTGAGTTTATCCCAAGCCATAGCTGAAATATGAGGACTTTGGGAAGTCAGAGATCGAATGTTCCCTGGACTTATGGAGGCTATCAAATAAGAAAGAAAGCAGTTTTGTAAAATTTCCTGTTAGAATGCAGACAGCAACCTTCACTTTTCCAGTCCAACACTAACCAGCATCATACTTCATTTTAGGAGTCATAAGCAGAATCAGAATACTGTTTTCACTAGATCTTAAAGCTCTACACTTCTGATTACAAAACCAACTACGATTTTGTTTAGCTATGAGAAACAGCCTCATGGATTTTCTCAGATTGAAACACAGCCATGTCTATACTATCTCCCAAAACATCTTGGGATGAGAGATAGCTGTATTTAAGGGCAAGAGATACAGCATATTGTCCACAACCGCCTGGAGGAGTACTCCCTATGAAGGCCTATATGGGGAAGTTCCACGCAAAAGGGGTTCCTTTTGCAGGCTTCCGATATATGAAAAGTAGGGACTTCACTTAAGTTGAAGTGTATGATACGGTAGGGAATTCTGTCATTTTAGTCTGTATAAAAAAGGACCAAAAGGGCTAACAGATGTACTCTCTGGCTGTAAAAAGTCAAGAAAATAAATAACATAAATTTAAAAAAATGTTTAATCACCGCATTCTTGCATTAAAAATGAATCACAATGTGTTGACAATATGCGCAAAAATGCAAAAACCTGGTTTTAATCACACTTTACAAACAGTGCATGGGGTGCATAAGTTCTAAACTAGGTATGTGAAGGGGTACCGTTTGTCTTGATAGAATTTACAGTATACGAAAGGGGTACCTTTTCTGCCAGTAATGGTTTTTAAAAGGGTTATAAGGAGGTCCAAGGTGGAGCCTCACAGTAAAAAGCTTCAAGTTGTAGAACATGTACACCCTCCAGGGTTTGTTACTTACGATGATAGGTTTATAAAGTCACCCACTGTGTTTTGTCCACTTGAAGGTCACGACCTTGGTTTCACGGTTCGGGATCTTAAGAGTAGTAGTTTTTCACAATACGTTTGTGTAAACACACTTACGGTGCAAAAATAACGTCCTATTTCAATAATTTATCCAACGCAATTATAAAGTGACTATTAAAGCATTCCAACGGTGCACTAACTTCTAACTATGCCCTAAAGATCGTTAAAATGTCTTTCAGGCTTAAGTTTGAGGAGTAAGCTTTGATAATTTATTGAATCGAATTGACTAACTCTCAATTTAACGGTCGATTAACAAACAAGATACTTACCGCCAAAATGGTTTCCTCTTGACCGACCCGGTTCTTTTGTTTTGCTTGAAGAACCCAGGCGGTCCTACAGTAAACACATCAAAATTAAATCCAGAGGTTAAAAAGAAAGGTAAAGAATTACTGGTTGACATATTTATCAGATGTACATTCTTGTTGGGAGAAAAACAAATTGAGTTTAAATATAAAGTTTCGTCTCTCACGAAGACGCTGGCCTCGCTTGCGTTATTTTTACTGTGGAGGAATGTATGACCACGATCCGCATCTTTTAGCTGTTCTTACCCGAACTCTCGCTAAATTCGTCTCTGTTTCACGTACTATTGAAGAAAATTTGCTTTCCCACTCCATATTACAACGATCAGAGGAAAATTGTAAAGAAATTTGCGAATTAGCAATGCAAAGCAAACATGCTCATTTGCTCATTTCTAGGTGGGTTTCGTCATACACTACGTACCTATCCAAAAGGTACTACCCGCTGTCCGCTACCTCGCAGGCACATAGACTCGAGGAATCAGTCAATTCGGTATCATTGGAGATGACTTTATAAGTTTCTCTCTTAGGAGGAATCTGGCAAGTTGAGAATCAGTTGTGTCTTTGCAGTTTAGCAAATGTGACTGTGACTTCGATTCACTTCCCTTATTACACCAGCAATGGAGAATAATTAACTTGTCAACTTCCGTGTTTAGCTGACCAAATGATACCTGGGCAGTCCATTACTGTGGAACGTTTTTATCATACCTGATATGAGGAATC
>JBBMOI010000012.1:16345000-16360000 GCA_038088405.1 Porites divaricata | reverse complement strand
GTATGGGTTCTGGGGCATTTTTGTCATTGACAAAGATTATTTCTAGCATTCGAATTTTGATAGTATGTGCATCATGTAAGACGTCATATAGGGGGCTGGGCCAATTTTTCGGGGGGGGGGCGTTGAAATTCCGGGGGGGAAAGTAAAAGAAAAAACAGTCTCCCGATTTTAGGTCTCCAGAGGTTGGCATCTCTGATTTTGGAACAATGTAGTTTTGATTAGTTGTTTTGATTGTTAACTTGATTCAGTCTAGGTAAATATAGCCTGCAGTGCAGGCGTTTTCTTTGGGCGCGCAATTTGCTCGCGAAAGCGCCATGTTGAAACTTCCCGAAGAGAGGAGGAAATGGGGCGAGTCAAAGGGAGCGGGGAGGGGGCGGGGAGAGAGAAGAGAAAACGCCTGCCCGAAAACACTGTGAAAATGAGAAACACCCCCTAATTAGAGGCGCGTGACCGCTCTTCCGGAAATGAGTAGCCGACAATAACAAAACAACCAAACAGTCGCTCCAGTACAAAGACTCGCATTGTCTTAAGAAAAACAAGCTGGGGTTTATCATTGTTTTTATCTTGACTGAGTCACAGTGCAACTCTTCACAGCTGATGAAACTTCAGTTTAAGCTGCAATTCATTCTTCTAAATTCATCTCTGTAAATCGCTATCCGTGAGAGTTTAACATCCTGCAAACAATTTAAAAAGCTAACAAGCTGGGCCCAGCGTGATACAATATTGCAGGAAAACATCACATTCTCGGAGTAGAAAGAAAATAGCTTAGTTATTCAAATCCTGAGACACTTTGGACAAAAATAAAGAACCTAACAGCCTTAGCTTATTTAGCGACAAAAGCTTTACGCTTCAAAAGAGGTCAAAGAAAACGCTCTTGCATCAGAGGGCAAATTATGAAGACCAGAAATTCAAAAGCCACAGAAAATCAATAAGCGTGACCTCTCATGATCAGTGTGAAACAAGCAGTTAAAATCACATTTGCTTAGTCAAAACATAAAACCCTCTAGAGCATAATCTACTCGCCAGAAAAAAAAATGTATTGGAAGATTGGAACAAGCAGCATTTTGGCATGAGGCAAAAGTGGTGTAGGTTTTAGTACTGCCAGCTCGCAAATCTTGTCCTGGTGACCAGTGCAGAAATCGCTTTGACTTTCTCATTGTGCAATACACGCGACATTCCCAGCCACTCCAATTCCAAAAGATTGACCGAAACAGAATAAACAATATAGACTTACAGTTAATTGACAGACATCAATCTACTTCTCTATGCCGCACCAATCAGGAGCTCCGTTTGCCAGCGTACGGAGTTTCCCAAAAGAACAATGATATCGGGCAGGCGTATTTTTTTTCTCCCCTCCCCCTCCCCCCTTTCCTTCTTTCGCCCTCGCACCTACCGTAAGGGTTACTATTTCTACTCTCCCCAATCTTCCACTGTCATAAAATCAAAGATGGCGGCTACAACAATATCGTACAATATTACGAACACGAACAAGGTTTCGCCCACCCAAAATACGCCTGCACTGCAGGCTAAGGTAAATAGTTTTGCATACTTGAACATTCATGTCATACATTTTTCTTGTTCATTCAAGTTAATTTGTTTAAGTTTGTATCTAAACAACATGTATCATACTACTTTGTATTGAAACAACCAGTTTTATTACGCTTGCTGAAAACAAGACGAATATTTAAATGATAGTAGTAAATCATATGCTAGCATATGGAAGCAATTTTTAGCAATATTATTTTATATGTAAAACGTTAAAATAATGGTATCTATGTAACACGAGTATCCCTCTTTCTAAAATTTCTGGATCCACCTTAGCCTCCCCTCTTGAAAATGGTTGTACTAGTTCATGCCAAGGGCCTCAGTTTGTTTGTTTTTTTTCTCTGTCATATCATACTTCACAGTGGCGGATCCAGACCTTCAAATGAGGATGGGGCCCGGTCATCCACACCCTGAGATAAGGGGGAAGGGGGGGCAGTCTTAAAAAAAATTTTTTGTTGGCCCTTCGGGCCTCAGTTTGGTACAAATTAAGCGGGGGGGTCTCCCCTGGATCACCACCGCTTCATATGCAGGTAGAGGGCCATAAATCTTTACTTGTGCCGAAATGCTATTTAAAAGCACTGTGTAGACAAGTCTTTTAATTTCTGAAGATTAGAGATCAGTCTGCAGTGGTGGATCCAGGGGCCAGGCCGCCCCCTTATTTTTTGACCAAAATGAAGCCCAAAGGGCTGAAAAAAATTTTTTTGGAGACCGGGCTGCCCCCCTTATCGCAGGGTTTGGATGACCAGATCCCCCCCCCCCCCCCCCCATCTGAAGGGTCTAGTACAACTGAGCTGGAAGGAAGAAATTGCAAGCCACGTCACCCGAACACGGCGGGTGACTTCGAGAGGTTAAAAAGGGCGGGAAATTCTATCCAATCAATGAGACCAGTCAGACAGAACGAGCCAATCAGAAAACTCGACCCAAGGGCTGGCCGTGTTACAACAATCATCCAACATGGCTTCCCCTTTCGCAAATGTCGACGAGTTTTATGCGCCTAATGTGTTGGATCTCCTAGCAATGTTCTTTATTTTACTATGGATAGTGTTGGCATTATTTCAGTTAATATCTATAGCTACCGGGTAAGTAGTTTGCCGCTAAGTAGTCGTAAAATGTTTGTTGTTCGCTTTCATTGATTTCATAGCTTTGTGTTTCTTTCTAAGCAATATGCAAACGTACTCTGAAATAACAATCTCCTCTTTTGTTATTGTTTTCTTTGTTTAGAAAAATTTACCTCCACAAGTCGGTCGCCGTAGCTAACAATAAAGATTTACCGGGAGTTTCAATTTTGAAGGTTAGGGCTTGTTTAAAAATGCATGTTTACGATCGAGCTGCCTATTTTAATCCTAAATTGTGACAATATTTCCCCTGCAGGGCTTGTTAATTTGGTATTGTCATTTTGTAATTTTGCAAATTGGTGTTCGAGGACTATTCATCTTATTCAGTTTTCTGCCTTTCTTAATTTTCAGCCTCTAGTTGGGGAAGAACCGAATCTTATAAAAAATCTCCAAACATTTTTCGAACTAAATTATCCCAAGGTAAGATCGCAAGTTTTCTTTAGATCGTTATCATTCGCTCATAATTTTTCCTATCTTTGTTAAGAAGCGATATAAGATAAGTTCGCTTCTTTCTTTACACTTTTTTTCCTGTCCTGTTCTCTTCTATTTTTATGCAATAAAAATCGAAATTGTGGTAAACATTTTAGAGTATGCTACGTCAAGCGTAAATGACGCCAAATTCTGTATACAATTTTGGAGTAAACTATTTGCATAATTTTTAAGCTTAAGTCTAAATCCCAGTGGACGAATAAATTCTTTTTTTTCAGTTTGAAATTCTTTTCTGCGTACAAGATGAACTGGACCCAGCTGTGGAAATTGTCCGTCAGCTAATGGAGGCGTACCCTTTAGTGAATTCAAGGCTGTTTACAGGTGGGTCGTTAGTAATAATTTTATTGCAGAAGCCATAACACCGATTTTTTAGTTAGGAATACTTGCTATCGTTAATTTATTGTCGAAAGAAAGTGGAATTAGCATTTACATTAATTTGACGGCTTGGAGCCAGTAGAATCCGACACAACCACAAAGTTAACAGGGTTTTAAAACACTCAATTCTTAATAAAGTATACATGTATACGTTTTTAAAACTCCCTACGGGTAAATGGGAATTCCATTCATTCTTTTAACAAATACTTTAAAATATGCTTGCTAAAAACAAGACGAATATGTAAATGATAGTAGTAAATTATATGCTAGCATGTGGAAGCAATTTTTAGCAATATTATTTTATATGTAAAACATTAATTTATCTATTTTAAATTCATGGAAATTACAGCTTTTGTTGCAGAGATATAGTTATTTTGTTCATCTTTGTGATAGTTTATGAAATATTCACCAGCAATAATTAACTGGGTGCCAATTCTCCAACCTCTTTTTATCATAAATGGGAACAATGTAGTTGTTGGTTTTATTTTTCGCAACAGTTATGTCTGCTGTTGAATTAATCTGTAGATACCTCTATAGTAGTAACTGCTGATGGTCTTAAACCACACAGTGACAAAAATATGAAAATAACATTGAATTTTTATTCTAATAACATTTTATTTTTATTTTGATATAAGTAGAGCTTGCAAGGAAGGAAACTTCTTTTATTTTTATAAATAAGTGGATCAGTTCTTGTGTAGGGATTATCTTCCATATTGTAACAGATGGTGGATTGATACAAATTATGCAAATTTTACTCAGTTCTCAAAAATTACCCTTTAAATCATTGCTTACCATGCTTTGTTTGTGTGGTTTACTGTTCCATTTGTAGAAAATAGTCTTTGTAAGTGATGAAAATAGAAACTTTCACATGTTACTGCCATGTTCTTTGCATTTGTTCTTCTGCCTGAACTTATTTGGGGCATTTTTTATTCTTGAAAGCAGTACATAGATACACTCTTTTTCAAATAACATATCAGTTTTATATATTTTAAATGTCCTTAAGTTTTCTTTTAATGAAATTAGCACAGACTGTGCAATAAGCTAACACATCTTGTGTTTCAGTTTTGACTTTGGCTTGAATTTTATTTTCCTTTGTTCTTTGGTTATATAATAATTATATGAAAATGGATTTGACAGAAAAGAAAACAAAATTTGAACCAAGGACAAGCAATAATTGAACCAAAACACATCCATGTCTATTAATGTAGAGTTAACATATTACAGTCATGTATTCTGGGAGGTAATCGGTAGACAAATTAGGAGATAGAAAGTAATAGCAATGAAGTTTGAAACAGCATGAATTTAATTTTTGAGTGACTTTTTCTCTGCTTTCACCCTTGTTGATGTGTAAGCTCCCTAATGAGGCTAATGAATATGTGGTATGCATCCAACTTGTGGTTGTGAAATCTATTCTTGAATTGAAACACTTTTTTTTCTTGGATACAATCATGCAGGGATACATGTAGATTATTTTCAACACATGTTTTTTTTTTTCTGTTTTTTTTCCTTTGTTTTTTGAAACCATGAAATTTGGACATCTACCCAGAGGTGGTCTAATTTTAAAATTGCTTGTTTATATATTCTATATTTACAACTTGTTTATTATAATTTTTGGCTTTGAACCCAATCAGGGTTCTTCATTTTAAGTAAGCAGCTTTATTTTTGGTCCACATAACTGATTTTGCCATCTTTTACTAAATGATAAGAGGAAGAACTCTGTAGAGAAGCCAGTCCAAACCTTGAAGTACTTGATAGTGATTTTCATTAGCTGCCAGCTAAATTTGATAACTGTGTCTATTAATGCAACAACATTCTTTTAGTTTAAGTAGGACAACCAGTAGATCTGGATATTTTTCAACTTCTTTATTGATAAATTGTGAAGCAATGACAGCAACAAAAAGTGTTGGCTATTTTGCTCAGAGAAGGTAGCTACTTTTTTCCTTTAATAAGGTGACTAATAAAGACACTTTCAATTTTTTTTGATGCTGTCGGTTAGTCCACTGAAACCGTCTGCATACTTTAAAATTTTATTGAAACCCTTGATATAAATTACAGTAAGTAGTGTAAAAAGTAATTAAAAGGTTGTGTGCATAAGGACCATCAAATGTTTTGCTTGATTTACAATCAAATCTTTGGCAGCTTGACAGGAGTGTCAGATTACTCATGTAAAGCTTTTTTCCCTTCTGTGATGTAGCTACTGGGGAATTTCACCAGCTCTAAATGAGCTACATTTGGCTTAGCCTGATTCTCAGATGTCCGAGGTCGTTTGCCTTTGGGAGAGGAAGAGAAGCGAAGGGGCCTCAAAAGACCACCGACGTCTGAGAATCAGGCTACTTTTGGCTCACATTGCAAGAAAACTAAAAGACATGGGTAATTTTGAAGGTCCAGTTTATTAAAAATCAAACAGAGCTAATAAATAAGCCTGCCTAGATGTTCCTTAGCAATATACTAAGATACTGGTTGAGAGCTAAGAGTAAGACTGATACACTGTACCTCGTCAATTTATTTTATATATATATATATCCAAGTTGAAGATTCACCGGTGATCCAATAAAGTGCTCTACAGTGAAGGAGCGGTATAATCCGTAAAGTAAAATCACTCAACTCTGATGACCATAAGTTTAATACAAACTTGTTTCGTAGGTGTTACCACCCACTCCTCAGTTAAACTTACAATGGTTGGTCCCTTGTTTGGCTACATTATATGTATGACTTCGTAAGACGCACAAAACTATCCAACTGTTAAAATTGTGCGCGCGCCTAAAGAACATTTGCGCGCGCTACTTGTTTCGAAAGAACTTATTTTAGGCTATATCTTAAAATGTATTTACGTCTGTGCCTACATGTCGAAATGAGTTCATTTCTTCTATTAAGCGAAGCCATTTGCGGTTTAGTTAATATGAAATATTTTTCTGCAATACACAGGTTGCATCGTTTCGTTTGATTCGAATATGCCTTAGCTTTAGCTAGAATTTTCCAGGTGATGTCGTATTCCTGTTTACGATCCTTTAACTGCCATATGTGCTTGCTCAATTCTGTCTCGTTCTTTCTACTTTCCTTATTAAATGATATCTTATGGTTACGCCATCTAGTTTTAAATTCATTGGATGTTAAACCTACATATGTCTCTGTGCTTTCTTGTGACTTAACAGTGGCTTGATAAACTATTTCCTTAGTTAGACATTCTCTGTTTAATGGACACTCCTCTTTTTTTCTGCAATTACACGTTCTATCTAAATTATCTTGGTCTTGCTGCTCTGCTTTTTTCAGGATGGTTTTGTTGTGTCCATCTATGATTTGTTTAACGTTAGGCATACAACTATAGCTAAGTTTGAGCGTGTTCCTGTTAAATATTTTTCTTAATTTGTGGCCGCTTGTGAAACATTTATCTATTAACTTAAAGAACTCTTTACCTACATTAGTTTCAACGTTCTTATTGTATGGTGGGTTGAACCATATTACATTACGTCTCCGTGTACGTCGTTGTGTTGCCGCTCTTGGTGCTGGCGGTTTAAACTGGAGTCTGTAATCGTAACCGCTCTTCCGCAATGCCTCTTGGTATTCTGGTGCCGCCTCGTTGAATGTTTCTTCGTCGCACGATATTTCAGATAGCCTCCTGTTGATCGATTCTGGGATGTTTCTAATGATGTTGGGCGGGTGATTTGATTTGCTGTGTACGTAAAGCGGGTGGTTTGCTGGTTTGGAATATGGTTTGTACTTTCCAGTGTTCAAGTCGAGCGTTACGTCGAGGAAATCAACCACTTTTTTGTTTGCTTCAATAGTGACTCGTAACCCATTTTCTGCGAAAACTTTGCAAATTTCCTTCTTTGCCTTCAACGAGGCGGCACCAGAATACCAAGAGGCATTGCGGAAGAGCGGTTACGATTACAGACTCCAGTTTAAACCGCCAGCACCAAGAGCGGCAACACAACAGCGTACACGGAGACGTAATGTAATATGGTTCAACCCACCATACAATAAGAACGTTGAAACTAATGTAGGTAAAGAGTTCTTTAAGTTAATAGATAAATGTTTCACAAGCGGCCACAAATTAAGAAAAATATTTAACAGGAACACGCTCAAACTTAGCTATAGTTGTATGCCTAACGTTAAACAAATCATAGATGGACACAACAAAACCATCCTGAAAAAAGCAGAGCAGCAAGACCAAGATAATTTAGATAGAACGTGTAATTGCAGAAAAAAAGAGGAGTGTCCATTAAACAGAGAATGTCTAACTAAGGAAATAGTTTATCAAGCCACTGTTAAGTCACAAGAAAGCACAGAGACATATGTAGGTTTAACATCCAATGAATTTAAAACTAGATGGCGTAACCATAAGATATCATTTAATAAGGAAAGTAGAAAGAACGAGACAGAATTGAGCAAGCACATATGGCAGTTAAAGGATCGTAAACAGGAATACGACATCACCTGGAAAATTCTAGCTAAAGCTAAGGCATATTCGAATCAAACGAAACGATGCAACCTGTGTATTGCAGAAAAATATTTCATATTAACTAAACCGCAAATGGCTTCGCTTAATAGAAGAAATGAACTCATTTCGACATGTAGGCACAGACGTAAATACATTTTAAGATATAGCCTAAAATAAGTTCTTTCGAAACAAGTAGCGCGCGCAAATGTTCTTTAGGCGCGCGCACAATTTTAACAGTTGGATAGTTTTGTGCGTCTTACGAAGTCATACATATAACGTAGCCAAACAAGGGACCAACCATTGTAAGTTTAACTGAGGAGTGGGTGGTAACACCTACGAAACAAGTTTGTATTAAACTTATGGTCATCAGAGTTGAGTGATTTTACTTTACGGATTATATATATATATATGTGTATATATATATATATGCTTGCTATAATTTAATCAATTGTTTGCTTTTTCCTTTGGCAGCTGCTCAGACAATTGGAGTAAATCCAAAGATAAATAACATGAACCAAGGTTACAAAGCAGCAAAATATAACCTTCTGTGGATTTGTGACAGTAATATTAGAGGTAATTTAACTGTGTGAACAAAAATACAATCAAACCTCCCACATGCAACCCCTCAAAGTGTCAAGACTCAGCAGTTATTTACATTACATAAACAGGAGGTGGCCACTTACAAGAGTTTGGCCATAAGGGGGAACAGAACTAATTAATTTAAAACTACTATTTTATTATTAATAATAATAATTTCATAGAGATATTATTGTGAGATATTATTTCTGAGTTACAGTACAAGCACCACATGTTATCAGTAAAACTGCCTTGTATACATTGAGTTGTCTAATTACATACAACCACCATTGGATATCAAGAAAAGTCTTGTAATAGCAATAAAAAAAGGCATATTTAACAATTAGTCGCCAAAGGCGACGTGAATATCGGCGAATAGTCACCAAGACGAAGTCAAGGTGACTATTCACCAATATTCACGTCGCCTGAGGCGACTAATTGTTTTAGTATAATTACATTGATGATTATTCGAGAAAATAAAATTATTGATCAATTTCCGACCCCGAAACATCAAAAAATCTGGCTGCCATTTTGAAAACTGCTAGCCTTCAATGCTATAATCACCGCGCACTGATTATAGCGGGATAAAGCGAAGCTCCTAGCCAATCACAGCGCTCTATTTTCGTTAATCATCAATGTAATTATATTAAATTGAGTTATCAGGGCTTGAGCATTGTTGCATTATTTGACTTGTCCTGGTAGAGTAACTTTGCATGCATCAAGTGGTCCCTCAGGAGGTAAAAAAAAGAACATTGTCAACCCAAAAACATGTTGCAGTCAGTAACAAGTCATGGTTGCTTGTGGGAGCAGGGTTGTCACTAAAATTTCAAGTTGCTGGGTAAATACAACAAGTAGGCAGGGAATCAAACAGCTAGGGATTTCTTTTGGTTCTATTTTTCTTCTATTTTTCAATAAAAGTAGCCGGGGGAAATCCCCAGCCCCTGGTTCTTAACAGCAGCCCTGTGGAGGTTCCGATTCTAGGGTTTTGAAGTTTTAAACATTTGACATTTTAATGTGGTTGCTCACAAGGAGTGATTTTTCAAGGTGCTGGGGACCTGGTCATTATTTTTATCATGGTCAGGTTGATGACTGTTAGTTTCACAATGGTATTGATATATGTAATTTAATGTCAAGTAAATTAATGTTTGCACTTGATATGAGATATCTTTTTGCCTTTTTGAATTTCCAATCTCTCTTAATACCATGGTTTTCTGGATGATATTATTCAAAGCATTTCCATTCTGTACTCGATATGGTTTCAAGTGTTGTCATTAATATGGTTTTTATTACTGTTTAGTCCACCAGGGCAGCCTGACGGAGTTAGTATCGCATATGGGACCAGGTGTTGGAATGGTGCATCAGGTACTAAAATGAATATGAAATATTATTGTATTGTGACTGCATGACTCCTGACAGCCATTCCAGTGTAAACCCAGGCCAAATCAATCATCTCACCTACTTTAGTTACAGTGTATGGTCACAGGCTACAGAAAAAATAATTATCAAAACTCACTGTATAATTAATGATTTCTTGTCTTTTGTTTTTGTCCTTTGATCAGATCCCTTTTGTTACTAACTGCATGGATTTTGCTGGTTGTGTAGATAAGGTGAGATACAAAAAGATATTTATGAACTCAGATTGTGGAAATCTTTTAATGTATATGGTACAGATCAAATTTGATTTCAGGTTAATTTTGATTTAACCTACGGTAGATTGATTGAATCTCAATTTCCTTTCAAACTAGGTTAAAAGATCAGGGTTCTCATGCACCTCAGGGTTCAGGGTTCACACACACCTTGAAAGTCCTTGAATTTTAAAATACAAATTCAAGGCCTTGAAAGACCTTGAAAATTGTAGTCTGTGCTGGAAAGTCCTTGAATTTCAATGCTAACTTTATAGATTATTTAAGTAGAACTCCAAAGGAAAGGAACAAACACTGGAATACCTTTAGGATAAAATTACTCATGTTGTGGAAGAACTAAAAGAGACATAGACTCAAGGCTGTTATTGCAATGAATGGTCAATGGAGTCCTTGAAAAATGGGAAATGTGTCCTTGAAAGTCCTTTTAATTAAAAGGCCTTGAATTTTTTGCTCAAGAAATGGTACAAACCCTGAAAGTTTTTAACCTGAAATCAGATTTGACCTCAGGGCTGTTGCTAAGATTTCAAGTTGCTGGGTGTATCCAATTAGAAGATGGGGAATTGAACAGCCAGGAAGTCCCTTTGGCTTTATTTTCCTTTTGTTCCCTGTGAAAGTAGCCGGGTAATAAGCTCATAGTAGCTGGGGGAAATCCCCAGCTCCAGCCCCTACTGGCAGCCCTGTGGCCTGTAATATATATGTTGTAGTTTTTATTTTTTTGCTTTTTTTTTTTTATCTCAGGTGATTTTTATTCTTCTTTTGTTTTAACTTCATAAGTGTACATTACCATACCCAATAACAAGAGAAGAAATAAAAATTACCTGAAATAAAACAACATATTCAATCATCTCAACTAGCACTGGCTGTAATTTAAAATACAGTTGTCATAAGTGACATAGAACAAGATAGTTGGGAACAAATGTCATGCAGGTTTATCAAGACTGCTATGATAATAATCCTAATGGGTAACTCTCAACAGGTATATTTTGGAACACAGCATGCATTTGTCTACCTGCTTGCTTACAGCCTGGGAACACTGTGTGCTAATGGAATGTCAAGCCTGTACAGTAAACCACTTCTAGATGAATTAGGTACATGATTTGATAACTGTATTAAGTATAGACAACAGAGCTTAATGTGAGTTACTGGTATCAATAAAGATTATGTAAGGGTTAGAAGTTGATGTCACTCTTTTACCTTTAATAAATGCATGCTGTACAAAGAAAGAAGAAAATTAATACTGCATGAGGTGTAGCCAAGTGGAGTATGAAGATTTGCCTGTTCATCTGGCTACAGCCAATAGGGAGCTAATGCAATGACGACAGTGACAGCAATAAGAATAGCTATAAACCAATAGGTTTAGATTGGCAAAATAACATCTTTGCACGTGTATCATCCTTTTTTGTACATTTCTTTGCATGAACCTTGTTGATAAACTTATCTTTGGTCCCACATTCATAACATCATTGATTTTTTCTCTGCATATTTTGCATACAGGTGGTCTGGAGGTATTTTCTTGCTACATTGCAGAAGATTATTTTATATCTAAAGCTATATTCAATAGGTTAGTTCATTATCCTGTTTGTTCAAATTAGTCGCCAATAAATAATAGCCTAAAAGACTTGTAAAGAATTACGATAATCTAGAGGCTATTTCTATTTACAGGTCACGTTCATGAAAATGGAAGAGATTGGCAATAATTTTTAGAGACTTTTACGTGATACAAAAACATATTAATTTTTTACCAACCTAACATCACAATAACGGAACATAAGCAGTGATTTTTTTACAAAATAGTTACGGTGAATCTTGAGACTCACCTTGTGAAAAGTCATGAGTCCCAGTTTAAAGAAAAAAACGAATCCGAATTTGAAATTGGGCCTTTATGTAACCAGACTGTTAATACGGAGACAGACTCCAAAACTCTGTATTACAGTACAATTAAAATATAGTCCTTCTATTTTAATTCAGAACAAAGGCTAAAAGAAATATCTATCGTTAAACAACATCCGTGATAACTGCCACAGAATTTCGCGAATGAGTCAGATATATCTACAAATACAGAAATTCAAATCAATTGATCGATCTTTTGCGTCCTACGGGAGGCATGCCGTGAATTATTCTGCACCTTTGGGGATTTTTATGTGTCACAGACGCATAACGCAGAGCTAACAAAATCACTGCACAAGCAGCGACTGTTTTGGTTGCCATGGCAAGTGTATCTTCAAAGGGGAGAGCTGTAGGGTATCCTAATTTAAAAATTCTTTAAGTCATTTATTTTACCAAAACTTTTTCTGCCAGGTGTAATTTGTGTTTTTTTAAAACAGTGAAAATTAAGCCCCACAAAAATAAGTGACAATAACGTATTTGATCAATTCTTACAGGGGAATGAAAGTAATCCTTAGCTGTGATCCAGCTATGCAGAATCCAAGTCATTATTCTCTTCTAAGATACCAACAAAGAATGGTCAGGTAGGTTTATATGTAGTCTAGTTGTTGTCTTGTCCCTGTATTTGCTACTTGCACATTTCCCATAATGCACCTTATTTGCCCTCCAAAATTTTGCATAAGCATTGTTTTAAATGGGATGGCTGTAATACACAGGAGAAATGAAAAAAACATTGGTTATGCAAAATTGTGGCCCAAGGGGGGGCAAATAAGGTGCAATATGGGAGATGCGCAAATGGCGAGTGGTGTTTCCCCAGGCGTTCTTGGTCAATTCACTTCTGTGAGTTAGCAGAGCGAACCGACTTGAAACATCTAGACAAACACAGAATGTGCATGCGTGAGTTGCTTTTTGAAAATGGCAGCGTTTCTGGAGCTCTTCAAAATTTTGCACAAGATTTGCACAAGATTTTGCATTTTCAACACAAGAAGGGAAATTCCCCTATCTCCAAGTGGCCTTGTAATGTTCTACTTATCATATAAATGAAAGCTCCCCTAGTATTTCATTGGTGTCTATATAATAGTAAATGTCTGTATAATGACTTCTATTGCAGATGGACCAGGTTACGTCTTACCATGGAACCCTTTCCGGCCATATTTGAACCTCTAACTGAAAGTGTTGTAATTGGTTTGCTCGCCAGCTGGGCTATGTCCCATTTATGGGAGTTCAGTGCTGCTCTTATTTTCATTAAACACGTCTTGCTGTGGTTTGTCTTGGATTTTATCTTACTCAGATGTGTTCATGGGGTGAGTGAGTTTTCTTTGTTAGTCATCAGGGCCGAGTTGTTCGAAGGCCGGTTAGCGCTAACCCAGGGTTAAATTTTAACCTGGGTCTCTTTTTCTTTTCATCAAAAGCATTTTCTCTGAAAATTTCCTCTATTCCTTTTAGAGTAGCTAATCGTCAAATTGTAGACAAAAAGAATAAAACTGAATTTGCTTTTTAAGCTTTCATATCTGAATTCAAATTTCGTACTAACCCTGGGTTATCTTAACCCGGCTTTGAACAACCCGGCTCAGTGCTCGAAATGAATTTTTGGGTCTGGTCTTCCACAGGACCAGTAGGATGAAAATTTTCTGGTCCATCTGCAAAACTACTGATCACTCATATCATTTTCAATTTTTTTTCGTTCCACTCAGCTCGACATACTTTGGCTCACGTTTTAATTCACCAAAGGAAAATAGATACGGACCTTCTAAACGAAATTACAAAAGCCACCATCTTGTATCCCGCAGTGGATTTTGTTTCAAGTAGAACCCTAGCCTGCGTGGCCGGCGTTAAAAACGGAACGGGAAGGGGGAATTTGGGCACCCAAGAGCGTGTGGGGCGCGTGGTCTAGCGCCCTTATTCCCTACCCCTTCCCTTTGGAACGCCTGCCACGCAGGCTAGTAGAACCCTGACTTTTATTCGGCAAGAGAATGCCTAGCACCTTTTTGCCTATTCCTTTTTGAAACGTTTGCCTATGGCAATTCTTCGTTTGTTTCAAGGCTTTTACCGCTTTTTGGTACGATAAAAAAAATTTCATGTATTTCTCAGAGAGTGATACCTCCACTCGTCCAGTGGACTAGTGGGAAAGAAACCTTTTCGTTGTCAGATTGTGTTACTTGTTTTGGACGAGTGGACGACCGTTAAGTTCGGCGCACTGTCATGTTAATGAAGAGTTGGAAGAGAGGTAGCCTGCGTAGCAGGCGTTTCTGTGCGGTTTAGGAGCAAAGAACGAGGAACGAGAGTCAAAGACCGCGCGACAAATGGCGCATTTCTCGCTCGGTCAAAACCGAAAATCCCCTTCCTCTGTCTTTCTTTCCTCCGAAACCTAACGGAAACGCTTGCTACGCAGGCTGGAAGAGAGCTTATTTTGAGGACGTACCTTAACCGGAAGTTTTGCTTTTTTCCTTTTAATATGCCTTGACTCTACCAATTTGTTTTGCTAACGGTTTTAACTCTTATAGAGACAATTTGCCCGAACATTTGGGCAAAACATACTGCCCAAGATTGAGAAAAGTCCACTTCCGGTTGATTTGCGCGATGAAGATGTTAGGATATTGCTAAGCATGATAAATTTTGGGGCGACTTGACGGCAAACCTATTCAGGGTTTCGAAAAAACTTGAATTCCAGCTTGTCCTTTGAGCAAGTAACTCTCACATTTTACTTTCCAGGGGCCACTTCTTGCTCGTCATAGTTTATGTTTTTGTTAGAGAATGACTTTCTTGGGGCAAGTGAGCCTTAAAGGTTACTTTAAAGGTCCTTCTCGCTACGTTCGAGTTCGCTACCTACTTATTTGTGTCGCTGCTCATTGGCAAAGCCCAAAACTTGCACCCTCGGAAGGGCAAGCTTAAAAGAACGAGAAATAGATTACAAGATTTTTTTTCTAGAGCGATT
>JBBMOI010000012.1:16085000-16342500 GCA_038088405.1 Porites divaricata | reverse complement strand
TTGTTCATGGCTAAGTTATGTTACTACGAAAGGCGTTGCGTTATAGACCAATGAGCCAATGGGTGGGAAAATGTTTGTTACAGTCTTCTAACGTGTTTTATTTGTTAAGTTCAAGAGTAAGGTTTTTTCCTTATTTGTTGGTTGGTGACGCAAAATTTGATGTTAAATCACTGTTTCGTTGTTTAATCGGAATTAATGTAAGAGTATAGACATTTTGCGAACAGAGGTCCCGCAGATATTCTAATGAATGAAAACGAGTTTCTTTCCTACTTCAGCAAGCGATTATTTAAGAACAATATTTTATCGTTACTTAGTTCAAAGTGTAATTGTAAATGGCCACGGCCTTATTTAAGCAAATTAAAATTGACACTCATTTTAAATATAATTCTGTGTGTGAACGCAACTTTTTCAAGTCTTAGTCTGACTTTTTGAAACGAGTTTGAAAAACCCTAGGCGTTCCTGGCTCGGTCAATTCTGGGCCCAGTTGTTCAAAACGTGGATAACGCTATCCACTGTATAAATCTCTATCCACTCCAGGTGATCTGTGACGTCACTGCGGGGGCCTGGGGAAAGAAATTTTAATGCCGTATCCCATAAACCAAGGCTGACGGGAACAGATTAAATGGAATTGAATTGGTGCGCGCGTTGGTTTATGGGATACGACATTAAAATTTCTTTCCCCAGGCCCCCGCAATGACGTCACAGATCACCTAGCTATCATTAGATCGGCCATCGACCGTAGCCCCTTGAGACACCTCATGTAATTTACACAACTTAGTTTTTCCTTTTACTAATTAGGGTTAAGCACTGCCTTTACTGATTAGGGTTAGGGCTTGATGCTATTTGTACTTAAATTATTTCACTTCTACCCAGCAAATCCTCAGTGGACTAGTGGTTAGCATAGTATACTGGAACATCGGGGTCGTGTGTGCGAATCCTACTATCTTTCACTTCAAAGTTTTTTCTTTTCTTTCAACTTGAAGAGACTTGCGAATTAAAATTAGAATAACAAGTCTTAAACATCTTACGCAAAAAGAATTTTGATCGCTGAAGTATCCGTAACAGAGAAAACAAGGCTCAAGGCAAGGTAACCACCTGAATAAAAAAGCTAAAACAAATCCATGTTACTTTCTTCGCTTTTATTATCGTTTTGTTTTCTTTTTTCCAGATGGCCGGAAACTGGGCTAGATTAGTTGACTGGCTATTTGTAAAATTAATGGAGAAATGCGGGGAATTTTATTTTCCTGAAAGATGGCTGTTATCAGTAAGTCGTTTTGCAAAGGCGTGTTATTCACTAGATCAACATATGGTACGAGTGAGTTTGTCACGGCTTTCGACGCGAGGTGTATGAGACTATCGTGAAGCTCGGGACCAATGAAAACAAAAAGATCCTTTTCTTCTCCTTGCACTTGCGTTTGGTTTGTTTCGAGTTTCTGGCCATCTGAAAGAAGTACAAAGAAAGAAAACAATAATGCAAACGAAAAAAGTATCATATTTCCTTAAGCTTTTTTATTCAGGTGGTTACCGTACCTTGAGCCTTGTTTTGACCCTTTCCTAGATCAGGGGCACCCACGATGGTTTCCTCCTTAATGCATTTAAAACTCTTTTTAGGCTATTCAGAGGACTCGTTTTAGATATCAAGAAAGGCGTTCTGACCTTCGCTATAAAATTTGCATCTGCTCGGTGATCCCAGGGGAACTTGAGTCTTTTCTAAATTACAAGGGCTTCAGTATTATTTTTCCTGAACATTTTAGATGCAATTGAAAGTTTTGCGAAAGTGATAATTTTTCTTATTTCGATCTCATTCCTTTCTCCACCACATTTTTGAATCCGAAATGTTTAGGTTTCCAATTTCTACGAAACTTAGCCTAACATAGGGAGTAAAATGTGGGAAAATTAATTTCAGAAAATCGTAGGAAATTTTATTGGATAAGCTTCGACAATAGCAGTACCTGAATGGAAAACCTGCGTAGCTGGCGGTACTGTGTAGTAGTAGAGTGAGATTTGGGGGCGGAGCCGTTGTAATATAGCTCGAGTGAGATTTAACGGCGGAGCCGTCACGAACGGCGAAGCCGTGAGAAATACCGCCGATCGTTCCTACTCCCTTTTCAGTTTGGACCATGGCTTCGCCGCCAAAACTTTAATCTGGCACCCACACAATACCGCCAGCTACGCAGGCTACTGAATGGAAGGGGGATCATCTTGAAAATTTTAGCCGTTCCCCCCTCAAGCAATAGAAAACTATAGTCAAAAACGTGCTTCTCCGAACAGATGATTCACAGAAAACAGTCGTTAAGGTGATTCCCTAGTAAAAGAACCTAACATAGATTGTAGATGAAACTTGGTACACTGATGGAACAAGTCAAGAAGATGGTAAAAAAGTAATAAAAAGTGGTGGTGACCGTGCTTGTTTTGACGTCACAATGCTGACAAATACTCCTATTTAGGACCCTTTGACAAAAACCGCGCGCAGCCCAAAACTAGACAATAAGGAAAGAGTTTTTCGATGATGCATGTGGTATCGCACAGAATTTGACTTTAACGTATTGTTTATCCACTTACGTACCAGAAAAATGCCTTTTATGCCCTTGTTTTTACTCTACGTTCCAAAATAGAATTAAATTGGACACGCGCTATTCGACCCGTGATAGCTCAATCCGTACAATTTAGTAAAATTGCCAAAAAACCGAGCTTAGATTTGTGCCAATTTTTTTCTCATCGAAAGGAAACACTGTCCCTGGTAAAATCATGAAATAAAAAATGGGGGTCACCGTACTCGTTTTTGCGGTAGAGCTGCAGAAAGTGCGCACCAAATGCTGAGAGAGGACTGGGGCGAGTTTCAGAATAGAATGTATGTGAAAGGGGGAAGAAAGTATTAAAAAATCCTTTTTTACAGAATTTACCTCGAGACGTCACATTTAGGACACAATGTGATAAAGAAAGCGTTTAAATGAAAATCAAAATGAGTAAGCACAAGTTAAACATCCACTATCAAGGTCCTCCGCAGGGAAGTAGAACTCAGCAACACGCGTACTGCTTACGTTATGCCATTCCCAACACACTGAGTCTCACCTCGGCAAGAAACAACCGCAAGCAAAAATTCCAATAGCTTTTCTCTTCAGTCAACTTCCTTTTAATAATGTTACTTCGCATGCCCTTTTTTACGGCGGCCATCTTGTTATGCGCAGTAAGAGATGCGCAGTGCAAAACTAGGGAATCACCTTGAGTGCCCCTAGCTGCTAGATAGCGCCGATCTTATTCAGACTAGTGCAACCCGGTTGAGGTTAGGCGAGGAAATCAAAAGGCCATTTCCGCATTTCCGTGGGCCTCTGTATCAAAACGAGGTTAAGTGCTCAGCCTTACATGAAAATCATTTTTCATTTTCCTGCAACTAAAACTCATTTTCACAAGAAAGGTGCTCTTGGCCTCACTTTGAAAGTGAGGGTTTGGGGAACTGGGAAAGTGGCCTTTTAGTTTTTGATGATTCTTATGCTTCTAAGTTAGTAGGGCAAATCACAAGATGCTTTAAGCAAGTGCTACTTCTACTCAATCGAACAATACTGAAGGATTTTCAAGGGGTGCTTTAGTTAATTTTTTCTTTATTTTTGTTTTTTCTTTCTAGTTTCTTTTCCGTGACTTTCACGTCAAAACACGAGCCAAGTCTAACGCAGCGTACACATTGAATGTTGTTCCGTCTGCTGATAGATTTAAAGATAAAATTATTCATGAAAATTGAACCTTAAAAGCTAATATTTGGACAGCTTTTTAAACATGGCTAAAATGAAATAATTAAAACATGTTCATGTGTTGCAATGAAATGAAATTTAGACTATTCCATGCTGAAGATTTAAGCAAAAAAATAATTGTGATAATCGTGCTCCTACGGAAAACTTACTAAGATAACCACAAATTCCTCGTTTTGTTCATGAAACGTGTTTATTTAAAGGTATGATAGCAGCTGCAAAACATGTTTTCTAAGTCGAGTTTCTTAATTGCTCCCTTCGTCTTTTCTTTTTAGCCATCTCCAACTGAGAGCTTAAAGAAAGGATTTTTGAAAATAAAATTTACATTGCGCGCGACATCACTGTAGCGTGCCCAAAGCTTAAAATTCTTTCTTTTGATTGGGCAAAATGGCACTAATTTACCTGTTGGTTGATTATCATCAATTAGCATATTTATTACACTGGAGGACAGGCGAGGAGACATGCACCACGTAAGATTTCAATACATGTCATTATTAAAGTCCCATGTAAATTTAATGTCATCAGCCATATCGCTATAACAACCTTGCTCCTCTCAGAAACAATCTTGTTTGATTTTTACGTGGCCTTAGACGCGTAGTGTTTTGGTTGTTGCCCGCCGATGTTTGCTACTTTGAAAAATACTTGACTGCCGTTTTTTTCTGAAAATGAATGGCGAAGTTTCCCCTGTTTCGAGTATTTCATCTCTCGGCGGAGGACCCTCGATGATTGGAATGATACGAGCCAGAAAACTCGCTGTTAAATTTAAAAAGAGAGCGCAGTTTTTGGTTGCCGATAAAATTCGCAGAGACAACACTGGAAAGACGGCAGTGATACACTGGGATTTTCCACGAAATGTTCGCCATGACGATCAACCTTCGCGACTGCAAGTTCCCGGCGGAAAATCCCCCCCGAATTCACGTTCTCCCAGCATCTCTTCTCGTTACGGTTATACTACTTTAGGTCAAGCACCTCGAAATACGTACCGTACGAAACCGATAAAACGCTTTTCAGAGCCAAAAGTCAAAGAAATAATCGAAGAGGTTTTAGTACAAAACCTAAACGGACATACATATGAAGCGGTCTTCTGCAAAGAGATGTGTAAAAAACTCTCCGAAGTCATCAAACAGCGCGTCAAGTTCTTGGGATTCACCCGCTACAAATTTATCTGTATTGTCTATATTGGACAAGTTAATAATCAAGGAATGCGAATAGCAAGTCGGTGTCTTTGGGATCAAAAGTTTGACAATGTCGCCGAAGGGTATTTCAGAAATGGTGATTTGTTTGCTGTCGGAACTGTTTTTGGTTTGTATTGCGAATAATTTATTGTTCAAGCCTTTGGAAGAAATACACCGTTATCCTTTGTTTTTAAATTGGTTACTCTTTCCATTTATATACACCTGCAATTAATGCAGTACTAATTTTGTAGACTATTTTGAAATAAGGACAACGGAAATTAAGGAGCAGAAGTTTCTTTCAGAAACATCACAAGATTTTTTTCATTTTCTGAAATCAGAAATCGTTTTGAGTATCAGCATCTTGGATCGACAATTTTACGAATTATATTAAATAGACGCTATACTTAGTGATTAATTTAGGCAACGCGGGTTCTATGAACTGTTTAAATTTCTACCAAGAACAGTGTTATATTATCATATTTGACAATTTAGAAGTAAGTTTCTCACAAAAAATGAACTCAAAGCAAACTGTATTTTAAATCGCAAACTGTAAGGGCAATTCAAATTGCAAAGCACTGCGAATATGAATTTTCAATCTCATTCACTAAGACAAGTTAATCATGAAAAAAGTAACATTGTTGCGAACTTAATGACAGAAACTCCTTGCCATTGAACAAGTACAACTGCACCCTGCACGCCGTTCAGTTTTAAATGAACTCAAAAAAACCTTTATTTGAGATCATTTGAAAGCTGTAAAATTCTGGAACATTATGCTGGAAAAGAAGCTTATTAACAATAGAAAGCTGAATCACTTAAACAGGTAGAAGATTTAAATGATAAAGACATGTTTGGGTTTATATTTGATAACTATGGGAACACAACACCTGCGAGATCTTCGGTAAATATTATCTCTTCAAACCTGTGTGTGTCACGAAAAAAAATATATTACTGCACATATCGCTCTGCAGATAAATACACAGTTGTTATTATGTAAATATGCTACCAACACCCCCATCCGAGCTTTTCAGGGATAGTTTATTACACTGGTTTGACTGAGGTTTGACCTGGCATGGGGCAGTTATGTTATATATATGTCCACACGACGAATCCAGGCATTTTTGAAGACACATTTTTTATCTGTATTCGTGTGGACGGAAGGGCTGCCGATCCGTGTAAAAAATGTACGATTTAAAAAATATCCAAATTCGAGTGTACGAAGCATTAAACTTTTACGGCTGGCCACACTGCTCGTGGCGCAATTTAAGTAACATTATTACTTTGTCACTTCATGCAAAACACAAGGCCCATTTGCCCGTAGCATTTACAAACGGAGGCCTTGATCGAGCGTATGACCATTTCAGGTCCCAGCGAAGAGAAGTCAATCGGCCCTAGGTCTTAACGATATTAGTCCGACAAGATTATTCAACATACAGCACCCATTTTACTTGAGGTGATGCTTCTTGTAAATATCTTTTGAAATAATGTTTGTCGACGAACGGGCCAGAGGGGGGGGGGGGAAGGAGGGGGGGACTCCCATATCAAAGGGCGGGGATGCTCGTCGTCTCGCTTAGGGGTGTAAATTTCAGATTTTGGTCTCGCTTAAGGTGTTCTGGTCAAAACACCATTATATTTAGCCGTAAACGCCTCTTTTAGGCTTGCACAGGAACAAATATTTGAAAAATTATATATTTAAGGACCTCATTATTGACAACTCCAGAAATACCATAACATACCATAATACTCTGTTTGTCACCTCAACATTTTGCATAAACGTTGTTTTCAGTTTCTCTTGGGAGTTAAAATGGCCCCACGAGAAACTGAAAACAATGCTTATGCAAGATTTTGTGGTGACAAACGAAGAGCATCATGGTATGTTATGGTATTTTCTGGAGTTGTCAATAATGAGGTCCTTAACCCATTCGCCCCTGAGCCGCCCATAACCGCCCCCGCGGATCCTTCTACCGCTTGTGACGTCATCAGTGTTAATGGTCAAGGACAACTTTGTCCACTACGTATTCACAGTGAAGAGATCTTTCAAACCATACTAGAATGAGTACAATTCAGTCAACGACACCGGAGAAAAAGCCAAAAAAAAAAAATGTAACAATGACCCGAAAATTGCCATAGAAATTTTTGTCTGCTACCCATGCCAGCTACCTTTCCTTTCATCGAAATCCTAAAATCCTAAAAGCTTTCTTAAAAACTTTTCCCATCAAAATGAAGCCTACTAAATTCCCAGCAAGAGAAAAAAATGAGCAAGAAAAGCGAAAAAAGAGGGGAGGAGAGAAAGTAAAAGTCAAGACTGGTGTCACTTTTAAATCTCGAAATTTTGCTACGACCAATAAACGGCTTTGTGGTAAGTTTTAGCTCTTAATAGGACAACAGTGACCAAAAAACCCCACGACTAGCTTCAAAACGTGTTTTTCGGCAAAATCTCCAGGAGCGAATGGGTTGAGCGAAGTACCAAGCTTTTTGAGGAAATCCACGTTTCAGCATAAAACCACCCAATCTGACCATTTAATGTAAAATCAGTTGAAAAATCGGGAAAAGGCGATTTTAAGGGTTTTGATTAAGGTGGCTTGACTGGATTATTTTCGGGGGATTCCTCCCATTTTCTTAGGTAAAAGCTCCCTTAGGCGATTTCCGAAAAAAACTCCTGTTACCAAGAAATGCAAGGGCAAGTAAAAAAAAGGATGGCGTCATTGCGTTGCCATAGCAACTCAAACTTGCTCAAATGCTCAAACTAAAAATCCAGTCGAGCCACCTTAATTAACAAAATCAGTGGCTACTACTGCGCACACGTGAGTTTTAATTTATTTCGTTGTTCGCTCCCTTCCCACAGCTTGCCCTCGTTGACTGAATTGTTCTCTGCTATATATTTGTAGAACCCTGTCAAATTTACATTTCAAAACTTTAAGCTATAGAGTGTTTTCACATGATGTCACGGCGGCCATATTGGTGTCCCAAAACAATGAAACGGCAGCCATGTTGGTGTCCCAAACCAATCCTTTGGGAGTTGAACTCTTTTCTTATGGAAATGTTCTCTTTTGTTCCCATAAATTTGCATAGATGCTGGCCACGTGAGTTAAGGGATCCGGGAACGAGGGTGCGCCAAAGGGTCCATATTGACGCTGAGCCGGTGAAGTTTGAAAGACCTAGCCGAGCGCCACTTGCCCTTATAGCAGACGAACCAGAATATCCGATTCTCGTTCGATAAATGTATAGGTCAAGAAATTGTGCACTTCTAATTCGATTGGCTAGAAGTCTTATAATTACATGACTTGTGTTTTAAAAATCAGTATACTACACATTATAGCTGAAAAGTGAGATGTTTTGAGTTTTACACGACTTACGGTGGCTGTTCCCATTTAGACCTGAGAAGCTGAAATTTAGTCATTTTAGTCATTTATGTCTTTTTCTTCTTTTTATTATCGCCCACGTTACATGAACATAATCTCCGATTATACTGTTACACATAAATTATAATAGCTGGCTCTAGCTTTGTGCCTGAGTTGCTAATTAATTTTCATGCAGGTCTTTATAAAATTAGCATCTCTTTTAAAAAGTCTTTTTGTGATTTCCTCTAGGGAAACTAAACGAGGTCGCTTAAAATTTCAATAGTCCTTGTTTGTCAAGAACGTGCTAGTACAATGGATCAACCAAAAACTTTAGTTAACATTGATGGGAGAATTAAAAAGAAGATGGCTTTGTTTTCGGAGAGGCTGTATTCGTTGTGATGGAATCTGCCAGGAGAAACTCGATGCAGTCCAGAACTTCACAAAAGAAAACCAAATTTTTCTTAACGTCGACAGAAGAAACTAAACGCCCTAGCAACGAACCAAGACAACCTCGCGAGCAAGGAAACAGAAAAGGCAAGTTCCCATCAGTTGCGAAAACGGTTCTTCCTGAAAACAGAGCGTTCCCACAGACCACAAGGAAAACAAGTCGTACAGGAAGTTCCATCTCTATTCCCGTCCCGCAAGAATGGACTTTAGCTTCTTCAAAGTTCGCAACAACAGCATCCGCCCCGTCGACTGTCGATGATAATTTGTCTCTGTACGCTATCGAAGACATCAGCCAGGTGGAGAGCACCTATAAAATGGAACCAGACGATGGATTTTTGTCTCAGAAAGCGAGCGGGATTATTCGCGATGTATTGGAGGCTCGCTTGAAAAGTAAAACATACGCCGCAGAAGAAAGCAAGAAGTTGTCGATTGAGATCAGTGAAGAGATAAAGAAAAAAGTGAAAGCAGAGGTTCCGGTTGAGCGGTATAAGTTCTTGGACAAGGGGTACATATTACTAGTAGATGTCTGTGGAATGCGCGCTTTGATAACTTCGCACAAGAAAGTTTAAAAAATGATCAGCTTTTTGCGCAGGCTTCAATAGACGCAGTTTTTGTGGAATAATGTGTGCTTTGGTCAGTAAAAAGGAGTTGATTATTGATTGATTGATTGATATCATGTATGAATATGTATTGAGCCAGTTTTATTACTGTACACTCTTTTTTCACGGGAACCTTTTTTATAAAAAGTTCAGGTTGAGCAAGAGAGAATCTCTCTTTGGTTGAGTTAACCAGATTTTAAGTTGAAGAAAATAATAGACTGCGAGCCCAGCTGAGAGCCAGTTATGAACGTTACTTCATATTTTGTTTAATTTTTTGTGTCTGAGTAGAATAAATAAAATTGAACGAAGTGTAAAAATGTAGTCCAATAGAACGATCATCTCCAATGCTTACGGACGTACGGGGACTGGGATGGATGGTTTTCAGGCTCCGATCACTCGCCAAAAGAAAAAGAACTTTCAGCCCCAGCCCCAAAATTAGACGTTTTTCATCTTCTCAAATGAAAATTACTTAAAGACTAGAGGCTGATCCGGGGGGGTGGGGTGGTACTCCTTAGAATGACCTATATGGGGAGGCTCCGCCGGAATAGGATACCTTTTTAGGCTTCAGACCCTGGTTGTTCAAACGTTGGATAGCGCTACCCACCGGATAAATCTCTATCCAGCGAATAGCGTAATTGATTTCCGTAATGCTTATCCGCTGGATAGTGATTTATCCGGTGGATAGCGCTATCCAACGTTTGAACAATTGGGGCCAGGTATATAAAAGGGAGAGAGATTTCACTACTTGAAACGGTAGGCAAATCTGTCATTTCGCTTTAAGGGCTAAAAGACGCTCTTTCTGGATGTCAAAGACACAAGAACATTTTTCCTGTTAAGTGATTCAGTTTTTTCATATTGAAAAAGACGCTTCATGTACAGCAGTTAAAACGGATGCAAAGTTCTAAGCTAGGCATGTAAAAGGGGCCCTACTTGTCAAAAGAATGTACGTGAAGGAGCTAGATACCTTTTCTGTCCAATATCCAGGTGATCTGTGACGTCACTGCGGGGGCCTGGGGAAAGAAATTTTAATGCCGTATCCCATAAACCAAAGCTGACGGGAACAGATTGAATTGAATTGAATTGGTGCGCGCGTTGGTTTATGGGATACGGCATTAAAATTTCTTTCCCCAGGCCCCCGCAATGACGTCACAGACACCTGGTTAGTTCGGGGTAGAACCACTCCATATAACACTTTACGTTCTATTTCGCTTCGCTCAAACAAACGTAAATCATTTTCCTCTTAAATGTCATACATACAAAACAAACAACGCTATTTGATGGTTGGATGATTAGGCATTCCGTACCGACATGGTTTAATTACACAGTACATTTGAACGATTAAAAAGTTTAAGGAAATAACAATCATATGAAATGCCTAAGTGACCAGTAACCTCTAGTCTTCAGCAGATATCTTTATGGATATACATGTCCTTGGCGGTATGTGTTTTCCACCTGCGGGGACAGTGCGAGCCTTGCACCAAGTAATGAAGTTTTCTGAATTTAATTTCTTTCCGGTATCTCTTAACAGTCGCAGAAAATGGTTCCTTTTCTTTGTAAAATTCAGTCGCTTCAAAATTTAGCGGAGCCACTGCGTGCTACCCAATGGATAAGAAAATATTTTTTTAAAAACCTTTTTTGTCACGACGTTTATACCGTATTCAATTGCATGCCGAAGTTTTGGCGTGAAATCGCATTTCTAACTGCGTGATAACAGAAAGTCGATTTTTTAGTAGGGCGGTCCCCGAGTTTTGGAAAAAAACATTCACACTAGCTTATATGGTTGGGTGGACGTTCGTTGACGTCACAACAATTCCAGCTCGTTCACTTTTTTGAAATGTTGACGAATTTTTTTCTGGAGTTAAATTCTAAGGGTCTGTTTCTAAGTTTAGAAAAAGAAAATGAAAAATCGTTCTTGAGTTCACGTTTTACATAAAACGAAAAATTAGGAAGTTTCACATCGTAGTCGTCCAACGGCGGCAAAAAAAATGTACAATAAAAGGCGATGCACGTGCAGAGTTGTTATTTTGCTTTTATACCGTTTTCGTTGCCGTCGTCGTTGCTTAAGCAGCTCTCCATAACTGAAACGATTCCTTTTTTACAACTACCGTCATTGGAGAAACGTTTCCCAGGTAATTATCTCGCTCATTTCAGCTGTCATTTCAAAGAAAAGCAAACTGCATGATACCGTGAACTTTCGTGTTTTATTCAACATAAATCGATTAACCCTAAAACAAAGTCTAAAATAGTGTAAATCGACCAATATGCTTTGTCTGCTCCCGGCCGGGCGACAGAATAATTTAATGAGTAGAAACAATGTTGGCCACAAATGTTAAAAAATAATCCCTAAAATTTTGGGACAGCAAAAGACAAAAAAATAAACCGATCGGTAAGTTGAGTCCACTCTGAATGTCTAGTAGCCTCTTCATTGAGGTGTGACACTTACCTAGTAAGTACTGTTTGATATATATAAATAATTCTACATTTATTCACTAATACTAAAATTGTTTTTCAATAGTAAAATTTGCTCCCTGGTTTCATTATTTACTTCACATTTGTCCAGCCCTTTTGCGGAAACCAGCTTACAATTGTCGCCTCATGTAAGGTAATCAAGATTCCGGAATTCCCCCCCCCCCCCCCCTTCCCCACATATAATGTTTTTTGTATTTTTTTGGTTGAAATTAAAAAATGATTTTAATCTGTTGTTTGTGGCTTGCCACAACAAAAACAGGTCTTTTTTAACCACGAAAAAAATCGACGAACACGGCATTTCTGCAAAAAACAACAAGGGAAAAAATCAGGTGTTGATATATTATTGGAGAAAACTCAATGTGCATAGCATCCCAACGTCCGCAAGTAAACGGACTGCTACAACGTATACACACTCAGTCTCCTGTGAAATGCTTAGAATATTATGCCGAAAGTATTAGTTAGCATCCATACTCCGGCTTGCTTCTGTTTAAAAGAGCGGCTATTCCTATAATGAAGACGGTATTTACTCTAAATGTGTCTAACTTCTCTTATCCCCGATGGTATCTTCCCCCGTTAAGTGCTTTATTTGGGAGTTAATAGTCAACTGCTTAAACACATTGGGCCTTGGGGAGTAGGGGGGCACAAGGTTTGTATAAAAGGAAGTGGTGGTGCAGACCTTTCCCCTATACCTCCGTGCGGATCCATTCCCACTCTGCTACAGAATATTGGCATGCTTACCTTTAATTTGGAGTTTTTCCCTTCAGACATAGCGGGCGATGGACTGTCTTCATCCTGCACTGATAAGCTTTCGCATTCCTCCTTGTTTTCTGTTACTCTCTCTTCCTTTTCGCAGTGCTCGTTGTTTTCTCTTACGTTTTCTTCCTTGTTGGCCTGTTCATAGGCAATTTCTTTTCTTGGTAGGATCTGAAGTGGGTTTCTTCGTTTGATCAGCATTTGTGGGCTCCATAGAAGCGCCATGTTTTGGTTTACAATACGGATCGCGGGACTCTCTGATTGGTTATTACCATAAATCAAAATACGTTCTGCGTCAGTAAAGTTGATCGGCTGGAACATAGAGGGACAGTAATCCACGGCTGGTTGGAGCGGAGTCGCACTTATTGAAACAGGAACAGCTGCCGGCGATGCAGAAGTCAGCGCGTTTGTGTACAGGAGATAACGGTTTTGTAGACTGTGGGGAGGAGCTTTAGGCTGCATAGTCGAAAAAGGGATCGCCAGGGTGGATGTAATATTGTCATTGTCAATGGTGTCTCTTTCTGTCTCCCAAGTATACTTTTCCAGCAGACCAAAGTAGGCTTCCTTAAATAATATATATTCATTATGCATTTGCTGGCCGACGCGAAACCATGCTGTAAATGCTTTTTCCAGAAATAAATAACTCCGTTGAAGGCGTTCCAAATGAAACTCCAGAATATTGTTATCAGCTTTCGTCTTTTCATACAGTTTCTTAAGCTCTTCTCTCTCTTGCATTGTGGCCACTAACATCTCGTTCTTGTATTCAGCATAACTCTGCCACTCCATGATTTTCCTCTCTAAGTGAGTTCGGTTGGAGCTATGTACTCCACATTCCTCATGCAAGGTCTTGCTTGCCTCTTCTAAAACTCTGATTTTGTCCTTTAACTCTCGATACGAAGGCATTTTAAAATATTTTTAACGCGCAAATAGAACAAGCCAACCGCCAAAAAATATTAGTCGGTGATCATTTTGTAGGTTAATTATTGACGTCATAATCAACTTTCACCTGGTTGATTTCTTTTGCGCGCGGATGATAGTGTACGAGAGAACCCAGAGACTGCGATCCTTTTGGTCAGCAACAAGAGGCAAATCTCAAGGCTAATCGGAAAAAAGTGATCTCTGATTGGCTGAAAAAAATGTATTCATCACATGCTAATTCATCAACCAGACAAATAAAAAAAATAGTGAGCCCACTGTTTGGATTTTGATTTTGATGTACATGCTGTGCGTAGCTAGCCGATCTTGTTTGGCGATGAGCGCGCAAATGGGCTGAGATGAAACTGATCAAGAAATTAAATATCCCTGATTTCATGTCAGCGTCATAAAAAGTTTAAATCGCTTAAGCTGCGTTGGATTTCTATATTTATTGGAATATTTATTCTTGTTGCTCGCAATTCTTCTTGTTTTTAGGGATGGCAAGCAACGAAGACGGCAACGGCGAAAACTTCACCCAAAAATAGGATTTGCGATGTTTCAACTTTCATCGCTTTTATTCCAACTCTTCTAGTTTGTCATGGGCTGGTGATTTTTTCAGGAGTTGAATTCTAAATGACTATATCTAACCTTACAAAAGAAAAAGAAAATTGTTGTCTTGTGTTCCCGTCCTCAATTCCAACGTGAAATTGCGAAGTTTCACGTCGTAGACTTGCATCGACGGCAAAGAAACTGTACAATAAAGCCTGACGCACGTGCCAAGTTGTTGTTTTGCCAATCTAAAGCTATTGCTTTTTTGCTGTCATTTAAACTCCCTATTAATATGTTTCTAGAAAGGTAGACATTCGTTTATCGCATTGTGTATATGACCACCCTACCATCACATCCCTTTCTTTCACTTGCTCTCTTTTGGCGTACTTGAGAAAGACTCTACGTGAATAGAGTAAGCCGAATCTTGTTGAACCTTTTTGCCTACTGCGCACTAGAAATTTTTAAAAGACATATTTTCTTACCCATAAGGTAGCGCCCAGTGGCTCCTCTAAATTTTGAAACGACTAAATTTTGCAAAGAAAATGAATGTGACATTTCACACTGGCTTACATAGTCAAGTGGACGTTCGTCACGTCATGACAAAATATATTTTGAAAACCACATTTTCTCACCCATGTTTCGCAGACGCCATGGCTCTACTAAAAGGGAGCAGAAACAATTAAGAGGCAATGTCCCTAAAAGCGTTCCACTCGATTTCAGACTCCAAAACACTTTTGCCTTATATTTATACCATCAATACCACTATCCATCCTTATAACTAAATTGCAGTTAGAATGAGAAAATAGTTTATTTTACTGCCATTCTCAGCATTTCATCTCTGAACGGCCGTTACCGGCTAAAATATGCAAATTTTAGACACTATCATTCAGGTTTTTTAACGATCGTTAAAAGCTACTTCATGCCGTTAAAACCCAGATCATTTGCACTCATTTGGAAGTATATTGCTTCTTCTTACTGTTCCAGTACGATTTAACCGTATTTCTCAGTAATTAGCAAAAACTGGTTATTTCTATTCTCGTAATTCAATTAAGTAAGCAAACTGCACCAAAATTTGCCTCAGAAACTTCACAAAATTCTTAAAAGTGGCACCTAACCTAGACGTAAAAACATGTTTTGGTTAAAGATAAAGAGGTATTCTATCAATCTGTGCAATAAAACTTGTGGCACATCGCGATTCAGAATTAAAGTTTTCGACTCAAATTTGCATATCGATGCAGAATTCGCGTTGCGTGACACCGGCTGCTTTGACAGTAAATTTTTCCAAATACTTGCCGCTCGGAAGAAAAATATGCTTTTTTAACCGAAAAAAATATTTCTCTTCCTCTTCTTCCTTTTCCAATAAATATATCTTCATAATTATATCCCTAAGAGTTCAGCAGCCAAACCTTTTTAAATTTTATTTACTAAATAAATCGTTTTATTGACACGATTTGGTGGGTTCATTCGAAGCATAGTCACAAGGCGAGACTTAAGAAAGGAGCTGAAAGTCAGTCATCGCATTTGCTTGTTGCAATATTTTGTTATAATTATTGATATTATTTAGCTAAAGAGTAATAAGAAATGCCATTAGGCAACTTTTTTTCTTATTTATTTACAGGACAACTGAACGGAAGTATAGACCATTAAATTTAATAATTACCTTTGCCACTAGCCTTTTTTTAGTCTTCCCCTTCCGTACGTTCGTTATTCGACATACAACAATTGCGTTTTAAGGGAACATTTTTTTACAGATAAAATTAAGTATTTACATTTTGCAGCGGGCAAGTCCTTCACGAATTGACCTTTACGCTGTATGGAACGAGAGTACACGGTAGTCCTAAAGATAAATTGTGAAACCCCAAAAGCCGAGAAATTATTTCCGTCTACTCCACATTTTAATTACGTGTTTATGAATTCCCATCACGACTAAGCTGATTGCTATTTTCGCTTGAAAACGGTGAAATGTGTACAGTCAATGTCAAGAAACCTTAACTTAAGCAACTTTAGTAATAGTAGGTCATAGTAGATTATTAGGGCGTGATGAATCAACCACCCACTAATCGCAAATATGATAGGCCGTGCTACACGTTGTCAATAGCTTAGGTTCGATATATGAAAATTCTAGCATGAGTCTTTATGGTCATATTTCTGTCTGTATTTGGTTTGTTATTCTTTGTGCTTTAGTCTCTTCTGGGAATTCCGAGACAGTCTGGACAGTTTGAGAGGGAGCCTTGAATTCAAGTTGGAATTTTGATATATCTAACTTTGGTTATTCCGTGATGGACAGTGAGTGAAGTGAACTTGACAGTGTTCGATTGGCGGATTGATAAGAAAACAGCTAGATTATTTAAATATTTTATCGAATTAAGCGTCACCGTTTCATGTCATCGCGTAAAAGTCACATAACAAATATCGAAAAAACTCAACCTGCCAAAGAATTAAAAAGAAAAAATTAATTAAGACTTGCACAATAAAAGCTTACTGATTCAGTTACTATTAGAAATATTGTTGTCCCTTTTGTTTGATAAAAGGCACAGTCGACTCTTTTCAGCAGTTGCATTCTTGGATGACGTTCGTTAACAACCTAATAAGGTCTGCCTTTCTATCTTTTGCTCGGAAAGGTACTTCAAAGTGCCGAAGAATAGTCTTGAGCATTGCAACATTGAAGGCCTGTAGCTTTCCTTCCTTGTGATAGGCGCAAAGATCATATGTGTCATACACTATTGGATGCTCTAGTCCAATTCTGCTTTGAATATCGTCAAGCAAATTGTTGCGATCAGAGTCTCTAATGAGGGCGTCGATGTCGTCATTCTCATCTGCTATAATATCAAATGTCTGTTCCTTTGATGTAGCATCCTGACCGCGAGTTCTCTGCCGTGGAGCGAGGCGTGAAAAAAAAAAAAAAACATTATTTGGGTCTTGGTGAGCCACTCCTCTCTTTGAAACAGTCTTTCATTCCGTTCATTTCTGGCATAATGCGCATTCATGGTTAACAGAGCGTAAGGCGTGAGATTTCCAAAGAAAAATGCCATTCTCAGATCTTTCAAAATCGTAAAGAAGATCATGCTTTTGTTCTTGGCTGTAAAGATGGCTGGAGTGTTTCTTTATACTCTCTTCCATCTCGTCCGGCGTTGCCTTCAATTGTTCGCATTGTTCACACACCATATTGTGTGAGTGTGAGCACTGATGGTTGAAGCATGGATCAACTGGATCGCTTAACGCAAATTTTCTGCAGTGGTCTGCGCACTCACTCTCCTCTGCTGAACAGTTCACTTTAAACTCCGTCTTCAGGTATCTTTTGCTATCGTTCAATCTCTTTGCCAGTTCTGAAACTCTTCTTTTGTCGGCACCAGCCTGATTCAGCTCTTCTAGAATACTCAATAGCAGCTCAAAAGATGCGACCCCTTCTGCTGCAATGTTGTCCAGACCACTGAGAGACTTCTGCTGTGAAGCCTTTCTCACTTCAAGAATGCGAAAAAGGGTTGAGAGGCTAGCCGGTTCAAATGATTCTTCTTTGCAATGTTGAAGGTACTGCATAATTATGGTCGATCTAGTCACGGTCCGGATTACGTTGGGCATTCTTATTTTGCCTCCCCCATCTAAGGTCAGTGTTCGAGTCCCAAAGGCGACATCTTGGTAAAAATAAGGACGGTTTACAAAATCTATAAAGTGGTCGACTTTGTTTGTGTCCAGACGTACTCGATGGCTGAATACTTTCGGGACATTTGACCCAGGCCCTCGTTTCCTTGCATGCAATCTCGCTCTTTTTATTTGTCTTCAAACTTATCTTTTCATAAGGCTCGTGGAATTTCTGTAACAGCTCCATGGTATACCGATAAGCGTAGATGCTGAGTATTTGAATCTTAACATTCTTCGTCATGGCATCTCTATATGCAGACATCAAAGCAATAAGATCCTCTGTTGGCTCATCAAGATCGTTCGCGGTAGGCTGGTGTATCTCCTGAAAAAGCTTTTCGCTGTCGTTCGGAGCTATAACACTGCAGATTACTTCACATGCTTTCGCTGCTTTCTCTATGCAAGGTTTTCTTTCATCCGGTATTGCTTCTTCCCATGTCGTGGACAGTTGGAATGTTAGTGGCATGAGGTCTTCCCTTTTTGAATGTCTAGCTATTTTCGCCATTCCCTCGTTAAAATCAGCAACGACGTCATCGGAAACTTCAGGAATTTCGTCTGTATGTACGTCTTCCTGCGAACTGCCACTTCCAACCCCACTACAACATCCAGGCGTCCAGTTAGCATCTGCAAGCCTGTCCGTTTGTGGGGTCTCAGGCGCGAAAGTTTCTTTTAGCAGCCTGATAGAATAAAGCGGCGTCTTGAAAATTTGTTTTGTCAATACTGTACCACAGTTCGCCAAGAGTTTGAAACAAAACATTTTGGCACTTTTGGAAAGTGACATCTTAAGTAAACCGACATACGTTATGGACGCAATGATTACATCAACCTCGATAAAGTGCCGCCCCTATTTAAGCCCCACCGTGAAAGCAAAAAAACGCAACCCGAACATGATACTCTTCCTAAAACAGTGTCGCCTAGTATTGTTTTGTAGTTCGGAACGGCGAAAATTAGCAAGTCCATCTTTTCCACGAAAAGGAACCATTATTTTATAAATCTCTGACGATTTTTAAGTAAACGCCAGGCCGCAGTTGAGTCGCAAAATCGGAATGATAAATGCCGCAGCGCGTAATTTAGTAAACCCGGTGTGTACCTTTGGTCCAAATGCCGATCTTTTTAAAAGTGTTTAGATATCCCAAGACCTTTTAGGGGTTTGTTCAGATATCAATTTTTTACATCATCAACATGGAGAATGCAGGCGTCTACAAGGTGAGGTAGATAACCGTCAACAACGATCGTTTACCATTTTCTTAAGCCGTAAGCTCCTTATCAGGATCTAACTTTAGCCATTTCCTACTTTTGTCCATCACTTCCTTATGTTTGCATCTACACTTCCCACATATTGCTAAATAGAGAAGATTGAGTGAACTACTGAGTTCATCATGGTCTTGAGATTCATCGTCGTCGTCATTATCATTATCATCAAAATGTTTTTCCTTTTTTGTTTGTCTTCTCAAAGAAAAAAACACTCATCTTGATAAAGAATTAGGTAATTAAATTATCATACGATTTTTAATAGTCCATTTTCGAGTTCGCTATAACCGCTGAATTAAAGAAGTGAAGACGCATTTTTTTACAGCCTTAGCCTCAATCTGAAGTAATATATTCACAAATTCCAACGAGAAAAAGAGCTGTTTATTACTCTGTCTATTGTGTATATTCAAATTTCAAACACTTGCTTGCCAGAATTTCTGAATATTTTACTTTACGTCGAGGCTAACCCTGTATGAATGTGTCGCTGATGTTTATATTCAGCGGTAATTTTTAATTCGAAACTGGACTATTCTTACGTAATCCTATTCCCACGGTGACTTTAAAAACCGACTGTATGTTCTTTGCGGTCTCCAAACCAATTACATGCCTTTCGTTACAATGTTTCTTTCTTGGTCCACTATGCGATGGATACTGGCAAGAACGAGGTGGCCGTCAAAATTTTCCGAGTTTATGCCGATGTTGTGGGCAAATTACCATCTGCTCCACTTGATCTTTCGTAAAGTCAAAAATGACCGGCCCTTGACAGTATTAGTTCCGCCCCACTGAGTCCAGACTTTGATAGATGAGAGATTTCAAGCTGAGTCGTAATTGTGTCCTGACATTCATCTAATTTTACCATTTGGGACAAACCGCGCGAACTTCCACACGTGATTTTCTTTATTTCCCTAAAGTTGCATGATTCGAAATTCATGATGGAGTTGTAGTGTTTGCGCGTGCCAACTTCGCCACCAACTGGCTGTGTAAAGGGTGGCGTTGGACTCCGGAATGTGGACCAAGGAGCGTGTAGAATAAATCTGACCACTCTCGACAGAAGAAACAGACAGTGACAGGACGAAACCATCTTATTGAATTTCATTAGGAAAGATCTTTAAATTAGATAAAAATATGTGTTCCTGTTAAGTGAAAAGCAAATAAAGCAAACTATTTATTCGCGGTCCGCATTCCAGTCCTCGTCCAAAAGTTTCTGACCCGTTCGCGCATATTTAATGAAGCCGTGGGAGATTTACTTTTTTAGCATCTAACGTTCATTTTTAAAATATGATGGAGATTAAGTCGTATCAAATGCTGGGCAATTAATGCAACTGATTCAGCCTGGACCACATTTTAAAGTAAAAGAGGTTTGGTTCTGAAAAGCAATTTGAAATCTCCATCTTGACTATTTAAAGAACACTTTAACACGAATGTTGGAATAAGTCGGTATTTTGACCTATTTTATCAAGCTTAAAACTGCATCTTACGTACACCTGCGGAATTTTTGAACAACAGATAGCATTTAAGGAGAAAGAGGAAAAAGATAAATTAGTTTTTGGCTGGAAAATAGAGGATGTGGGAAGTATTTGGAAAACTGGACGAGAAGTTTTTCTGTCAAAACAGCCCGTGTCACGCAATGAAAATTCGGCATCAATATGCAAATTTGAGTCGAAAACTTTAATCCTGAACCGCGTTGTGCCACAAGTTTTATTACATAAATTGATAGAATACCTCTTTATCTATAACTAAAACATGTTTTTACGTCTAGGTTAGGTGCCACTTTTAAGAATTTTGTGAAGTTTCTGAGGCAAATTTTGGTGCAGTTTGCTTACTTAATTGAATTACGAGAATAGAAATAACCAGTTTTTGCTAATTACTGAGAAATACGGTTAAATCGTACTGGAACAGTAAGAAGAAGCAATATACTTCCAAATGAGTGTAAATGATCTGGGTTTTAACGGCATGAAGTAGCTTTTAACGATCGTTAAAAAACCTGAATGATAGCGTCTAAAATTTGCATATTTTAGCCGGTAACGGCCGTTCAGAGATGAAATGCTGAGAATGACAGTAAAATAAACTATTTCCTCATTCTAACTGCAATTTAGTTATAAGGATGGATAGTAGTATTGATGGTATAAATATAAGGCAAAAGTGTTTTGGAGTCTGAAATCGAGTGGAACGCTTTTAGGGACATTGCCTCTTAATCAATTAAAACGTCAATTAAAAAGGGTGTTCACTTTGTTTCAAACTTAATCACTCTCATTCCATCTCGTTCAATTTTTCAAATTTAATTCTAAAGGTCTGTTACTACGTTTAGAGAAAGAACATGAAAAATCGTCGTTGCATAAGTAGCTGCCCATAACTGAAACGACTCCTTTTTACAGATAATGTCATTGGACAAACGTTTTCCAGGCCATTATCTCGCTCATTTCAGCTGTCATTTCAAAGAAAAGCAAACTGCATGACACCTTGAACTTTCATGTTTTATTCAACATAAATAGATGAACCCTAAAACAAAGTGTAACCTAATGTAAATCAACCAATATGCTTTGTCTGCTCCCGGCCGGGCGACAGAATAATTTAATGAGTAGAAACAATGTTGGCCACAAATGTTTAAAAAAAATCCGTAAAATCTTGGGACAGCAAAAGACAAAAAAATAAACGGATCGGTAGGCTGGGTCCACTTTTCATGTCTAATAGCCTCTTCATTGAGGTGTGACACTTTAAACATACCTAGTAAGTACTGTTTGAGATATATAAATAATTCTACATTCATTCACTAATACTAAAATTGTCTTTCATGAGTAAAATTTACTCTCTCGTTTCATTATTTACATCACTTTTGTCCAGCCCTTTTGCATAAACCAGCTTGCCACATTATGTAAAGTAATCAGGATTCTGGAATCTGGTGATCTTTATTTGTCGAATCCAGAATCCTGGGCTTTGGTATCCGTAATCTCGCTCAAGGAATCCAGCATCCCACTAACGATTGGAACCCGGGATCAGAATGGAATCCGAAATCCCGCTAACGATTGGAATCCGGATCCAAGACTGTCTTGGAATACCTTACATTGGGCTTGAAAGCCTAATACTTCCCTAGTTGATGCACACAATTTAATTATAAATGTCTGTTTTCATTGTCTATAATTAAACTTCCCTAGTTGATGCACACAATTTAATTATAAATCTTTGTCTTCATTGTTTATATTTAACGCCTTCTTCTCTTTCTTGTTTGGTGCAGTGACTTGTAACCAAAATGAATTTGAATTGCATTTGGATTGTTAGACAACAACTCGAAAGAGTTTCTTCTTACAGTTTCTTTTTTGATCTACAAAGTAAGCAAAACTTAAGCACCCCCCCCCCCCCCCCCCTACGAAAAGTGTTGGGTGACAAGTTTCCATTCGTCACGTTATGGTTCCGGTAAAAGCATTGCGTGACAAAAGTCTGTTTAATGGTAGTCGGATCGATCTTGTTTTCTTGCATTAACTGAAAGTCTTCGTCTTCACGTCTTCGTAACTTTCCAGTGGAGGACAAGTGGAAACTAAAATTTGATCTCCAAGTTTGTCATCAACTCTTGAACATCCAGGCCAGAATTTTGCTGTTCCTTTCAGCCAGGGCTAAAGAAAAGATAATTTAAAAAACCCACACGATTAAGCTAAACTATGAAACTCATTATCAGCGAAGACCACTAGACTGAACTCTGTATCAGGCTCTTAAGATTTTTTACAGAAAAAATTCGGACCAAAACGCATCCCCAAAAGAAAGGAAAAAAGTGCGGTTTTCCGCTGACTGAGGAACGAAAGAAGCGGAATACGCTTTTCTCACACACGGATGGGAGTTTGGGTTCGAGTGTGTTGGGGGTCCTCAGGTCACATGGTGTTTCAAAGTTCAGTTGTTTTTGTTGCCATCCGCCATTGCTTCACCTGCCCCATTCCCCACCCATTCTTCATGTGTTTTTTGGGGGTTGTACAGGCATACCGCGCTTTGAGGGCGGACAGTTTGCTTTGTCCCTGGGAAAAGAAAGCCCCTCTGCTTTTTCCCTAACAATGATTAAACCCGCTTAAACAGTTAATGCGGACACTTTCTATGGCCCCCTCAGAGTCCCTTATAACGAGAGGAAGTGTGGCGAGAGAAAGAGTGCTTTAAGTTTATTTAGTATACTTACAGGAGGGAAGACCGCAACTTCACGGCTGTAAGGTCTGTCCCATACATCAGCAGTGACAACATCTTGAGCATGCGGTGCGTTCTAAAAGAAAAAGACAGATACGGCCGCCCATAACCGCCTTCGCGGATCCTTCTACCGCTTGTGACGTCATCAGTGTTAATGGTCAAGGACAACTTTGTCCACTACGTATGCACAGTGAAGAGATCTTTCAAACCATACTAGAATGAGTAAAATTCAGTCAACGACACCGGAGAAAAAGCCCTCCCAAAAAACATGTAACAATGACCCGAAAATTGCCATAGAAATTTTTGTCTGCTACCCATGCCAGCTACCTTTCCTTTCATCGAAATCCTAAAATCCTAAAAGCTTTCTTAAAAACTTTCCCACCAAAATGAAGCTTGCTAAATGCCCAGCAAGAGAAAAAATGAGCAAGAAAAGCGAAAAAAGAGGGGAGGAGAGAAAGTAAAAGTCAAGACTGGTGTCACTTTTAAATCTCGAAATTTTGCTACGACCTGTAAACGGCTTTGTGGTAAGTTTTAGCTCTTAACAGCACAACAGTGACCAAAAAACCCCACGACTAGCTTCAAAACGTGTTTTTTGGCAGAATCTCCAGGAGCGAATGGGTTGAGCAAAGTACCAAGCTTTTTGAGGAAATCCACGTTTCAGCATAAAACCACCCAATCTGACCATTTAATGTAAAATCAGTTGAAAAATCGGGAAAAGGCGATTTTAAGGGTTTTGATTAAGTTGGCTTGACTGGATTATTTTCGGGGGATTCCTCTCATTTTTTTAGGTACAAGGTCCCTTAGGCGATTTCCGAAAAAAACTCCTGTTACCAAGAAATGCAAGGGCAAGTAAAAAAAAGGATGGCGTCATTGCGTTGCCATAGCAACTCAAACTTGCTCAAATGCTCAAACTAAAAATCCAGTCGAGCCACCTTAATTAACAAAATCAGTGGCTACTACTGCGCACACGTGAGTTTTAATTTGTTTCGTTGTTCGCTCCCTTCCCACAGCTTGCCCTCGTTGACTGAATTGTTCTCTGCTATATATTTGTAGAACCCTGTCAAATTTACATTTCAAAACTTTAAGCTATAGAGTGTTTTCACATGATGTCACGGCGGCCATATTGGTGTCCCAAAACAATGAAACGGCAGCCATGTTGGTGTCCCAAACCAATCCTTTGGGAGTTGAACTCTTTTCTTATGGAAATGTTCTCTTTTGTTCCCATAAATTTGCATAGATGCTGGCCACGTGAGTTAAGGGATCCGGGAACGAGGTTGCGCCAAAGGGTCCATATTGACGCTGAGCCGGTGAAGTTTGAAAGACCTAGCCGAACGCCACTTGCCCTTATAGCAGACGAACCAGAATATCCGATTCTCGTTCGATAAATGTATAGGTCAAGAAATTGTGCACTTCTAATTCGATTGGCTAGAAGTCTTATAATTACATGACTTGTGTTTTAAAAATCAGTATACTACACATTATAGCTGAAAAGTGAGATGTTTTGAGTTTTACACGACTTACGGTGGCTGTTCCCATTTAGACCTGAGAAGCTGAAATTTAGTCATTTTAGTCATTTATGTCTTTTTCTTCTTTTTATTATCGCCCACGTTACATGAACATAATCTCCGATTATACTGTTACACATAAATTATAATAGCTGGCTCTAGCTTTGTGCCTGAGTTGCTAATTAATTTTCATGCAGGTCTTTATAAAATTAGCATCTCTTTTAAAAAGTCTTTTTGTGATTTCCTCTAGGGAAACTAAATGAGGTCGCTTAAAATTTCAATAGTCCTTGTTTGTCAAGAACGTGCTAGTACAATGGATCAACCAAAAACTTTAGTTAACATTGATGGGAGAATTAAAAAGAAGATGGCTTTGTTTTCGGAGAGGCTGTATTCGTTGTGATGGAATCTGCCAGGAGAAACTCGATGCAGTCCAGAACTTCACAAAAGAAAACCAAATTTTTCTTAACGTCGACAGAAGAAACTAAACGCCCTATCAACGAACCAAAACAACCTCGCGAGCAAGGAAACAGAAAAGGAAAGTTCCCATCAGTAGCGAAAACGGTTCTTCCTGAAAACAGAGCGTTCCCACAGACCACAAGGAAAACAAGTCGTACAGGAAGTTCCATCTCTATTCCCGTCCCGCAAGAATGGACTTTAGCTTCTTCAAAGTTCGCAACAACAGCATCCGTCCCGTCGGCTGTCGATGATAATTTGTCTCTGTACGCTATCGAAGACATCAGCCAGGTGGAGAGCACTTATAAAATGGAACCAGACGATGGATTTTTGTCTCAGAAAGCGAGCGGGATTATTCGCGATGTATTGGAGGCTCGCTTGAAAAGTAAAACATACGCCGCAGAAGAAAGCAAGAAGTTGTCGATTGAGATCAGTGAAGAGATAAAGAAAAAAGTGAAAGCAGAGGTTCCGGTTGAGCGGTATAAGTTCTTGGACAAGGGGTACATATTACTAGTAGATGTCTGTGGAAGACGCGCTTTGATAACTTCGCTCAAGAAAGTTTAAAAAATGATCAGCTTTTTGCGCAGGCTTCAATATACGCAGTTTTTGTGGAATAATGTGTGCTTTGGTCAGTAAAAAGGAGTTGATTATTGATTGATTGATTGATATCATGTATGAATATGTATTGAGCCAGTTTTATTACTGTACACTCTTTTTTCACGGGAACCTTTTTTATAAAAAGTTCAGGTTGAGCAAGAGAGAATCTCTCTTGGGTTGAGTTAACCAGATTTTAAGTTGAAGAAAATAATAGACTGCGAGCCCGGCTGAGAGTTAGTTATGAACGTTACTTCATATTTTGTTTAATTTTTTGTGTCTGAGTAGAATAAATAAAATTAAACGAAGTTTAAAAATGTAGTCCAATAGAACAATCATCTCAAATGCTTACGGACGTACGGGGACTGGGATGGATGGTTTTCAGGCTCCGATCACTCGCAAAAAAAAAAAGAACTTTCAGCCCCAGCCCCAAAATTAGACGTTTTTCATCTTCTCAAATGAAAATTACTTAAAGACTAGAGGCTGATCCGGGGGGTGGGGTGGTACTCCTTAGAATGACCTACATGGGGAGGCTCCGCCGGAATAGGATACCTTTTTAGGCTTCAGGCCCTGGTTGTTCAAACGTTGGATAGCGCTATCCATCGGATAAATCTCTATCCAGCGGATAGCGTAATTGATTTCCGTAGTACTTATCCGCTGGATAGTGATTTATCCGGTGGGTAGCGCTATCCAACGTTTGAACAATCGGGGCCAGGTATGTAAAAGGGAGAGAGATTTCACTACTTGAAACGGTAGGCAAATCTGTCATTTCGGTTTAAGGGCTAAGAGACGCTCTTTCTGGATGTGAAAGACACAAGAACATTTTTCCTGTTAAGTGATTCAGTTTTTTCATATTGAAAAAGACGCTTCATGTACAGCAGTTAAAACGGATGCAAAGTTCTAAGCTAGGCGTGTAAAAGGGGCCCTATTTGTCAAAAGAATGTACGTGAAGGAGCTAGATACCTTTTCTGTCCAATATCCAGGTGATCTGTGACGTCACTGCGGGGGCCTGGGGAAAGAAATTTTAATGCCGTATCCCATAAACCAAAGCTGAAGGGAACAGATTGAATTGAATTGAATTGGTGCGCGCGTTGGTTTATGGGATACGGCATTAAAATTTCTTTCCCCAGGCCCCCGCAATGACGTCATAGATCACCTGGTTAGTTCCGGTTGGAACCACTCCATATAACACTTTACGTTCTATTTCGCTTTGCTCAAACAAACGTAAATCATTTTCCTCTTAAATGTGATACATACAAAACAAACAACGCTATTTGATGGTTGGATGATCAGGCATTCCGTACCGACATGGTTTAATTACAGACTATAACAAAATAGTACATTTGAACGATTAAAAAGTTTAAGGAAATAACAATCATATTAAATGCCTAAGTGACCAGTAACCTCTGGTCTTCGGCAGATATCTTTATGGATATACATGTCCTTGGCGGTATGTGTTTTCCACCTGCGGGGACAGTGCGAGCCTTGCACCAAGTAATGAAATTTTCTGTATTTCTTTCCGGTATCTCTTAACAGTCGAAGAAAATGGTTCCTTTTCTTTGTAAAATTCAGTCGCTTCAAAATTTAGCGGAGCCACTGCGTGCTACCCAATGGATAAGAAAATATGTTTTTAAAAACCTTTTTTGTCACGACGTTTATACCGTATTCAATTGCATGCCGAAGTTTTGGCGTGAAATCGCATTTCTAACTGCGTGATACAGAAAGTCGATTTTTTAGTAGGGCGGTCCCCGAGTTTTGGAAAAAAACATTCACACTAGCTTATATGGTTGGGTGGACGTTCGTTGACGTCACAACAATTCCAGCTCGTTCACTTTTTTGAAATGTTGACGAATTTTTTTCTGGAGTTAAATTCTAAGGGTCTGTTTCTAAGTTTAGAAAAAGAAAATGAAAAATCGTTCTTGAGTTCACGTTTTACATAAAACGAAAAATTAGGAAGTTTCACATCGTAGTCGTCCAACGGCGGCAAAAAAAATGTACAATAAAAGGCGATGCACGTGCAGAGTTGTTATTTTGCTTTTATACCGTTTTCGTTGCCGTCGTCGTTGCTTAAGCAGCTCTCCATAACTGAAACGACTCCTTTTTTACAACTACCGTCATTCGGAGAAACGTTTCCCACTGCAGGTAATTATCTCGCTCATTTCAGCTGTCATTTCAAAGAAAAGCAAACTGCATGATACCGTGAACTTTCGTGTTTTATTCAACATAAATAGATTAACCCTAAAACAAAGTCTAAAATAATGTAAATCAACCAATATACTTTGTCTGCTCCCGGACGGGCGACAGAATAATTAATTTAATGAGTAGAAACAATGTTGGCCACAAATGTTAAAAAATAATCCCTAAAATTTTGGGACAGCAAAAGACAAAAAAATAAACCGATCGGTAAGTTGAGTCCACTCTGAATGTCTAGTAGCCTCTTAATTGAGGTGTGACACTTATCTAGTAAGTACTGTTTGATATATATAAATAATTCTACATTCATTCACTAATACTAAAATTGTTTTTCAATAGTAAAATTTGCTCCCTGGTTTCATTATTTACTTCACATTTGTCCAGCCCTTTTGTGGAAACCAGCTTGTCGCCTCATGTAAGGTAATCAGGTTTCCGGAATCCCCCCCCCTCCCCCCCCCCCCCACCCCATATAATTTTTTTTGTATTTTTTTGGTTGAAATTAAAAAATGATTTTAATCTGTTGTTTGTGGCTTGCCACAACAAAAACAGGTCTTTTTTAACCACGAAAAAAATCGACGAACACGGCATTTCTGCAAAAAACAAAAACAACAAGGGAAAAAATCAGGTGTTAATATATTATTGGGAAAACCTCAATGTGCATAGCATCCCAACGTCTCCACGGGAACGGACTGCTACAACATATACACACTCAGTCTCCTGTGAAATGCTTAGAATATTATGCCGAAAGTATTAGTTAGCATCCATACTCCGGCTTGCTTCTGTTTAAAAGAGCGGCTATTTCTGTAATGAAGACGGTATTTACTCTAAATGTGTCTAACTTCTCTTATCCCCGATGGTATCTTCCCCCGTTAAGTGCTTTATTTGGGAGTTAATAGTCAACTGCTTAAACACATTGGGCCTTGGGGAGTAGGGGGGGGGGGGGGGGCACAAGGTTTGTATAAAAGGAAGTGGTAGTGCAGACCCTTCCCCTATACCTCCCTGCGGATCCATTCCCACTCTGCTACAGAATCTTGGCCTGCTTACCTTTGATTTGGAGATTTCTCCCTCAGACATAGCGGGCGATGTCCTGTCTTCATCCTGCACCGATAAGCTTTCGCATTCCTCCTTGTTTTCTGTTACTCTCTCTTCCTTTTCGCAGTGCTCGTTGTTTTCTCTTACGCTTTCTTCCTTGTTGGCCTGTTCATAGGCAATTTCTTTTCTTGGTAGGATCTGAAGTGGGTTTCTTCGTTTGATCAGCATTTGTGGGCTCCATAGAAGCGCCATGTTTTGGTTTACAATACGGATCGCGGGACTCTCTGATTGGTTATTACCATAAATCAAAATACGTTCTGCGTCAGTAAAGTTGATCGGCTGGAACATAGAGGGACAGTAATCCACGGCTGGTTGGAGCGGAGTCGCACTTATTGAAACAGGAACAGCTGCCGGCGATGCAGAAGTCAGCGCGTTTGTGTACAGGAGATAACGGTTTTGTAGACTGTGGGGAGGAGCTTTAGGCTGCATAGTCGAAAAAGGGATCGCCAGGGTGGATGTAATATTGTCATTGTCAAGGGTGTCTCTTTCTATTTCCCAATTATACTTTTCCAGCAGACCAAAGTAGGCTTCCTTAAATAATATATAGTCATCATACATTTGCTGGCCAAAGTGAAGCCATGATGTAAAGCCTTTTTCCAGAAATAAGTAGCGCCTTTGAAGGCGTTCCAAATGAAACTCCAGAATATTGTTATCAGCTTTCGTCTTTTCATACAGTTTCTTAAGCTCTTCTCTCTCTTGCATTGTGGCCACTAACATCTCGTTCTTGTATTCAGCATAACCCTGCCACTCCATGATTTTCCTCAGTAAGTGAGCTCGGTTGGAGCTATGTACTCCACATGCCTCACGCAAGGTCTTAATTTCTTTTTCTAAGACTCTGATTTTGTCCTTTAACTCTCGATACGAAGGCATTTTAAAATATTTTTAACGCGCAAATATAACAAGCCAACCGCCAAAAAATATTAGTCGGTGATTTTTGTAGGTTAATTTGGTGACGTCATAATTAACTTTCACCTGGTTGATTTCTTTTGCGCGCGCATGATAGTGTACGAGAGAACCCAGAAACTGCGATCCTTTAGGTCAGCAACAAGAGCAAATCTCAAGGCTAATCAGAAAAAAAAAGTCATCTCTGATTGGCTGATAAAAATGTGTTCATCACATGCTAATTACTTTGCAAATAAAAAAAATGTGAACCCACTCTTTTGATTTTGATTTTGTTGTACATGCTGTGCGTAACTAGCTGATCTTGTTTGGCGGTGAGCGCGCAAATGAGCTGAGATTTAACTGCTCATGCAAGAAATCAATTATCACTGATTTCAAGTAAGCGTCATCAAAAGTTTAAACCGCTTAAGCTGCGCCGGTTTTCTTTATTTATTGGAATATTTATTCTTGTTGCTCCCAATTCTTCTTGCTTTTAGGGATCGTAAGCAACGACGATGGCAACGGCGAAAAGTTCACCCAAAAATAGGATTTGCGATGGTTCAACTTTCATCCCTTTTATTCCAACTCTTCTAGTTTTTCATGGGTTGGGGATTTTTTCATTAGTTGAATTCTAAATAACTATATCTAACTTCACAAAAGAAAAAGAAAATTGTTTTCTTGTGTTCCCGTCCTCAATTCCAATGTGAAATTGCGAAGTTTCACGTCGTAGACTTGCCAAACCAATCTAAACCTACTGCTTTTTTGCTGCTTTTGTTTTCGTCACTGTTTCTAGCAAGGTAGACATTCGTTTATCGCATTGTGTATAGGACAATCTTGCCAGCATGAGCATTAATAATAATATAAAAACAAAACTTTATTTACAATTTCGCTAAAAAAAAGGCTATCCAGTACAACTGTACAAGTACTATTTACAATTCATTTCGATTAAAATTAAACCACCTAATTCGGATTAATTAAAAAAGTCATTTCAATTAAAAAAAAAAAATTATTCGAATACTAATACTAATCTAACTATAAAAATCCCTTTTACAATTAATTTCACTTAAAAAACTATTCAGTCAAAGCATCTTGCACGTTATTCCTTTCCATTAAAAAAAAGACACTTCATTTCGATTAAAAAAAAACTATTCCATTAAAAAATATCATATATTCGAAAAAAAAAATTCCATTAAAAAACGATTCATTTTAAAAAAATGATAATAATAATAATTTTAAAATAAAAGAATTCATTATTTAACAAGTCATTAATAATAATAATAATAATAATAATAATAATACAAGAATTTATATAGCACCATTTCCGTGAGCTCAATGTTTGAGCTTCGAGTTCTAGTCACCAGTCGAGCTGCGCAGTTTTGTACATACTGTAGCCTATAAATAACCGATTGAGGTAAAGCCATGAGAAGAGCATTAAGGAAATCCGACTTAGATGAAATAAATGCATGAACAAGTGTCTTAGCATTATCCTGAGAGAGACAGTTTCTTATCTTTGCTATATTTCGTAAATGATGGAAGGCCGTTTTTAATTTCACGTTTCATGGAGGACGTAAACAAGCGGCGGCTAAATTTTCTTTCTCTTTCTAAATCTGAATATGGTTCTTAGGAATTCGGCTCAAAAAGAATTCGCTTGCGTTTGACAAAGTTATAATCAGCTGGAGTAATCGCGATAGAGATTGAAAGAACGCAAATTCACTTTTTTAAAAAAACGACGTTTTGGCAACCCTCGCCGTCGTGGTAGCTATAGATAAAGACGTCATATCTTTGCATTGCTAAGAAAACTCCGAATATTATTATTATTATTATTATTATTATTATTGTAATTATTATTATTATCAAGAATATTATAACGAAACCCTTATATTTTCTAAAATCCTTAGGCCCAGTTCAGACGCCAATCCACTCATGTGCCGAACCTAAATGATGAATTAAGTACGGTAAAAGAGCGGCATCTGAATCATTTTAGTACTGCAGTTTTAGTTTGGTGCGGCAAAAGAGTTAACTTCGACAGAGTCTGTCAAACGTTTGTCGAACTTTACTTAGGCACGACACACGGTGCCCCGTCTGAATCAGATGTCGCGCCAGTGCCGCTCCAAAGTCGAACTTAGGGACTGTGCGATAATTACCTGGAGGGGGGATCGACTTTTTTCAAGGGGGGGGGGGGGGGGTTAGCCTTAATATTATCATTATGTGAAGTGGGGTTGAAATTAAGTTTTGCTTAATGAGAGGGGGGTATGACTTGCTTTTGGGGCATATTTCGCCCATTTTCCAGCCCCCCTCCTCCCCACCGCTCCAGGTAATTATTGCACAGCTCCATATTCAATTAGGTTCGGCCAAGGGGGGATAAAGGGGGAATGGAATAGGGTGTGTGTGTGTGTGTGTGTGTGTGTGTGTGTGTGTGGGGGGGGGGGGGGGGGGGAATGCCTTCTCTGTCCCCCTTCATCCTCTCTTGGTTCGGCACATGTAGCAACTTCAATTTTTTAAGCAAGGACCAGCTTACTAAAAAGAAGGACCAGATCCTAATAAAGGATCTAATCAGCAATAAGTGAAAATATAAGACAAAAAAGCGAGGCTGATTTTACAGTCGGGAATATGTTATCTTTTAACCAATATTTCGGAAGGCACGGCCTTTTTTCTTCAGGGTTTTATGTAAGACCCTGAAGAACCCTGAAGAAGGAAGGCCGTGCCTTCCGAAATATTGGTTAAAAGATAATATATTCCCGACTGTAAAATTAGCCTTGCTTTTTAGGCTTACATGTAGCAACATCGATATATGGGATGAGAAAAACAATAAATGGAAACTTTAAATTCGGTAAATCGACATAAAAGAAGGCTTTTACTTGTCTCTAAAACTAATCGCTTTTTCTTGGCAACTCCTCACCGCTTCACCTCACCCCTCCCCACACATCTGCTTAAGTTATTACCGAGTGGAGCTTGGGGACCAGGGGAAACCAAGATGGCGTCTTATGGTGATGATGGCGCCCTTGTCCGACTAACTTCAAATGAAAACACGGATTCTGGCAGAACGCAGCTTGGTCTTTCAGTTCAGTGACTGATTATTTTCTGGATCATTTAATTGTGATAAAAAGAAGGTACTTTATTTGGAACAAGAAGGCTTAAGTCCTTAGTGACAAAGCACTTGCACGTGCATGGAGAGTTTTGATCATAAGTACAGGTAAGATATGAGGGTTTAACCTTACAGTGCAATTTTAGAGCTAAGAAAACTACAGAGTAGTAGCTTAGTTAAGAGTGTTAACTTAGCTACTGTCAGATTGGCTTTGATGAAGAGAGGTCAGCCAGGGAAGGGCTGGACAAACAAAATGTTTTTTGTTACAATTTAAATTTTTTAAAAGTCACGTGCCCAATTACTTGTACAGAGATAGCAACCCGTTTTGAAGGATAGTAGGGAGTATTTTTTGGTGCCAAAGGCACTCACACAAGTTTCTAAGGTGCAAGCCTCTAGCGAGGTCTGGGGGTATGATCTCCATGAAACATGAAATTTAGGAGGGTGTAATTTGCAGGTTGCAGGTCAGAATTTGAAGAACGCATGAACGGTCAATGCTAAACTGATTTTGTAAAAAAAAATTACTGTTTTGCAGTTTAACATGTAAAGTTAGCGTCACACAAAACCAGAAATATTGAGGGCCGGTCAGATGTGATTCCTCACATTCTCTGCAATAACTTCAATATTTTGCTTTCCTTTTGTTGGTTAACGCTTTAAAACAGCCGTTGAAATTCTCCACTAGACTCTTCATGTTCTTGAACAACGACGTAGATTTCAACAAGAAGCGAATTATCCTAGTATACATTACACAGCATCCGACCTCAAACTGAATTATAACTCAGATGTCTTTGTTTGAATATTGTTCGCTTTAAAGGCAGGCTGTTCGTGTGTCTTCACTGAACCATGTAACGTTTACAGGCAGTATGTATCGAAATTGCAGCAGTGAAATTGATCATCACAACACATTGAAATCTGGAGGTCAAATTAGTATCGAGTGGGCATAGTTTCTTTTAGTATAATTACATCGATGACTATCGAAAATAGAGCGCTGTGATTGGCTAGGAGCTTCGCACTATCCCGCTATAATCACAGTGCGGTGATTATAGCATTGAAGGCTAGCAGTTTTCAAAATAGCAGCCAGATTTTTTCATGTTTCGGGATTGGAAATTATTTTCTCGAATAATCATCAATGTAATTATACTAAAACAATAATAGTCGCCTCAGGCGACGTGAATATTGGTGAATAGTCACCTCGACTTCGTCTTGGTGACTATTCGCCGATATTCATGTCGCCTTCGGCGACTAATTGTTAAATATTATTACCTGTATTACTGGTATGGTATTATTTAAAATGTACAAATGTGTGAGTTCAATTTGGCAAAGATTCACTCTCTATCGCTACTGTTGTACCTTTGTAAGAAATTATCCAGCCATAGTGACGCAATTTATATGTTGAACTCAATTATACACAAAACAAATTTCATATCAGTTTACTAGTGGCAAAAACAGTCCAGTTAAGTAAATCCATGTCGATCCATGCCGTGGATAGCTGCCGGCACATGGAAGGTAGATCATTAACCACTGGAAATTTCCACATCCTGCTGGTTCTTTTACCTTTCGTTGCTTTTTTGTTTAGTGTGAAGCTGAGACATTTTGACAAAATCAAACTCCAAACAAACAATTTCCTGGGACTAAAGATATTTCTAGTTTTGCATGGTGCCATAAAGACGTTAGCTCTTTAGACTGCAAAACAGTCAGTTTTTTTTCTCAAAATCAGTTTAGCATTGACCATTTGCATGTACTTCAAATTCTGACCTGCAACCTGCAACCTGCAACCTGCAACCTGCAACCTGCAAATTACACCCTCCGATGAAATTTTGCAAATTTAGTTTCCCTCAACACAGGTGGCCCAGACGTAGTGTGTGTCAATATTAAACATGGACAAAATGGGATGAGTTGTCGAAACTTCCATGAACTAGAATAGTCCAAATGTCAGAATATAACAAAACAAAGCTAAAGATACCTTTAACTGAATGTCTCCTTGTCTTTCCTGGCTGGTTAAAGTGGCATTTTGTCGAGTTTTGCAATTGTAGGTACTATCCACTAAAGAGGAATTAAATGACTGGGATGACTAGAGTCACTGGGTTGGCTAAGATGTTAAGGATGACTAGGATGACTGTGATGATTGTGATGGCAGTAATTACCTTGATGACTAGAATGATTGGGATACATATTAACGATGACAAAGATGACTAGAATAAGTAGGATGACTAAGATGACTAGGTTGACTAGGATGACTAAGATGAGGAGGATGACTGGATTGACTAGGATAACTAGGATGGCTAGGGTGACTGGGATGACTTGGATGAGTAGAATGACATTATGATTACTACAATGACTAGGATGACAAAGATGACCAGGGTTTATACTTGGATGTCTAAGGTGATTAGGGTGACTAGGATAACTTGGATGATAAGGGTGACAAGGATGATTAGGATGACAAGGCAGGCCAAGGTGGTGATGGTGACTGGAATGGCAAGGATGACTTAAGTACCAATGACGTTACTGGGATGATGAAGATTAGTTGTATAACTTGGATAACTAGAATAGTTAAGACTAGGGTAGCTACAGGTAGGGTGACTGGGATGACTGTGGTGGCTGGAATGATGGTGACTGGGATGACTGTGATGGCTGGAATGATGGTGACTGGGGTGACTGGGATAATTATTGGGATGACTAGGATGACTTTTATTGCTGGGTCCACTGGGAAGATTTGGTTGACTGGAATGGTTTAAGAACATGCATTCATAAGGTTGGGTCATAAGACTTAAACAGATATAATTTTATAATGGAATATCCATAAGTGGGTTTGAGAAATGAGTATCAGCAGAGTTTAAAACTATTGTGCAATTGAATGGAACACTATTACATTATTCTCATCCTCATTCAATAATAATATTATTATTTTTAATTATTCTTCAGGCCCTTTTTGCACTTTAGTCCTCCTAAGTCATCATTATTTAAAATTTCCAAAAACCATTTTTCAAGCTTTTCAATTATTGTCAATGCTTTCCAACTTATTAGCTCTAAATGGTCAATGTTTTCAATCTAGGAAACGTTATTATGCTTTTATTTGTGTTTATAAGGTGTTTATATGAACTGCAAGGAGTGATGAAATTTTAAACAAGAAGTTACTATCATCACCAGTTTGTGTGCCAATAAAAATGGTTAAATATTTATTCTTCAAGCAGAAAAAAAGACAACGAATATGGCAAAATGGTCAGAGAGTAAGAGAAATTGACTGCATTCTTTTGAGAGACTGGACAAATAAGCGGATAACAGAATCACAGTCAAGGCATCTTAACTGGTTTTGGTATGTTAATGCTGTCAAGAATAATAATATTGGTACGTACATGTACTCATTACCTGTCTTTGTTACAGAGACTTGGCTTTACACTTTTTGTGACCCAATTCAGGAGATTGCTCCTTTGAGGAAGCAGACATTTGGGGCAGGTTATAATCACCCAGCTGTTGTTCTTCAGCCATGTTTTTTTTAACTTGGACCACTTCACCTTGTTACTCTTATTAATTTTAATGTTTCTTGGGTTGGTACTCACAATATAGCCAACTGAAAGCTGTTGTCAGGTCAACAAAAAATAGAAATTAACATGGCTGGGTTGTTCTAAGCTGGGTTAAGATAACCCAGGGTTAGTGCAAAATTTGAATTTAGTAATGAAAGCCTTAATTCTCTAATTTGATGATTTGATACTCCAAAAAATAGACTGAGAAAATTATCAGAGAAAAAAAAAGGAAACCAGATTTAAAAATTAATTTAACCCCAACTTAGTGCTAAGCTGCCTTTCATTTTTAGGAACTGTCCAATTTGGCAATAATTGAATTTAAAAAATTCCTCCATGACAATTTTGGCTATTCTCAGAATTTTTTTCATCGTGACCAATTTATTTACACATTGGACAGCATGTTAGTCCTATTACATATACTAATAACTGGAACCAGATGTTATTAATCTAATATTGCAGGCAGGCTTTTGAAGTCTTTTTGTAAACGTCTTCAATGAATTTTGTTGTGAAACTCTGACATAACCACTTGGATATTTCGGGGAATGTTTGTTGTCTTATGATCAATCACAGCAAATATCAAGACATGTGAGTTTGCTAGAAAACCACAAACTTATTTATCATCTGTGCTTGTGGTTTAGTTCATGCCAGATTGTCTTTTGTTTCTTACAACACATGTTCCAGAAATATTTCTGGTGTTTGTTTGGGTTTGTGGTTTGTCAGTAAAAAGATTGAAGCAAGGCTTCATTTATTTAATCTGCTAGGAAACATTAATTTTTGCAAAAAAGGTGATCCATAAATGGCATTTTGAATTTTTTTTGTATGATATTATTTATCTCTAACATTTCTGCTCATTTCACAGAACCCCTCTTATCTGGGAATGTTTTGGAAATTTCTTTGCCCATCACAAGTTGGATATAAAAACACTTCTATGATTAATGGGATGACATCAAAAGTGACAGCTGAGGATGGAAGTGTCCCATTAGCAGTTTCAGGCATTCCAGGTATTAAAAGCTTTTTTTAAATTTCTTAGCTGGTTTAAGACACTTTGTTGTGTGACTGGGGTGTCAAGCAGGGGATAAGCCTAGTCCTAGTCATTTCAGTTAACCCAGTCATCCCAGTCAACCCAGTTATCCTACTTATCACAGGTTCATCACAGTCACCCTTGCCATCCTAGTCACCAGGTATCCCAGTCATTCCAATCATTCTATGTATCACAGTCATAGAGTCATTCTCCTTATCCCATCCACCCTTGCCATCCTAGTCACCAGGTATCCCAGTCATTCCAATCATTCTATGTATCACAGTCATAGAGTCATTCTCCTTATCCCACCCACCCTTGCCATCCTAGTCACCAGGTATCCCAGTCATTCCAATCATTCTATGTATCACAGTCATAGAGTCATTCTCCTTATCCCATCCACCCTTGCCATCCTAGTCACCAGGTATCCCAGTCATTCCAATCATTCTATGTATCACAGTCATAGAGTCATTCTCCTTATCCCACCCACCCTTGCCATCCTAGTCACCAGGTATCCCAGTCATTCCAATCATCCTATGTATCACAGTCATAGAGTCATTCACCTTATCTCACCCACCCTTGCCATCCTAGTCACCAGGTATCCCAGTCATTCCAATCATCCTATGTATCACAGTCGTAGAGTCATTCACCTTATCCCACCCACCCTTGCCATCCTAGTCACCAGGTATCCCAGTCATTCCAATCATCCTATGTATCACAGTCATAGAGTCATTCACCTTATCCCACCCACCCTTGTCATCCTAGTCACCAGGTATCCCAGTCAGTCCAATCATCCTATGTATCACAGTCGTAGAGTCATTCACCTTATCCCACCCACCCTTGCCATCTTAGTCACCAGGTATCCCAGTCATTCCAATCATCCTATGTATCACAGTCATAGAGTCATTCACCTTATCCCACCCACCCTTGTCATCCTAGTCACCAGGTATCCCAGTCAGTCCAATCATCCTATGTATCACAGTCATAGAGTTATTCACCTTATCCCACCCACATCTTAGTCATCTTAGTCACCAAAGTCACCATTTCAGTACCTGTGACCCTGGTCATCCCAGCCACCCCAGTCATCTCAGTCATCCTAGTAATCAGAGTCACCCGTGTCATCCTCATTAATATTAGTCATGAACCCTAGTCATCCTTAGTTGTCTAAATCATCCCAGTCATCCAAGCCATCCAGTCTTCCTTGTAATCCCCGTCATTCCAGTTGTCATAGTCACCCTTGTTATCCCAGTCACCCTAGTTATCCCAGTCACCCTGGTTGTCCTACTTAATGCTCAAAAGTAAGTTACCAGTTGCATCTTGTTTCTTGACTATGAGAATTGCATAGCGAGAATCATTGAAGCAGAAATTGTTGGTATAAATTTATTATTGACGACGAGTCCTGCGAGAAACCATTTTGTGGACTGAAGAAAACAGGCATTAGACTTAATTTTAAGTTTCTTTCAGGAAGTTTTCTTTGAGTTTTTCATTAGTATTAATTGGAGTTTCTGAGTTTTCTTATTTGTCAGTAATTGACATTAATTTTGACACTGCATTCAATCATGACCTTTCCTTTACCCAAACATGAAAATGGCTTGTAGTTTCCTTGATTTTGTAAATGCACAAACCAACTTGAGACGAAACAAATATACTTTAAATTAATAGCTAACGAGAAGTGTGAAATTATGTTGTCTAATTTCACCCGTGAAATTGATAAGGCTTAGTATCAACAACATTGATAAAAATTCAACTCCGTGTATGCCATGAAATGATGGTATAGCTTGTTGTTCTTTATAGTTTTTTTTATACAGTCACTACATGTATGTGTTTTAAAAATACTTTTTTACTTTCTAGTCAGAATATTATCGTCAAACACATCTTCTGGCTGATTTTGTCAAAATAGAAAAATAGAAAATTTCCAAATTTTTTACCAAAACCATGGACTAACCTCTTTGGAAATATCCTGATTCTGCGACTTTTTTAACTTTCTGTTTTTTATGGTCTAAAAAAGCTTTTTTCCTTTCTAGAATAACGTCAAACACATTTTTAAGATGGAAACTTTTTTACCAAAACCACATGTACTAACCCCTTTGGAAATATGCTGATTCTGCAACTTTTTTAACTTTCTTTTTTTTATGGTCTAAACAGGCTTTTTTCCATTCTAGAATATCGTCAAACACATTTTCCTGTCTGATTTTGCTGAAAATAAAAAGATGGAAAAATTTCAAATTTTTACCAAAACCATGGACTAACTCCTTTTGAAAATCCTGATTTTTCAACTTTTTTAAGTGTGTAATTTTAGAGTCTAAAAATGCCTTTTTCTTTTCTAGAATATCGACAAAAACATTTTCCTGGCCTATTTAGCCTAAACTAAAAAGATGAAAGTATGCTGATTCTGTGACTTTTTTAACTTCCTTTTTTTTATGGTCTAATCAGGCTTTTTTTCCTTTCTAAAATATCGTCAAACACATTTTCCTGTCTGATTTTGCCAAAAGTAAAAAGATGGAAAAATTTCAAATTTTTTACCAAAATCATGATTTTTCAACTTTTTTAACTTTGTGATTTTAGAGTCTAAAAATGCCTTTTTCTTTTCTAAAATATTGACAAAAACATTTCCCTGGCCTATTTAGCCTAAACTAAAAAGATGGAAAAATTTCAAATTTTTTACTAAAATCATGGAAAAATCCTGATTTTTCAGCTTTTTTAACCTCCTGATTTTAAAGTCTAAACAGGCTTTTTTCCTTTCTCGAATATCGTCAAACATATTTTCCTGTCTGATTTTGCAAATAATAGAAAGATAAAAAAATTTCAAATTTTTTATCAAAATCATGGACTAACCCCTTTGGAAAAATCCTGATTTTTCAGCTTTTTTAACCTTATGATTTTAAAGTCTAAACAGGCTTTTTTCCTCTCTCGAACATCATCAAACATATTTTCCTGTCTGATTTTGCCAAAAATAAAAAGATGGAAAAATTTCAAATTTTTTATCAAAATCAGGAAAAAAATCCTGATTTTTCAACTTTTTTAACTTTGTGATTTTAGAGTCTAAAAATGCCTTTTTCTTTTCTAGAATATTGACAAAAACATTTTCCTGGCCTATTTAGCCTAAACTAAAAAGATGGAAAAATTTTAAATTTTTTATCAAAATCATGGACTAACCCCTTTGGAAAAATCCTGATTTTTCAGCTTTTTTAACCTTATGATTTTAAAGTCTAAACAGGCTTTTTTCCTTTCTCGAATATCGTCAAACATATTTTCCTGTCTGATTTTGCAAATAATAGAAAGATGAAAAAATTTCAAATTTTTTATCAAAATCATGGACTAACCCCTTTGGAAAAATCCTGATTTTTCAACTTTTTTAACCTTCTTATTTTTTATGGTCTAAACCGGATTTTTTCCTTTCTCGAATATTGTCAAACACATTTTCCTGTCTAATTTTCCCAAAAATAGAGAGATGGAAAAATTTCAAACTTTTTATCAAAATCATAGACTAACCCCTTTGGAAAAATCCTGATTTTTCAACTTTTTTAGCTTTGTGATTTTAGAGTCTAAAAATGCCTTTTTCTTTTCTAGAATATCGACAAAAACATTTTCCTGGCCTATTTAGCCTAAACTAATTAAATAGAAAAATGTCAAATTTTTTACCAAAGCCATGGACTAACCCCTTTGGAAATATGTTGATTCTGCAACTTTTTTAACTTTCTGATTTTAAAGTCTAAAGAGGCTTTTTTCCATTCTAGAATATTGTCAAACACATTTTCCTGTCTGATTTTGCTGAAAATAGAAAGATGGAAAAATTTCAAATTTTTTATCAACATCAGGGACTAACCCCTTTGGAAAAATCCTGATTGTTCAACTTTTTTAACTTTGTGATTTTAGAGTCTAAACAGGCTTTTTTCCTTTCTCGAATATCGTCAGTCTTATTTTCCTGTCTGATTTTGCCAAAAATAGAAAGATGGAAAAGTTTCAAATTTTTTATCAAAATCAGGGACTAACCCCTTTGGAAAAATCCTGATTGTTCAACTTTTTTAACTGTGTGATTTTAGAGTCTAAAAAGGCCTTTTTCTTTTCTAGAATATCGACAAAAACATTTGCCTGGCCTATTTAGCCTAAACTAAAAAGATGGAAAAATTTCAAATTTTTCACCAAAGCCATGGGCTGACCCCTTTGGAAATATGCTGATTCTGCGACTTTTTTAACTTGTCTAAACAGGCTTTTTTCCTTTCTCGAATATCATCAAACATATTTTCCTGTCTGATTTTGCCAATAATAGAAAGATGAAAAAATTTCAAATTTTTTATCAAAATCATGGACTAACCCCTTTGGAAACATGCTGATTCTGCGACTTTTTTTATCTTGTCTAAACAGGCTTTTTTCCTTTCTAGAATATCGTCAAACACATTTTCCTGTCTGATTTTGCCAAAAATAAAAAGATGGAAAAGTTTCAAATTTTTTACCAAAACCATGGACTAACCCCTTCTGAAAAATCCTGATTTTTCAACTTTTTTAACTTTTTGATTTTAGAGTCTATAAATGCCTTTTTCTTTTCACTCTCCCCAGTCATCTCAGGTATCACATCACCCTAGTCTTCCCAGTCACCCTAGTCATCCTAGTCACTGCAGTCATCTCAGTTATCTCGTCACCCCAGTTATCCTAGTCCCCCTGTCATCTCAGTTATCTCATCACCCTAATCGCCAGCTGGTTAGCTAGGCTAGGAGAGCGCAGGTCTGCAAAGCAGAAGGTTTGAACCCTAGCTGGACCAACACTCAGGGTCTTTAAATAACTGAGAAGAAAGTGCTGCCTTTGCAATGAAATCTGCAAATTGTTAGACTTTCTATAGTCTTCTCGGATATGGACAAAGAACCATAGGTCCCTTCTCAGAGCACTTAACATACCTGGTTCTTTTGTGATGTAAAAGAACCCACACCATTTTTCGAAAAGAGTAGGGGACGTAGACCCCGGTGGTGTGGTCAACCCTCACACAACACATCACATCATTCACATCATGGGTTGGTTGGGCCCAGTAAGCTCGAAATGGACTGAGAGCGGCTGCCAGTGGCGTCTTTGTATGCTGACATCCAAGCTTACTATTCACATGCTAGTATATCTTGTAAGGAGTGCATGTCTGTTGTCCTCTCCTCTATGACTCCTTCCTTCCTTCCTAGTCATCCTAGTCATCCAGTTATCTCATCACCCTGGTTATCCTAGTCACCCCGTCATCTCAGTTATCTCATCACCCTAGTCATCCTAGTCTCCCCAATTGCCTTAGTCATCCAAGTTTTGCTACTTAACCTAAACATCCCAGCTATTCTAACAGTTATTCTTTTATCACAGTCATCCCAGTCACCTCTGCCATTCAGTCTATTCATTCGAATAACATCTGTGCTGCTAAACTAACAGACAACGAATATCATTGTGACTTCATTTACCAATCAGGTCAGGCATCCTAGTTGTCCAAGTCACCCTAGTCATCCTATGCTTCTTAGTCACCGTAGTCATACCAGTCACCCCAGTCATCCCAGTCAACCTGGTCATCTTTGTCATCCTAGAAATCCTAGTTATCCCAGTCTTTCCAGTTACTAAAACCATCCCAGGCATGCCTGTCACAGTAATCCTAGTCATCCCAGTAATTCCAGTCATCCCAGCCATTCTAGTCGTCTTTGTAATCACAGTCAACCCATTCACTGTTGTCATGCTACTTATCCCAGTCATCCCAGTCATTCCAGTCATCCAAACCTGCATCCCAGCCATTCTAGTCATCTTTGTGATCACAGTCAACCCATTCACTGTTGTCATCCTAATCTTAACAGTCATCCGAGTCAACCTTCTTGTCTTAGTCATCCCAGTAATCCTAGTCATCCAAACCTGCATCCCAGTCATCCCATCCATTCTAGTCATCCTTATCATCACAGTCAACCCATTCACTGTCGTCATTCTTATCATCTTGGCAGTCATCCTAGCCTGCTTATCTTAATAACCCTAGTCATCCCAGTCACCCTAATCACCTTAGTTACCCTGCTCATTCCAGTTATCTTAGTCATCCTAGACACCCCAGTCACACCTGTTGTTCTAGTCACCCTTGTTATCTTAGTCATCCTTCCTAGTCTTATTTAGGAATGTACATGTGATGCTATGAGGTCGTCATTTATATTTATTTTGTGAAATAGGTTAAATGACTAGATCTTATACATTATACTATTGCTACATCCCCAATTGTCTTTGTCCCTATAAATACCTACAAGCCAAAAGTCATCATTTGAGTCACAGATAAGTTTCCAATTGAGTGAAAATGAATTATTTTTCCTTAGGTACAGAAGAACAACCGATTTGGTATTACTGTATGGTCCACAACTCATCAGTAGCTCAATGCAGGAGTTCAAAAGCCTAGAGTGAAGAGGCTGGCATAACAAGACGATGGTACCATCAAAGTCAACTTGCAATCAATACCTGATTTAGTATTTATAGAATCATAATTATTAATGCTAACAGTTACAGCCAGTACCTTATCTCAAAGGGCTCGCTTGAAAAGTAAAACATACGCCGCAGAAGAAAGCAAGAAGTTGTCGATATGAGATCAGTGAAGAGATAAAGAAAAAAGTGAAAGCAGAGGTTCCGGTTGAGCGGTATAAGTTTGTTTGTGTGGTTTGGATTGGTCAAGTTCTTGGACAAGGGGTACATATTACTAGTAGATGTCTGTGGAATGCGCGCTTTGACAACTTCGCACAAGAAAGTTTCAAAAATGATCAGCTTTTTGCGCAGGCTTCAATATATGCAGTTTTTGTGGAATAATGTTTGTTTTGGTCAGTAAAAAGGAGTTGATTATTGAGTGATTGGTTGATTGATATCATGCATGTATGAATATATATTGAACAGTTTTATTACACTCTTTTTTCACGGGAACCTTTTTTATAAAAAGTTCAGGTTGAGTTAACCTGCAGATTTTAAGTTGAAGAAAATAATATACTGCGAGCCCGGCTGAGAGTCAGTTATGAACGTTACTTCATATTTTGTTTAATTTTTTGTGTCTGAGTAGAATAAATAAAATTGAACGAAGTGTAAAAATGTAGTCCAATAGAACAATCATCTCAAATGCTTACGGACGTACCAGGACTGGGATGGATGGTTTTCAGGCTCCGATCACTCGCCAAAAGAAAAAGAACTTTCAGCCCCAGCCCCAAAGTTAGACGTTTTTCATCTTCTCAAATGAAAATTACTTAAAGACTAGAGGCTGATCCGGGGGGTGGGGTGGTACTCCTTAGAATGACCTATATGGGGAGGCTCCGTCGGAATAGGGTACATTTTTAGGCTTCAGGTATGTAAAACGGTGAGAGATTTCACTACTTGAAACGGTAGGCAAATCTGTCATTTCGGTTTAAGGGCTAAAAGACGCTCTTTCTGGATGTGAAAGACACAAGAACATTTTCCTGTTAAGTGATTCAGTTTTTTCATATTGAAAAAGACGCTTCATGTACAGCAGTTAAAACGGATGCAAAGTTCTAAGCTAGGCATGTAAAAGGGGCCCTACTTGTCAATAGAATGTACGCGAAGGAGCTAGATACCTTTTCTGTCCAATATATTAAAATTTCTTTCCCCAGGCCCCCGCAATGACGTCACAGATCACTTGGTTAGTCGGGGTGGAACCACTCCATATAACACTTTACGTTCTAATTCGCTTTGCTCAAACAAACGTAAATCATTTTCCTCTTAAATGTGATACATACAAAACAAACAACGCTATTTGATGGTTGGATGATCAGGCATTCCGTACCGACATGGTTTAATTACAGACTATAACAAAATAGTACATTTGAACGATTAAAAAGTTTAAGGAAATAACAATCATATTAAATGCCTAAGTGACCAGTAACCTCTAGTCTTCGGCAGATATCTTTATGGATATACATGTCCTTGGCGGTATGTGTTTTCCACCTGCGGGGAGGACAGTGCAAGCCTTGCACCAAGTAATGAAATTTTCTGAATTTCTTTCCGGTATCTCTTAACAGTCGAAGAAAATGGTTCCTTTTCTTTGTAAAATTCAGTCGCTTCAAAATTTAGCGGAGCCACTGCGTGCTACCCAATGGATAAGAAAATATGTTTTTAAAAACCTTTTTTGTCACGACGTTTATACCGTATTCAATTGCATGCCGATGTTTTGGCGTGAAATCGCATTTCTAACTGCGTGATAACAGAAAGTCGATTTTTTAGTAGGGCGGTCCCCGAGTTTTGGAAAAAAACATTCACACTAGCTCATATGGTTGGGTGGACGTTCGTTGACGTCACAACAATTCCAGCTCGTTCACTTTTTTGAAATGTTGACGAATTTTTTTCTGGAGTTAAATTCTAAGGGTCTGTTTCTAAGTTTAGAAAAAGAAAATGAAAAATCGTTCTTGAGTTCACGTTTTACATAAAACGAGAAATTAGGAAGTTTCACATCGTAGTCGTCCAACGGCGGCAAAAAAAATGTACAATAAAAGGCGATGCACGTGCAGAGTTGTTATTTTGCTTTTATACCGTTTTCGTTGCCGTCGTCGTTGCTTAAGTAGCTCTCCATAACTGAAACGACTCCTTTTTTACAACTACCGTCATTGGAGAAACGTTTCCCAGGTAATTATCTCGCTCATTTCAGCTGTCATTTCAAAGAAAAGCAAACTGCATGATACCGTGAACTTTCGTGTTTTATTCAACATAAATCGATGAACCCTAAAACAAAGTCTAAAATAATGTAAATCAACCAATATGCTTTGTCTGCTCCCGACCGGGCGACAGAATAATTTAATGAGTAGAAACAATGTTGGCCACAAATGTTAAAAAATAATCCCTAAAATTTTGGGACAGCAAAAGACAAAAAAATAAACGGATCGGTAAGTTGGGTCCAATCTGAATGTCTAGTAGCCTCTTCATTGAGGTGTGACACTTACCTAGTAAGTACTGTTTGATATATATAAATAATTCTACATTTATTCACTAATACTAAAATTGTTTTTCAATAGTAAAATTTGCTCCCTGGTTTCATTATTTACTTCACATTTGTCCAGCCCTTTTGCGGAAACCAGCTTGCAATTGTCGCCTCATGTAAGGTAATCAGGATTCCGGAATCCCCCCCCCCCCCCCCCCCACATATAATGTTTTTTGTATTTTTTTGGTTGAAATTAAAAAATGATTTTAATCTGTTGTTTGTGGCTTGCCACAACAAAAACAGGTCTTTTTTAACCACGAAAAAAATCGACGAACACGGCATTTCTGCAAAAAACAACAAAGGAAAAAATCAGGTGTTGATATATTATTGGAGAAAACTCAATGTGCATAGCATCCCAACGTCCGCAAGTAAACGGACTGCTACAACGTATACACACTCAGTCTCCTGTGAAATGCTTAGAATATTATGCCGAAAGTATTAGTTAGCATCCATACTCCGGCTTGCTTCTGTTTAAAAGAGCGGCTATTCCTATAATGAAGACGGTATTTACTCTAAATGTGTCTAACTTCTCTTATCCCCGATGGTATCTTCCCCCGTTAAGTGCTTTATTTGGGAGTTAATAGTCAACTGCTTAAACACATTGGGCCTTGGGGAGTAGGGGGGCACAAGGTTTGTATAAAAGGAAGTGGTGGTGCAGACCTTTCCCCTATACCTCCGTGCGGATCCATTCCCACTCTGCTACAGAATATTGGCATGCTTACCTTTAATTTGGAGTTTTTCCCTTCAGACATAGCGGGCGATGGACTGTCTTCATCCTGCACTGATAAGCTTTCGCATTCCTCCTTGTTTTCTGTTACTCTCTCTTCCTTTTCGCAGTGCTCGTTGTTTTCTCTTACGTTTTCTTCCTTGTTGGCCTGTTCATAGGCAATTTCTTTTCTTGGTAGGATCTGAAGTGGGTTTCTTCGTTTGATCAGCATTTGTGGGCTCCATAGAAGCGCCATGTTTTGGTTTACAATACGGATCGCGGGACTCTCTGATTGGTTATTACCATAAATCAAAATACGTTCTGCGTCAGTAAAGTTGATCGGCTGGAACATAGAGGGACAGTAATCCACGGCTGGTTGGAGTGGAGTCGCACTTATTGAAACAGGAACAGCTGCCGGCGATGCAGAAGTCAGCGCGTTTGTGTACAGGAGATAACGGTTTTGTAGACTGTGGGGAGGAGCTTTAGGCTGCATAGTCGAAAAAGGGATCGCCAGGGTGGATGTAATATTGTCATTGTCAATGGTGTCTCTTTCTGTCTCCCAAGTATACTTTTCCAGCAGACCAAAGTAGGCTTCCTTAAATAATATATATTCATTATGCATTTGCTGGCCGACGCGAAACCATGCTGTAAATGCTTTTTCCAGAAATAAATAACTCCGTTGAAGGCGTTCCAAATGAAACTCCAGAATATTGTTATCAGCTTTCGTCTTTTCATACAGTTTCTTAAGCTCTTCTCTCTCTTGCATTGTGGCCACTAACATCTCGTTCTTGTATTCAGCATAACTCTGCCACTCCATGATTTTCCTCTCTAAGTGAGTTCGGTTGGAGCTATGTACTCCACATTCCTCATGCAAGGTCTTGCTTGCCTCTTCTAAAACTCTGATTTTGTCCTTTAACTCTCGATACGAAGGCATTTTAAAATATTTTTAACGCGCAAATAGAACAAGCCAACCGCCAAAAAATATTAGTCGGTGATCATTTTGTAGGTTAATTATTGACGTCATAATCAACTTTCACCTGGTTGATTTCTTTTGCGCGCGGATGATAGTGTACGAGAGAACCCAGAGACTGCGATCCTTTTGGTCAGCAACAAGAGGCAAATCTCAAGGCTAATCGGAAAAAAGTGATCTCTGATTGGCTGATAAAAATGTATTCATCACATGCTAATTCATCAACCAGACAAATAAAAAAAATAGTGAGCCCACTGTTTGGATTTTGATTTTGATGTACATGCTGTGCGTAGCTAGCCGATCTTGTTTGGCGATGAGCGCGCAAATGGGCTGAGATGAAACTGATCAAGAAATTAAATATCCCTGATTTCATGTCAGCGTCATAAAAAGTTTAAATCGCTTAAGCTGCGTTGGATTTCTATATTTATTGGAATATTTATTCTTGTTGCTCGCAATTCTTCTTGTTTTTAAGGGATGGTAAGCAACGAAGACGGCAACGGCGAAAACTTCACCCAAAAATAGGATTTGCGATGTTTCAACTTTCATCGCTTTTATTCCAACTCTTCTAGTTTGTCATGGGCTGGTGATTTTTTCAGGAGTTGAATTCTAAATGACTATATCTAACCTTACAAAAGAAAAAGAAAATTGTTGTCTTGTGTTCCCGTCCTCAATTCCAACGTGAAATTGCGAAGTTTCACGTCGTAGACTTGCATCGACGGCAAAGAAACTGTACAATAAAGCCTGACGCACGTGCCAAGTTGTTGTTTTGCCAATCTAAAGCTATTGCTTTTTTGCTGTCATTTAAACTCCCTATTAATATGTTTCTAGAAAGGTAGACATTCGTTTATCGCATTGTGTATATGACCACCCTACCATCACATCCCTTTCTTTCACTTGCTCTCTTTTGGCGTACTTGAGAAAGACTCTACGTGAATAGAGTAAGCAGAATCTTGTTGAACCTTTTTGCCTACTGCGCACTAGAAATTTTTAAAAGACATATTTTCTTACCCATAAGGTAGCGCCCAGTGGCTCCTCTAAATTTTGAAACGACTAAATTTTGCAAAGAAAATGAATGTGACATTTCACACTGGCTTACATAGTCAAGTGGACGTTCGTCACGTCATGACAAAATATATTTTGAAAACCACATTTTCTCACCCATGTTTCGCAGACGCCATGGCTCTACTAAAAGGGAGCAGAAACAATTAATCAATTAAAACGTCAATTAAAAAGGGTGTTCACTTTGTTTCAAACTTAATCACTCTCATTCCATCTCGTTCAATTTTTCAAATTTAATTCTAAAGGTCTGTTACTACGTTTAGAGAAAGAACATGAAAAATCGTCGTTGCATAAGTAGCTGCCCATAACTGAAACGACTCCTTTTTACAGATAACGTCATTGGACAAACGTTTTCCAGGCCATTATCTCGCTCATTTCAGCTGTCATTTCAAAGAAAAGCAAACTGCATGACACCTTGAACTTTCATGTTTTATTCAACATAAATAGATGAACCCTAAAACAAAGTGTAACCTAATGTAAATCAACCAATATGCTTTGTCTGCTCCCGGCCGGGCGACAGAATAATTTAATGAGTAGAAACAATGTTGGCCACAAATGTTTAAAAAAAATCCGTAAAATCTTGGGACAGCAAAAGACAAAAAAATAAACGGATCGGTAGGCTGGGTCCACTTTTCATGTCTAATAGCCTCTTCATTGAGGTGTGACACTTTAAACATACCTAGTAAGTACTGTTTGAGATATATAAATAATTCTACATTCATTCACTAATACTAAAATTGTCTTTCATGAGTAAAATTTACTCTCTCGTTTCATTATTTACATCACTTTTGTCCAGCCCTTTTGCATAAACCAGCTTGCCACATTATGTAAAGTAATCAGGATTCTGGAATCTGGTGATCTTTATTTGTCGAATCCAGAATCCTGGGCTTTGGTATCCGTAATCTCGCTCAAGGAATCCAGCATCCCACTAACGATTGGAACCCGGGATCAGAATGGAATCCGAAATCCCGCTAACGATTGGAATCCGGATCCAAGACTGTCTTGGAATACCTTACATTGGGCTTGAAAGCCTAATACTTCCCTAGTTGATGCACACAATTTAATTATAAATGTCTGTTTTCATTGTCTATAATTAAACTTCCCTAGTTGATGCACACAATTTAATTATAAATCTTTGTCTTCATTGTTTATATTTAACGCCTTCTTCTCTTTCTTGTTTGGTGCAGTGACTTGTAACCAAAATGAATTTGAATTGCATTTGGATTGTTAGACAACAACTCGAAAGAGTTTCTTCTTACAGTTTCTTTTTTGATCTACAAAGTAAGCAAAACTTAAGCACCCCCCCCCCCCCCCTACGAAAAGTGTTGGGTGACAAGTTTCCATTCGTCACGTTATGGTTCCGGTAAAAGCATTGCGTGACAAAAGTCTGTTTAATGGTAGTCGGATCGATCTTGTTTTCTTGCATTAACTGAAAGTCTTCGTCTTCACGTCTTCGTAACTTTCCAGTGGAGGACAAGTGGAAACTAAAATTTGATCTCCAAGTTTGTCATCAACTCTTGAACATCCAGGCCAGAATTTTGCTGTTCCTTTCAGCCAGGGCTAAAGAAAAGATAATTTAAAAAACCCACACGATTAAGCTAAACTATGAAACTCGTTATCAGCGAAGACCACTAGACTGAACTCTGTATCAGGCTCTTAAGATTTTTTACAGAAAAAATTCGGACCAAAACGCATCCCCAAAAGAAAGGAAAAAAGTGCGGTTTTCCGCTGACTGAGGAACGAAAGAAGCGGAATACGCTTTTCTCACACACGGATGGGAGTTTGGGTTCGAGTGTGTTGGGGGTCCTCAGGTCACATGGTGTTTCAAAGTTCAGTTGTTTTTGTTGCCATCCGCCATTGCTTCACCTGCCCCATTCCCCACCCATTCTTCATGTGTTTTTTGGGGGTTGTACAGGCATACCGCGCTTTGAGGGCGGACAGTTTGCTTTGTCCCTGGGAAAAGAAAGCCCCTCTGCTTTTTCCCTAACAATGATTAAACCCGCTTAAACAGTTAATGCGGACACTTTCTATGGCCCCCTCAGAGTCCCTTATAACGAGAGGAAGTGTGGCGAGAGAAAGAGTGCTTTAAGTTTATTTAGTATACTTACAGGAGGGAAGACCGCAACTTCACGGCTGTAAGGTCTGTCCCATACATCAGCAGTGACAACATCTTGAGCATGCGGTGCGTTCTAAAAGAAAAAGACAGATACGGCCGCCCATAACCGCCTTCGCGGATCCTTCTACCGCTTGTGACGTCATCAGTGTTAATGGTCAAGGACAACTTTGTCCACTACGTATGCACAGTGAAGAGATCTTTCAAACCATACTAGAATGAGTAAAATTCAGTCAACGACACCGGAGAAAAAGCCCCCCCAACAAACATGTAACAATGACCCGAAAATTGCCATAGAAATTTTTGTCTGCTACCCATGCCAGCTACCTTTCCTTTCATCGAAATCCTAAAATCCTAAAAGCTTTCTTAAAAACTTTCCCACCAAAATGAAGCTTGCTAAATGCCCAGCAAGAGAAAAAATGAGCAAGAAAAGCGAAAAAAGAGGGGAGGAGAGAAAGTAAAAGTCAAGACTGGTGTCACTTTTAAATCTCGAAATTTTGCTACGACCTGTAAACGGCTTTGTGGTAAGTTTTAGCTCTTAACAGCACAACAGTGACCAAAAAACCCCACGACTAGCTTCAAAACGTGTTTTTTGGCAGAATCTCCAGGAGCGAATGGGTTGAGCAAAGTACCAAGCTTTTTGAGGAAATCCACGTTTCAGCATAAAACCACCCAATCTGACCATTTAATGTAAAATCAGTTGAAAAATCGGGAAAAGGCGATTTTAAGGGTTTTGATTAAGTTGGCTTGACTGGATTATTTTCGGGGGATTCCTCTCATTTTTTTAGGTACAAGGTCCCTTAGGCGATTTCCGAAAAAAACTCCTGTTACCAAGAAATGCAAGGGCAAGTAAAAAAAAGGATGGCGTCATTGCGTTGCCATAGCAACTCAAACTTGCTCAAATGCTCAAACTAAAAATCCAGTCGAGCCACCTTAATTAACAAAATCAGTGGCTACTACTGCGCACACGTGAGTTTTAATTTGTTTCGTTGTTCGCTCCCTTCCCACAGCTTGCCCTCGTTGACTGAATTGTTCTCTGCTATATATTTGTAGAACCCTGTCAAATTTACATTTCAAAACTTTAAGCTATAGAGTGTTTTCACATGATGTCACGGCGGCCATATTGGTGTCCCAAAACAATGAAACGGCAGCCATGTTGGTGTCCCAAACCAATCCTTTGGGAGTTGAATTCTTTTCTTATGGAAATGTTCTCTTTTGTTCCCATAAATTTGCATAGATGCTGGCCACGTGAGTTAAGGGATCCGGGAACGAGGTTGCGCCAAAGGGTCCATATTGACGCTGAGCCGGTGAAGTTTGAAAGACCTAGCCGAACGCCACTTGCCCTTATAGCAGACGAACCAGAATATCCGATTCTCGTTCGATAAATGTATAGGTCAAGAAATTGTGCACTTCTAATTCGATTGGCTAGAAGTCTTATAATTACATGACTTGTGTTTTAAAAATCAGTATACTACACATTATAGCTGAAAAGTGAGATGTTTTGAGTTTTACACGACTTACGGTGGCTGTTCCCATTTAGACCTGAGAAGCTGAAATTTAGTCATTTTAGTCATTTTATGTCTTTTTCTTCTTTTTATTATCGCCCACGTTACATGAACACAATCTCCGATTATACTGTTACACATAAATTATAATAGCTGGCTCTAGCTTTGTGCCTGAGTTGCTAATTAATTTTCATGCAGGTCTTTATAAAATTAGCATCTCTTTTAAAAAGTCTTTTTGTGATTTCCTCTAGGGAAACTAAATGAGGTCGCTTAAAATTTCAATAGTCCTTGTTTGTCAAGAACGTGCTAGTACAATGGATCAACCAAAAACTTTAGTTAACATTGATGGGAGAATTAAAAAGAAGATGGCTTTGTTTTCGGAGAGGCTGTATTCGTTGTGATGGAATCTGCCAGGAGAAACTCGATGCAGTCCAGAACTTCACAAAAGAAAACCAAATTTTTCTTAACGTCGACAGAAGAAACTAAACGCCCTAGCAACGAACCAAAACAACCTCGCGAGCAAGGAAACAGAAAAGGAAAGTTCCCATCAGTAGCGAAAACGGTTCTTCCTGAAAACAGAGCGTTCCCACAGACCACAAGGAAAACAAGTCGTACAGGAAGTTCCATCTCTATTCCCGTCCCGCAAGAATCGACTTTAGCTTCTTCAAAGTTCGCAACAACAGCATCCGCCCCGTCGGCTGTCGATGATAATTTGTCTCTGTACGCTATCGAAGACATCAGCCAGGTGGAGAGCACTTATAAAATGGAACCAGACGATGGATTTTTGTCTCAGAAAGCGAGCGGGATTATTCGCGATGTATTGGAGGCTCGCTTGAAAAGTAAAACATACGCCGCAGAAGAAAGCAAGAAGTTGTCGATTGAGATCAGTGAAGAGATAAAGAAAAAAGTGAAAGCAGAGGTTCCGGTTGAGCGGTATAAGTTCTTGGACAAGGGGTACATATTACTAGTAGATGTCTGTGGAAGACGCGCTTTGATAACTTCGCTCAAGAAAGTTTAAAAAATGATCAGCTTTTTGCGCAGGCTTCAATATACGCAGTTTTTGTGGAATAATGTGTGCTTTGGTCAGTAAAAAGGAGTTGGTTATTGATTGATTGATTGATATCATGTATGAATATGTATTGAGCCAGTTTTATTACTGTACACTCTTTTTTCACGGGAACCTTTTTTATAAAAAGTTCAGGTTGAGCAAGAGAGAATCTCTCTTGGGTTGAGTTAACCAGATTTTAAGTTGAAGAAAATAATAGACTGCGAGCCCGGCTGAGAGTTAGTTATGAACGTTACTTCATATTTTGTTTAATTTTTTGTGTCTGAGTAGAATAAATAAAATTAAACGAAGTTTAAAAATGTAGTCCAATAGAACGATCATCTCCAATGCTTACGGACGTACGGGGACTGGGATGGATGGTTTTCAGGCTCCGATCACTCGCAAAAAAAAAAAGAACTTTCAGCCCCAGCCCCAAAATTAGACGTTTTTCATCTTCTCAAATGAAAATTACTTAAAGACTAGAGGCTGATCCGGGGGGTGGGGTGGTACTCCTTAGAATGACCTATATGGGGAGGCTCCGCCGGAATAGGATACCTTTTTAGGCTTCAGGCCCTGGTTGTTCAAACGTTGGATAGCGCTATCCATCGGATAAATCTCTATCCAGCGGATAGCGTAATTGATTTCCGTAATACTTATCCGCTGGATAGTGATTTATCCGGTGGGTAGCGCTATCCAACGTTTGAACAATCGGGGCCAGGTATGTAAAAGGGAGAGAGATTTCACTACTTGAAACGGTAGGCAAATCCGTCATTTCGGTTTAAGGGCTAAGAGACGCTCTTTCTGGATGTCAAAGACACAAGAACATTTTTCCTGTTAAGTGATTCAGTTTTTTCATATTGAAAAAGACGCTTCATGTACAGCAGTTAAAACGGATGCAAAGTTCTAAGCTAGGCGTGTAAAAGGGGCCCTATTTGTCAAAAGAATGTACGTGAAGGAGCTAGATACCTTTTCTGTCCAATATCCAGGTGATCTGTGACGTCACTGCGGGGGCCTGGGGAAAGAAATTTTAATGCCGTATCCCATAAACCAAAGCTGACGGGAACAGATTGAATTGAATTGAATTGGTGCGCGCGTTGGTTTATGGGATACGGCATTAAAATTTCTTTCCCCAGGCCCCCGCAATGACGTCACAGATCACCTGGTTAGTTCCGGTTGGAACCACTCCATATAACACTTTACGTTCTATTTCGCTTTGCTCAAACAAACGTAAATCATTTTCCTCTTAAATGTGATACATACAAAACAAACAACGCTATTTGATGGTTGGATGATCAGGCATTCCGTACCGACATGGTTTAATTACAGACTATAACAAAATAGTACATTTGAACGATTAAAAAGTTTAAGGAAATAACAATCAAATTAAATGCCTAAGTGACCAGTAACCTCTAGTCTTCGGCAGATATCTTTATGGATATACATGTCCTTGGCGGTATGTGTTTTCCACCTGCGGGGAGGACAGTGCAAGCCTTGCACCAAGTAATGAAATTTTCTGAATTTCTTTCCGGTATCTCTTAACAGTCGAAGAAAATGGTTCCTTTTCTTTGTAAAATTCAGTCGCTTCAAAATTTAGCGGAGCCACTGCGTGCTACCCAATGGATAAGAAAATATGTTTTTAAAAACCTTTTTTGTCACGACGTTTATACCGTATTCAATTGCATGCCGAAGTTTTGGCGTGAAATCGCATTTCTAACTGCGTGATACAGAAAGTCGATTTTTTAGTAGGGCGGTCCCCGAGTTTTGGAAAAAAACATTCACACTAGCTTATATGGTTGGGTGGACGTTCGTTGACGTCACAACAATTCCAGCTCGTTCACTTTTTTGAAATGTTGACGAATTTTTTTCTGGAGTTAAATTCTAAGGGTCTGTTTCTAAGTTTAGAAAAAGAAAATGAAAAATCGTTCTTGAGTTCACGTTTTACATAAAACGAAAAATTAGGAAGTTTCACATCGTAGTCGTCCAACGGCGGCAAAAAAAATGTACAATAAAAGGCGATGCACGTGCAGAGTTGTTATTTTGCTTTTTATATACCGTTTTCATTGCCGTCGTCTTTGCTTAAGTAGCTCTCCATAACTGAAACGACTCCTTTTTTACAACTACCGTCATTCGGAGAAACGTTTCCCACTGCAGGTAATTATCTCGCTCATTTCAGCTGTCATTTCAAAGAAAAGCAAACTGCATGATACCGTGAACTTTCGTGTTTTATTCAACATAAATAGATTAACCCTAAAACAAAGTCTAAAATAATGTAAATCAACCAATATACTTTGTCTGCTCCCGGACGGGCGACAGAATAATTAATTTAATGAGTAGAAACAATGTTGGCCACAAATGTTAAAAAATAATCCCTAAAATTTTGGGACAGCAAAAGACAAAAAAATAAACCGATCGGTGAGTTGAGTCCACTCTGAATGTCTAGTAGCCTCTTCTTTAGGTGTGACACTTACCTAGTAAGTACTGTTTGATATATATAAATAATTCTACATTCATTCACTAATACTAAAATTGTTTTTCAATAGTAAAATTTGCTCCCTGGTTTCATTATTTACTTCACATTTGTCCAGCCCTTTTGTGGAAACCAGCTTGTCGCCTCATGTAAGGTAATCAGGTTTCCGGAATCCCCCCCCCCCCCCCCCCCCACCCCATATAATTTTTTTTGTATTTTTTTGGTTGAAATTAAAAAATGATTTTAATCTGTTGTTTGTGGCTTGCCACAACAAAAACAGGTGTTTTTTAACCACGAAAAAAATCGACGAACACGGCATTTCTGCAAAAAACAAAAACAACAAGGGAAAAAATCAGGTGTTAATATATTATTGGGAAAACCTCAATGTGCATAGCATCCCAACGTCTCCACGGGAACGGACTGCTACAACATATACACACTCAGTCTCCTGTGAAATGCTTAGAATATTATGCCGAAAGTATTAGTTAGCATCCATACTCCGGCTTGCTTCTGTTTAAAAGAGCGGCTATTTCTGTAATGAAGACGGTATTTACTCTAAATGTGTCTAACTTCTCTTATCCCCGATGGTATCTTCCCCCGTTAAGTGCTTTATTTGGGAGTTAATAGTCAACTGCTTAAACACATTGGGCCTTGGGGAGTAGGGGGGGGGGGGGGGGCACAAGGTTTGTATAAAAGGAAGTGGTAGTGCAGACCCTTCCCCTATACCTCCCTGCGGATCCATTCCCACTCTGCTACAGAATCTTGGCCTGCTTACCTTTGATTTGGAGATTTCTCCCTCAGACATAGCGGGCGATGTCCTGTCTTCATCCTGCACCGATAAGCTTTCGCATTCCTCCTTGTTTTCTGTTACTCTCTCTTCCTTTTCGCAGTGCTCGTTGTTTTCTCTTACGCTTTCTTCCTTGTTGGCCTGTTCATAGGCAATTTCTTTTCTTGGTAGGATCTGAAGTGGGTTTCTTCGTTTGATCAGCATTTGTGGGCTCCATAGAAGCGCCATGTTTTGGTTTACAATACGGATCGCGGGACTCTCTGATTGGTTATTACCATAAATCAAAATACGTTCTGCGTCAGTAAAGTTGATCGGCTGGAACATAGAGGGACAGTAATCCACGGCTGGTTGGAGCGGAGTCGCACTTATTGAAACAGGAACAGCTGCCGGCGATGCAGAAGTCAGCGTGTTTGTGTACAGGAGATAACGGTTTTGTAGACTGTGGGGAGGAGCTTTAGGCTGCATAGTCGAAAAAGGGATCGCCAGGGTGGATGTAATATTGTCATTGTCAAGGGTGTCTCTTTCTGTCTCCCAATTATACTTTTCCAGCAGACCAAAGTAGGCTTCCTTAAATAATATATAGTCATCATACATTTGCTGGCCAAAGCGAAGCCATGATGTAAAGCCTTTTTCCAGAAATAAGTAGCGCCTTTGAAGGCGTTCCAAATGAAACTCCAGAATATTGTTATCAGCTTTCGTCTTTTCATACAGTTTCTTAAGCTCTTCTCTCTCTTGCATTGTGGCCACTAACATCTCGTTCTTGTATTCAGCATAACCCTGCCACTCCATGATTTTCCTCAGTAAGTGAGCTCGGTTGGAGCTATGTACTCCACATGCCTCACGCAAGGTCTTAATTTCTTTTTCTAAGACTCTGATTTTGTCCTTTAACTCTCGATACGAAGGCATTTTAAAATATTTTTAACGCGCAAATATAACAAGCCAACCGCCAAAAAATATTAGTCGGGGATTTTTGTAGGTTAATTTGGTGACATCATAATCAACTTTCACCTGGTTGATTTCTTTTGCACGCGCATGATAGTGTACGAGAGAACCCAGAAACTGCGATCCTTTAGGTCAGCAACAAGAGCAAATCTCAAGGCTAATCAGAAAAAAAAAGTCATCTCTGATTGGCTGATAAAAATGTGTTCATCACATGCTAATTACTTTGCAAATAAAAAAAATGTGAACCCACTCTTTTGATTTTGATTTTGTTGTACATGCTGTGCGTAACTAGCTGATCTTGTTTGGCGGTGAGCGCGCAAATGAGCTGAGATTTAACTGCTCATGCAAGAAATCAATTATCACTGATTTCAAGTAAGCGTCATCAAAAGTTTAAACCGCTTAAGCTGCGCTGGTTTTCTTTATTTATTGGAATATTTATTCTTGTTGCTCCCAATTCTTCTTGCTTTTAGGGATCGTAAGCAACGACGACGGCAACGGCGAAAAGTTCACCCAAAAATAGGATTTGCGATGGTTCAACTTTCATCCCTTTTATTCCAACTCTTCTAGTTTTTCATAGGTTGGGGATTTTTTCATTAGTTGAATTCTAAATGACTATATCTAACTTCACAAAAGAAAAAGAAAATTGTTTTCTTGTGTTCCCGTCCTCAATTCCAACGTGAAATTGCGAAGTTTCACGTCGTAGACTTGCCAAACCAATCTAAACCTACTGCTTTTTTGCTGCTTTTGTTTTCGTCACTGTTTCTAGCAAGGTAGACATTCGTTTATCGCATTGTGTATAGGACAATCTTGCCAGCATGAGCATTAATAATAATATAAAAACAAAACTTTATTTGCAATTTCGCTAAAAAAAAGGCTATCCAGTACAACTGTACAAGTACTATTTACAATTCATTTCGATTAAAATTAAACCACCTAATTCGGATTAATTAAAAAAGTCATTTCAATTAAAAAAAAAAAATTATTCGAATACTAATACTAATCTAACTATAAAAATCCCTTTTACAATTAATTTCACGTAAAAAACTATTCAGTCAAAGCATCTTGCACGTTATTCCTTTCCATTAAAAAAAAGACACTTCATTTCGATTAAAAAAAAACTATTCCATTAAAAAATATCATATATTCGAAAAAAAAAATTCCATTAAAAAACGATTCATTTTAAAAAAATGATAATAATAATAATAATTTTAAAATAAAAGAATTCATTATTTAACAAGTCATTAATAATAATAATAATAATAATAATAATAATACAAGAATTTATATAGCACCATTTCCGTGAGCTCAATGTTTGAGCTTCGAGTTCTAGTCACCAGTCGAGCTGCGCAGTTTTGTACATACTGTAGCCTATAAATAACCAATTGAGGTAAAGCCATGAGAAGAGCATTAAAGAAATCCGACTTAGATGAAATAAATGCATGAACAAGTGTCTTAGCATTATCCTGAGAGAGACAGTTTCTTATCTTTGCTATATTTCGTAAATGATGGAAGGCCGTTTTTAATTTCACGTTTCATGGAGGACGTAAACAAGCGGCGGCTAAATTTTCTTTCTCTTTCTAAATCTGAATATGGTTCTTAGGAATTCGGCTCAAAAAGAATTCGCTTGCGTTTGACAAAGTTATAATCAGCTGGAGTAATCGCGATAGAGATTGAAAGAACGCAAATTCACTTTTTTAAAAAAACGACGTTTTGGCAACCCTCGCCGTCGTGGTAGCTATAGATAAAGACGTCATATCTTTGCATTGCTAAGAAAACTCCGAATATTATTATTATTATTATTATTATTATTATTGTAATTATTATTATTATCAAGAATATTATAACGAAACCCTTATATTTTCTAAAATCCTTAGGCCCAGTTCAGACGCCAATCCACTCATGTGCCGAACCTAAATGATGAATTAAGTACGGTAAAAGAGCGGCATCTGAATCATTTTAGTACTGCAGTTTTAGTTTGGTGCGGCAAAAGGGTTAACTTCGACAGAGTCTGTCAAACGTTTGTCGAACTTTACTTAGGCACGACACACGGTGCCCCGTCTGAATCAGATGTCGCGCCAGTGCCGCTCCAAAGTCGAACTTAGGGACTGTGCGATAATTACCTGGAGGGGGGATCGACTTTTTTCAAGGGGGGGGGGGGGGTTAGCCTTAATATTATCATTATGTGAAGTGGGGTTGAAATTAAGTTTTGCTTAATGAGAGGGGGGTATGACTTGCTTTTGGGGCATATTTCGCCCATTTTCCAGCCCCCCTCCTCCCCACCGCTCCAGGTAATTATTGCACAGCTCCATATTCAATTAGGTTCGGCCAAGGGGGGATAAAGGGGGAATGGAATAGGGTGTGTGTGTGTGTGGGGGGGGGGGGGGGGATGCCTTCTCTGTCCCCCTTCATCCTCTCTTGGTTCGGCACATGTAGCAACTTCAATTTTTTAAGCAAGGACCAGCTTACTAAAAAGAAGGACCAGATCCTAATAAAGGATCTAATCAGCAATAAGTGAAAATATAAGACAAAAAAGCAAGGCTGATTTTACAGTCGGGAATATGTTATCTTTTAACCAATATTTCGGAAGGCACGGCCTTTTTTCTTCAGGGTTTTATGTAAGACCCTGAAGAACCCTGAAGAAGGAAGGCCGTGCCTTCCGAAATATTGGTTAAAAGATAATATATTCCCGACTGTAAAATTAGCCTTGCTTTTTAGGCTTACATGTAGCAACATCGATATATGGGATGAGAAAAAAAATAAATGGAAACTTTAAATTCGGTAAATCGACATAAAAGAAGGCTTTTACTTGTCTCTAAAACTAATCGCTTTTTCTTGGCAACTCCTCACCGCTTCACCTCACCCCTCCCCACACATCTGCTTAAGTTATTACCGAGTGGAGCTTGGGGACCAGGGGAAACCAAGATGGCGTCTTATGGTGATGATGGCGCCCTTGTCCGACTAACTTCAAATGAAAACACGGATTCTGGCAGAACGCAGCTTGGTCTTTCAGTTCAGTGACTGATTATTTTCTGGATCATTTAATTGTGATAAAAAGAAGGTACTTTATTTGGAACAAGAAGGCTTAAGTCCTTAGTGACAAAGCACTTGCACGTGCATGGAGAGTTTTGATCATAAGTATAGGTAAGATATGAGGGTTTAACCTTACAGTGCAATTTTAGAGCTAAGAAAACTACAGAGTAGTAGCTTAGTTAAGAGTGTTAACTTAGCTACTGTCAGATTGGCTTTGATGAAGAGAGGTCAGCCAGGGAAGGGCTGGACAAACAAAATGTTTTTTGTTACAATTTAAATTTTTTAAAAGTCACGTGCCCAATTACTTGTACAGAGATAGCAACCCGTTTTGAAGGATAGTAGGGAGTATTTTTTGGTGCCAAAGGCACTCACACAAGTTCCTAAGGTGCAAGCCTCTAGCGAGGTCTGGGGGTATGATCTCCATGAAACATGAAATTTAGGAGGGTGTAATTTGCAGGTTGCAGGTCAGAATTTGAAGAACGCATGAACGGTCAATGCTAAACTGATTTTGTAAAAAAAAATTACTGTTTTGCAGTTTAACATGTAAAGTTAGCGTCACACAAAACCAGAAATATTGAGGGCCGGTCAGATGTGATTCCTCACATTCTCTGCAATAACTTCAATATTTTGCTTTCCTTTTGTTGGTTAACGCTTTAAAACAGCCGTTGAAATTCTCCACTAGACTCTTCATGTTCTTGAACAACGACGTAGATTTCAACAAGAAGCGAATTATCCTAGTATACATTACACAGCATCCGACCTCAAACTGAATTATAACTCAGATGTCTTTGTTTGAATATTGTTCGCTTTAAAGGCAGGCTGTTCGTGTGTCTTCACTGAACCATGTAACGTTTACAGGCAGTATGTATCGAAATTGCAGCAGTGAAATTGATCATCACAACACATTGAAATCTGGAGGTCAAATTAGTATCGAGTGGGCATAGTTTCTTTTAGTATAATTACATCGATGACTATCGAAAATAGAGCGCTGTGATTGGCTAGGAGCTTCGCACTATCCCGCTATAATCACAGTGCGGTGATTATAGCATTGAAGGCTAGCAGTTTTCAAAATAGCAGCCAGATTTTTTCATGTTTCGGGATTGGAAATTATTTTCTCGAATAATCATCAATGTAATTATACTAAAACAATAATAGTCGCCTCAGGCGACGTGAATATTGGTGAATAGTCACCTCGACTTCGTCTCGGTGGCTATTCGCCGATATTCATGTCGCCTTTGGCGACTAATTGTTAAATATTATTACCTGTATTACTGGTATGGTATTATTTAAAATGTACAAATGTGTGAGTTCAATTTGGCAAAGATTCACTCTCTATCGCTACTGTTGTACCTTTGTAAGAAATTATCCAGCCATAGTGACGCAATTTATATGTTGAACTCAATTATACACAAAATAAATTTCATATCAGTTTACTAGTGGCAAAAACAGTCCAGTTAAGTAAATCCATGTCGATCCATGCCGTGGATAGCTGCCGGCACATGGAAGGTAGATCATTAACCACTGGAAATTTCCACATCCTGCTGGTTCTTTTACCTTTCGTTGCTTTTTTGTTTAGTGTGAAGCTGAGACATTTTGACAAAATCAAACTCCAAACAAACAATTTCCTGGGACTAAAGATATTTCTAGTTTTGCATGGTGCCATAAAGACGTTAGCTCTTTAGACTGCAAAACAGTCAGTTTTTTTTCTCAAAATCAGTTTAGCATTGACCATTTGCATGTACTTCAAATTCTGACCTGCAACCTGCAACCTGCAACCTGCAACCTGCAACCTGCAACCTGCAAATTACACCCTCCGATGAAATTTTGCAAATTTAGTTTCCCTCAACACAGGTGGCCCAGACGTAGTGTGTGTCAATATTAAACATGGACAAAATGGGATGAGTTGTCGAAACTTCCATGAACTAGAATAGTCCAAATGTCAGAATATAACAAAACAAAGCTAAAGATACCTTTAACTGAATGTCTCCTTGTCTTTCCTGGCTGGTTAAAGTGGCATTTTGTCGAGTGTTGCAATTGTAGGTACTATCCACTAAAGAGGAATTAAATGACTGGGATGACTAGAGTCACTGGGTTGGCTAAGATGTTAAGGATGACTAGGATGACTGTGATGATTGTGATGGCAGTAATTACCTTGATGACTAGAATGATTGGGATACGTATTAACGATGACAAAGATGACTAGAATAAGTAGGATGACTAAGATGACTAGGTTGACTAGGATGACTAAGATGAGGAGGATGACTGGATTGACTAGGATAACTAGGATGGCTAGGGTGACTGGGATGACTTGGATGAGTAGAATGACATTATGATGACTACAATGACTAGGATGACAAAGATGACCAGGGTTTATACTTGGATGTCTAAGGTGATTAGGGTGACTAGGATAACTTGGATGATAAGGGTGACAAGGATGATTAGGATGACAAGGCAGGCCAAGGTGGTGATGGTGACTGGAATGGCAAGGATGACTTAAGTACCAATGACGTTACTGGGATGATGAAGATTAGTTGTATAACTTGGATAACTAGAATAGTTAAGACTAGGGTAGCTACAGGTAGGGTGACTGGGATGACTGTGGTGGCTGGAATGATGGTGACTGGGATGACTGTGATGGCTGGAATGATGGTGACTGGGGTGACTGGGATAATTATTGGGATGACTAGGATGACTTTTATTGCTGGGTCCACTGGGAAGATTTGGTTGACTGGAATGGTTTAAGAACATGCATTCATAAGGTTGGGTCATAAGACTTAAACAGATATAATTTTATAATGGAATATCCATAAGTGGGTTTGAGAAATGAGTATCAGCAGAGTTTAAAACTATTGTGCAATTGAATGGAACACTATTACATTATTCTCATCCTCATTCAATAATAATATTATTATTTTTAATTATTCTTCAGGCCCTTTTTGCACTTTAGTCCTCCTTAGTCATCATTATTTAAAATTTCCAAAAACCATTTTTCAAGCTTTTCAATTATTGTCAATGCTTTCCAACTTATTAGCTCTAAATGGTCAATGTTTTCAATCTAGGAAACGTTATTATGCTTTTATTTGTGTTTATAAGGTGTTTATATGAACTGCAAGGAGTGATGAAATTTTAACCAAGAAGTTACTATCATCACCAGTTTATGTGCCAATAAAAATGGTTAAATATTTATTCTTCAAGCAGAAAAAAAGACAACGAATATGGCAAAATGGTCAGAGAGTAAGAGAAATTGACTGCATTCTTTTGAGAGACTGGACAAATAAGCGGATAACAGAATCACAGTCAAGGCATCTTAACTGGTTTTGGTATGTTAATGCTGTCAAGAATAATAATATTGGTACGTACATGTACTCATTACCTGTCTTTGTTACAGAGACTTGGCTTTACACTTTTTGTGACCCAATTCAGGAGATTGCTCCTTTGAGGAAGCAGACATTTGGGGCAGGTTATAATCACCCAGCTGTTGTTCTTCAGCCATGTTTTTTTTAACTTGGACCACTTCACCTTGTTACTCTTATTAATTTTAATGTTTCTTGGGTTGGTACTCACAATATAGCCAACTGAAAGCTGTTGTCAGGTCAACAAAAAATAGAAATTAACATGGCTGGGTTGTTCTAAGCTGGGTTAAGATAACCCAGGGTTAGTGCAAAATTTGAATTTAGTAATGAAAGCCTTAATTCTCTAATTTGATGATTTGATACTCCAAAAAATAGACTGAGAAAATTATCAGAGAAAAAAAAAGGAAACCAGATTTAAAAATTAGTTTAACCCCAACTTAGTGCTAAGCTGCCTTTCATTTTTAGGAACTGTCCAATTTGGCAATAATTGAATTTAAAAAATTCCTCCATGACAATTTTGGCTATTCTCAGAATTTTTTTCATCGTGACCAATTTATTTACACATTGGACAGCATGTTAGTCCTATTACATATACTAATAACTGGAACCAGATGTTATTAATCTAATATTGCAGGCAGGCTTTTGAAGTCTTTTTGTAAATGTCTTCAATGAATTTTGTTGTGAAACTCTGACATAACCACTTGGATATTTCGGGGAATGTTTGTTGTCTTATGATCAATCACAGCAAATATCAAGACATGTGAGTTTGCTAGAAAACCACAAACTTATTTATCATCTGTGCTTGTGGTTTAGTTCATGCCAGATTGTCTTTTGTTTCTTACAACACATGTTCCAGAAATATTTCTGGTGTTTGTTTGGGTTTGTGGTTTGTCAGTAAAAAGATTGAAGCAAGGCTTCATTTATTTAATCTGCTAGGAAACATTAATTTTTGCAAAAAAGGTGATCCATAAATGGCATTTTGAATTTTTTTTGTATGATATTATTTATCTCTTACATTTCTGCTCATTTCACAGAACCCCTCTTATCTGGGAATGTTTTGGAAATTTCTTTGCCCATCACAAGTTGGATATAAAAACACTTCTATGATTAATGGGATGACATCAAAAGTGACAGCTGAGGATGGAAGTGTCCCATTAGCAGTTTCAGGCATTCCAGGTATTAAAAGCTTTTTTTAAATTTCTTAGCTGGTTTAAGACACTTTGTTGTGTGACTGGGGTGTCAAGCAGGGGATAAGCCTAGTCCTAGTCATTTCAGTTAACCCAGTCATCCCAGTCAACCCAGTTATCCTACTTATCACAGGTTCATCACAGTCACCCTTGCCATCCTAGTCACCAGGTATCCCAGTCATTCCAATCATTCTATGTATCACAGTCATAGAGTCATTCTCCTTATCCCACCCACCCTTGCCATGCTAGTCACCAGGTATCCCAGTCATTCCAATCATTCTATGTATCACAGTCATAGAGTCATTCTCCTTATCCCATCCACCCTTGCCATCCTAGTCACCAGGTATCCCAGTCATTCCAATCATTCTATGTATCACAGTCATAGAGTCATTCTCCTTATCCCACCCACCCTTGCCATCCTAGTCACCAGGTATCCCAGTCATTCCAATCATCCTATGTATCACAGTCATAGAGTCATTCACCTTATCCCACCCACCCTTGTCATCCTAGTCACCAGGTATCCCAGTCATTCCAATCATCCTATGTATCACAGTCGTAGAGTCATTCACCTTATCCCACCCACCCTTGTCATCCTAGTCACCAGGTATCCCAGTCATTCCAATCATCCTATGTATCACAGTCATAGAGTCATTCACCTTATCTCACCCACCCTTGCCATCCTAGTCACCAGGTATCCCAGTCATTCCAATCATCCTATGTATCACAGTCATAGAGTCATTCACCTTATCTCACCCACCCTTGCCATCCTAGTCACCAGGTATCCCAGTCATTCCAATCATCCTATGTATCACAGTCGTAGAGTCATTCACCTTATCCCACCCACCCTTGTCATCCTAGTCACCAGGTATCCCAGTCATTCCAATCATCCTATGTATCACAGTCATAGAGTCATTCACCTTATCTCACCCACCCTTGCCATCCTAGTCACCAGGTATCCCAGTCATTCCAATCATCCTATGTATCACAGTCGTAGAGTCATTCACCTTATCCCACCCACCCTTGTCATCCTAGTCACCAGGTATCCCAGTCATTCCAATCATCCTATGTATCACAGTCGTAGAGTCATTCACCTTATCCCACCCACCCTTGTCATCCTAGTCACCAGGTATCCCAGTCATTCCAATCATCCTATGTATCACAGTCATAGAGTCATTCACCTTATCTCACCCACCCTTGCCATCCTAGTCACCAGGTATCCCAGTCATTCCAATCATCCTATGTATCACAGTCATAGAGTCATTCACCTTATCTCACCCACCCTTGCCATCCTAGTCACCAGGTATCCCAGTCATTCCAATCATCCTATGTATCACAGTCGTAGAGTCATTCACCTTATCCCACCCACCCTTGTCATCCTAGTCACCAGGTATCCCAGTCATTCCAATCATCCTATGTATCACAGTCATAGAGTCATTCACCTTATCTCACCCACCCTTGCCATCCTAGTCACCAGGTATCCCAGTCATTCCAATCATCCTATGTATCACAGTCGTAGAGTCATTCACCTTATCCCACCCACCCTTGTCATCCTAGTCACCAGGTATCCCAGTCATTCCAATCATCCTATGTATCACAGTCATAGAGTCATTCACCTTATCTCACCCACCCTTGCCATCCTAGTCACCAGGTATCCCAGTCATTCCAATCATCCTATGTATCACAGTCATAGAGTCATTCACCTTATCTCACCCACCCTTGCCATCCTAGTCACCAGGTATCCCAGTCATTCCAATCATCCTATGTATCACAGTCGTAGAGTCATTCACCTTATCCCACCCACCCTTGTCATCCTAGTCACCAGGTATCCCAGTCATTCCAATCATCCTATGTATCACAGTCATAGAGTCATTCACCTTATCTCACCCACCCTTGCCATCCTAGTCACCAGGTATCCCAGTCATTCCAATCATCCTATGTATCACAGTCATAGAGTCATTCACCTTATCTCACCCACCCTTGCCATCCTAGTCACCAGGTATCCCAGTCATTCCAATCATCCTATGTATCACAGTCATAGAGTCATTCACCTTATCTCACCCACCCTTGCCATCCTAGTCACCAGGTATCCCAGTCATTCCAATCATCCTATGTATCACAGTCGTAGAGTCATTCACCTTATCCCACCCACCCTTGTCATCCTAGTCACCAGGTATCCCAGTCATTCCAATCATCCTATGTATCACAGTCATAGAGTCATTCACCTTATCTCACCCACCCTTGCCATCCTAGTCACCAGGTATCCCAGTCATTCCAATCATCCTATGTATCACAGTCATAGAGTCATTCACCTTATCTCACCCACCCTTGCCATCCTAGTCACCAGGTATCCCAGTCATTCCAATCATCCTATGTATCACAGTCGTAGAGTCATTCACCTTATCCCACCCACCCTAGTCATCTTAGTAACCAAAGTCCACCATTTCAGTACCTGTGACCCTGGTCATCCCAGCCACCCCAGTCATCTCAGTCATCCTAGTAATCAGAGTCACCCGTGTCATCCTCATTAATATTAGTCGTGAACCCTAGTCATCCTTAGTTGTCTAAATCATCCCAGTCATCCAAGCCATCCAGTCTTCCTTGTAATCCCAGTCATTCCAGTTGTCATAGTCACCCTTGTTATCCCAGTCACCCTAGTTATCCCAGTCACCCTAGTTATCCCAGTCACCCTGGTTGTCCTACTTAATGCTCAAAAGTAAGTTACCAGTTGCATCTTGTTTCTTGACTATGAGAATTGCATAGCGAGAATCATTGAAGCAGAAATTGTTGGTATGAATTATTGACGACGAGTCCTGCGAGAAACCATTTTGTGGACTGAAGAAAACAGGCATTAGACTTAATTTTAAGTTTCTTTCAGGAAGTTTTCTTTGAGTTTTTTATTAGTATTAATTGGAGTTTCTGAGTTTTCTTATTTGTCAGTAATTGACATTAATTTTGACACTGCATTCAATCATGACCTTTCCTTTACCCAAACATGAAAATGGCTTGTAGTTTCCTTGATTTTGTAAATGCACAAACCAACTTGAGACGAAACAAATATACTTTAAATTAATAGCTAACGAGAAGTGTGAAATTATGTTGTCTAATTTCACCCGTGAAATTGATAAGGCTTAGTATCAACAACATTGATAAAAATTCAACTCCGTGTATGCCATGAAATGATGGTATAGCTTGTTGTTCTTTATAGTTTTTTTTATACAGTCACTACATGTATGTGTTTTAAAAATACTTTTTTACTTTCTAGTCAGAATATCGTCAAACACATCTTCTGGCTGATTTTGTCAAAATAGAAAAATAGAAAATTTCCAAATTTTTTACCAAAACCATGGACTAACCCCTTTGGAAATATCCTGATTCTGCGACTTTTTTAACTTTCTGTTTTTTATGGTCTAAAAAAGCTTTTTCCTTTCTAGAATAACGTCAAACACATTTTAAGATGGAAACTTTTTTACCAAAACCACATGTACTAACCCCTTTGGAAATATGCTGATTCTGCGACTTATTTAACTTTCTGTTTTTTATGGTCTAAACAGGCTTTTTTCCTTTCTAGAATATCGTCAAACACATTTTCCTGTCTGATTTTGCTGAAAATAAAAAGATGGAAAAATTTCAAATTTTTACCAAAACCATGGACTAACTCCTTTTGAAAATCCTGATTTTTCAACTTTTTTAAGTGTGTAATTTTAGAGTCTAAAAATGCCTTTTTCTTTTCTAGAATATCGACAAAAACATTTGCCTGGCCTATTTAGCCTAAACTAAAAAGATGAAAGTATGCTGATTCTGTGACTTTTTTAACTTCCTTTTTTTTATGGTCTAATCAGGCTTTTTTTCCTTTCTAAAATATCGTCAAACACATTTTCCTGTCTGATTTTGCCAAAAGTAAAAAGATGGAAAAATTTCAAATTTTTTACCAAAATCATGATTTTTCAACTTTTTTAACTTTGTGATTTTAGAGTCTAAAAATGCCCTTTTCTTTTCTAAAATATTGACAAAAACATTTTCCTGGCCTATTTAGCCTAAACTAAACAAAAAAAATTCAAATTTTTTACTAAAATCATGGACTAACTAACCCCTTTGGAAAAATAGGATTTTTCCACCTTTTTTAACCTTCTGATTTTAAAGTCTAAACAGGCTTTTTTCCTTTCTCAAATATCGTCACACGCATTTTCCTGTCTGATTTTGCCAAAAATAGAAAGATGGAAAAATTGCAAACTTTTTATCAAAATCATGGACTAACCCCTTTGGAAAAATCGTGATTTAACAACTTAATCGCTTAACTGTGTAGACCAAGATAGAATACACAGACTTTGGCAGTAAATGGAACTAAAGGTTGTTGGGTGCACCCTGGGGTAAAACAAGGGTGGCAGCAACACACCCCATAAAGTGCATGCAATAAGGGTGGCAGCTACACACCCAAAACTGAGTAGAGCAATAAGGGTGGCAGCGACACACCCTAGTAATAATGGAATGAGGGTGGCAGCGACACACCCTAGTAATATACATAATAGAATGAGGGTGGCAGCAACACACCCTAGCAATGAGCAGTGCAGTGAGGGTGGCAGCGACACACCCTGGACGGTATCGGATGAGGCAACGAGTGGAGCACATCCCCACCCAGGAGTGAATAAACTAAGGTGGGGTGGGGGCCCCACCTGGCCTGCTACGCGGAGGTAAAAGTAGCAGGTGTGCACTCAAGCCAGTAGTCCAGCTTTATTGAATAAGGGTGGGTGTGGCAGGGAAAAATAAGAAACTAATGCGTAGTAAACTTCTGTGAAAAATACAACGCGTGCACGCAAAGTGAACAAAAACAAAGGAGCACTCAGCTAGCACTGATGGATATAAGCATAACATAGTATTGATTACAGCTACTCACGCTCGCGGATATGACCATTTTACAAACCACAATGGAAACTTGTTAGCATAGAAGTTTTTAGAAACAACTGAAGGTCAGTTATTGATGTAATCTAAGATAAACAAGGAGCTCCAAACCTGAGCTGAGTCACGCAATGTTCAAATAAGTGCAATAGCAACATAATTATTTGCCATGCAGGGCAAAGTAGTTCATAATGAAAACAACAGCTGAAGTACGCTCTAATTAGTTAACTCTATTTTACGAGTAAAATTTCCATTTTCAACCTTTTTAACTTTGTGATTTTAGAGTCTAAAAATGTCTTTTTCTTTTCTAGAATATCGATAAAAACATTTTCCTGGCCTATTTAGCCTAAACTAAAAAAATGGAAAAATTTCAAATTTTTTACTAAAATCATGGACTAAACCCTATGGAAAAATCCTGATTTTTCAGCTTTTTTAACCTTCTGATTTTAGAGTCTAAAAATGCCTTTTTCTTTTCTAAAATATTGACAAAAACATTTCCCTGGCCTATTTAGCCTAAACTAAAAAGATGGAAAAATTTCAAATTTTTTACTAAAATCATGGAAAAATCCTGATTTTTCAGCTTTTTTAACCTCCTGATTTTAAAGTCTAAACAGGCTTTTTTCCTTTCTCGAATATCGTCAAACATATTTTCCTGTCTGATTTTGCAAATAATAGAAAGATGAAAAAATTTCAAATTTTTTTTCAAAATCATGGACTAACCCCTTTGGAAAAATCCTGATTTTTCAACTTTTTTAACCTTCTTATTTTTTATGGTCTAAACCGGATTTTTTCCTTTCTCGAATATTGTCAAACACATTTTCCTGTCTAATTTTGCCAAAAATAGAGAGATGGAAAAATTTCAAACTTTTTATCAAAATCATAGACTAACCCCTTTGGAAAAATCCTGATTTTTCAACTTTTTTAGCTTTGTGATTTTAGAGTCTAAAAATGCCTTTTTCTTTTCTAGAATATCAACAAAAACATTTTCCTGGCCTATTTAGCCTAAACTAATTAAATGGAAAAATGTCAAATTTTTTACCAAAGCCATGGACTAACCCCTTTGGAAATATGCTGATTCTGCAACTTTTTTAACTTTCTGATTTTAAAGTCTAAAGAGGCTTTTTTCCATTCTAGAATATTGTCAAACACATTTTCCTGTCTGATTTTGCCGAAAATAGAAAGATGGAAAAATTTCAAATTTTTTATCAAAATCAGGGACTAACCCCTTTGGAAAAATCCTGATTGTTCAACTTTTTTAACTTTGTGATTTTAGAGTCTAAACAGGCTTTTTTCCTTTCTCGAATATAGTCAATCTTATTTTCCTGTCTGATTTGCCAAAAACAGAAAGATGGAAAAGTTTCAAATTTTTTATCAAAATCAGGGACTAACCCCTTTGGAAAAATCCTGATTGTTCAACTTTTTTAACTTTGTGATTTTAGAGTCTAAAAATGCCTTTTTCTTTTCTAGAATATCAACCAAAACATTTTCCTGGTCTATTTAGCCTAAACTAAAAAGATGGAAAATTTCAATTTTTTTACCAAAGCCATGGACTAACCCCTTTTGAAATATGCTGAATCTGCGACTTTTTTAACTTGTCTAAACAGGCTTTTTTCCTTTCTAGAATATCGTCAAACACATTTTCCTGTCTGATTTTGCCGAAAATAAAAAGATGGAAAAATTTTAAATTTTTTACCAAAACCATGGACTAACTCCTTTGGAAAAATCCTGATTTTTCAACTTTTTTAACTGTGTGATTTTAGAGTCTAAAAAGGCCTTTTTCTTTTCTAGAATATCGACAAAAACATTTGCCTGGCCTATTTAGCCTAAACTAAAAAGATGGAAAAATTTCAAATTTTTCACCAAAGCCATGGGCTGACCCCTTTGGAAATATGCTGATTCTGCGACTTTTTTAACTTGTCTAAACAGGCTTTTTTCCTTTCTCGAATATCATCAAACATATTTTCCTGTCTGATTTTGCCAATAATAGAAAGATGAAAAAATTTCAAATTTTTTATCAAAATCATGGACTAACCCCTTTGGAAATATGCTGATTCTGCGACTTTTTTATCTTGTCTAAACAGGCTTTTTTCCTTTCTAGAATATCGTCAAACACATTTTCCTGTCTGATTTTGCCGAAAATAAAAAGATGGAAAAGTTTCAAATTTTTTACCAAAACCATGGACTAACCCCTTCTGAAAAATCCTGATTTTTCAACTTTTTTAACTTTTTGATTTTAGAGTCTATAAATGCCTTTTTCTTTTCACTCTCCCCAGTCATCTCAGGTATCACATCACCCTAGTCTTCCCAGTCACCCTAGTCATCCTAGTCACTGCAGTCATCTCAGTTATCTCGTCACCCTACTGATCCCAGTCATCTCAGTTATCTCATCACCCTAGTCATCCTAGTCACCCCAGTTATCCTAGTCCGCCTGTCATCTCAGTTATCTCATCACCCTAATCGCCAGCTGGTTAGCTAGGCTAGGAGAGCGCAGGTCTGCAACGCAGAAGGTTTGAACCCTAGCTGGACCAACACTCAGGGTCTTTAAATAACTGAGAAGAAAGTGCTGCCTTTGCAATGAAATCTGCAAATTGTTAGACTTTCTATAGTCTTCTCGGATATGGACAAAGAACCATAGGTCCCTTCTCAGAGCACTTAACATACCTGGTTCTTTTGTGATGTAAAAGAACCCACACCATTTTTCGAAAAGAGTAGGGGACGTAGACCCCAGTGGTGTGGTCAACCCTCACACAACACATCACATCATTCACATTATGGGTTGGGTGGGCCCAGTAAGCTCAAAATGGACTGAGAGCAGCTGCCAGTGGCGTCTTTGTATGCTGACATCCAAGCTTACTATTCACATGCTAATATATCTTGTAAAGAGTGCATGTCTGTTGTCCTCTCCTCTATGACTCCTTCCTTCCTTCCTAGTCATCCTAGTCATCCAGTTATCTCATCACCCTGGTCATCCTAGTCACCCCGTCATCTCAGTTATGCACCTATCAATGTTAAGCCCCAAGGTGGGGGCGGGCTACCCACAAGAAATTGACTGAGCGTGCCTTCCCCAGGGTCGGGAATTTGACATGGCTGCCATCTTGGAAGACCAAGAGAAACTGGAAATGAGTGACCTGCCATCTTGTTAATACCCAGAAGTCACCAGAGGTAAATGACCTCTGCTTTTCTTGAAAGTAACAAGACAACATGAGTGAAAGAATTGTGAGGAAATCTGTTTTATTTTTCGGTATATATGAACCATCACTTCTTTCATTGTATGATCAAATGTTTATAAATAGAAGAGTCTTCGTTCCTTCTGTTTCTGTTTCTATGTGAGGTTGTAAAAAGACATATCCTTTCCAACCTGTCAATTATTAAGTCCTAACTCTGTTAGAAAAAGTTACCCCGGGGGCGGGAAATTGACATTTAGTAGGTACCGGGGGGTGGGGAATTTGACTCTGGCTGCCATTAAAATGTCAAATTCCCCTGGGTCTGCCCGCCCCCCCCCCCCTTCTCACCCTGGGGCTTAACATTGATAAGTGCATTATCTCATTACCCTAGTCATCCTAGTTACCCCAGTCATCTCAGTTATCTCATCACCTTAATTATCCTAGTCTCCCCAATTGCCTTAGTCACCCAAGTTTTGCTACTTAACCTAAACATCCCAGCTATTCTAATAGTTATTCTTTTATCACAGTCATCCCAGTCACCTCTGCCATTCAGTCTATTCATTCGAATAACATCTGTGCTGCTAAACTAACAGACGACAAATATCATTGTGACTTAATTTACCAATCAGGTCAGGCATCCTAGTTGTCCAAGTCACCCTAGTCATACCAGTCACCCCAGTCATCACAGTCATGCTAGTGATCCCAGTCAACCCAGTAATCCTAGTCATCCCAGCCATTCCAGTCATCCAAATTATCTCAGTCATGCCAACCACCCTAGTCATCCTATTCATCCCATTCAACACAGTCACCCTAGTTTTCCTAGTCATCCTATTTATCCCATACAACACAGTCACCCTTGTTTTCCTAGTCATCCTGGTTATCCCAGTCATGCTAGCTTTCCCATTATGATAACCATAGCTATTCCAGTCATCCAAATCATCTCAGTCACCCCAGTCATACCTGTCACCCCAGCACCCCAGTCCTCTTTTCTTATCTCTTTTCATCCCAGTAGTCATCTAAACCTGTATCCCATTCATCCCACCCATCCTAGTTGTCCTTATCATCACAGTCATCCCATTCACTGTTGTCATCCCAGTTATCCCAGTCACTCCAGTCGTCCCAATCAACCTTGTTGTCTAAGGGCGCTTTCCATTTGTCAGAACTGACCGGCAAGACCATTCCAGTACTAATGAGAATTTCACGTTTAATTGCAACTATCAAACTAGATCAGTCAAATCCTAAATACTATGCACGAAGGAGATGGTTTTTTAGCAAAAGCTCTTGGGAAAAGCCTATATCATTGTCAAAATGACTGCTCCAACCATGGTCCAGCCGGCTAGTTCTGACTTTTGGAAAGCACCCTTAGTCAACCAACTAATCCTAGTAATCCCAGTCATTCCAATCATTCAAACCTGCTTCCCTGCCTTCCCAGCCATTCTAGTCTTCCTTGTGATCACAGTCAACCCATTCACTGTTATCATCCTAATCATCCCTGTCAGCCTTGTCATCTTAGTCATCCCAGTTATCCTAGTTATTCCAGTCAATCCAGTCATCGAAACCTGCATCCCAGTCATTCCAGCCTTCCTACTCATCCTAATCATCCAAGTTATCCCAGTCAACATCCTTGTTGTCTTAGTCATCCCAGTCATCCAAATCCTCCCAGTCATGCTAACCATCCTACTTATCCTATTCATCTCATTCAATACAGTCACTCTAGTGTTCCTAGCCATCTTAGTTATCCCAGTCATGCTAGGCATCCCATTAATAACAGTTATTCCAGTCACTCCAGTCATTCCTGTCACCCCAGTCATCCCAGTCAACCTGGTCATCTTTAATTTGTCATCCTAGTAATCCTAGTTATCCCAGTCCTTCCAGTTACTCAAACCATCCCAGGCATGTCTGTCACCGTAATCCTAGTCATCCCAGTAATTCCAGTCATCCAAACCTACATCCCAGTCATCCCAGCCATTCTAGTCATCCTTGTAATCACAGTCAACCCATTCACTGTTGTCATCCTAATTATCCCAGTCATCCCAGTCTACCTTATCGTCCTAGTCATTCCAGTCATTCCAGTCATCCAAACCTGCATCCCAGCCATTCTATTCATCTTTGTGATCACAGTCAACCCATTCACTGTTGTCATCCTAATCATAACAGTCATCCCAGTCAACCTTGTTGTCTTAGTCATCCCAGTAATCCTAGTCATCCCAGTAATCCTAGTCATCCAAACCTGCATCCCAGTCATCCCATCCATTCTAGTCATCCTTATCATCACAGTCAACCCATTCACTGTCATCATCCTTATCATCTTGGCAGTCATCCTAGTCAATCCAGCTAGCCTGCTTATCATGATAACCCTAGTCATCTTAGTCATGCCAGTTACCCTGCTCATTACAGTTATCTTAGTCATCCTAGACACCGCAGTCACACCTGTTTTTCTAGTCACCCTTGTTGTCTTAGTCATTGCAGTCAGTCTTGTAGTCTTATTTTGGAATGTATTTGTGATCCTATAAGGTCGTCATTTATATTTATTTTGTGAAATAGGTTAAATGACTAGATCTTATACATTATACTATTGGTACATCCCCAATTGTCTTTGTCCCTATAAATACCTACAAGCCAAAAGTCATCATTTGAGTCACAGATAAGTTTCCAATTGAGTGAAAATGAATTATTTTTGCTTAGGTACAGAAGAACAACCGATTTGGTATTACTTCGTGGTCCACAACTCATCAGCAGCTCAATGCAGGAGTTCAAAAGCCAAGAGTGAAGAGGCTGGTATAACTAGACGATGGTACCATCAAAGTCAACTTGCAATCAATACCTGGTTTACTATTTATAGAATCATAATTATTAATGCTAACAGTTACAGCCAGTACCTTATCTCAAAGCAGGTACTTGTTTAAGAATATTTCTGACCCTGCCCGGGAGGTCATTGAATGCGGGGTACAGCTGGCCCGGGGTTTTCCTCCTAGGAGCAAGTGGACGTACGGGGAGGTTTTTCACCCAGCTGTTGTTCCACAACCCCCATTCAGCAGCAATTAGACAAATTCATTTAATTTGGCAGTGAAAAAAAAAAACAAAAACAAAAACTGAAGAAAATTGACCGTGTCAACAAATAGGAGCCTCATGCATATTAACAGGTTCATAGTATTCCAAGCAATAGTGAATAGATTTACTTGCAATATTTTCCATTTAAACTATACCAGTAGTTTTCAAATGACTAAGCTTTGCACATACAAAAAAAACCTAATTTGGTCCGATTAAAAATCAGCTAGTATATTCAGCACATGTAGTGAAATCAATAAGGGTATTTTTTTATTAGGCGGAATTCTTTAATTCACTATTGGAGGGAATACTGGTATCTGCAGTATTGCAATAGTAATGATATAATTATACAGTGTGTGTGCCACCATATTTGTACAAAATAAGCATCACGTACAAAATTTTCTCTACTTTGTTTTTAGTTTGAGATTGAAATTTTCTGACATAATATATTTATGTAAATAAGTCTTCATCCAGATTAATTTTTTACCAAAATGCGATCAACTTATCAAAGTTTTCCTACATTAAGTAAGTTTGTGGTCTTATTTTTTTCAAATTGGAGTAGTTGTTCCAAAATTTCATGGCAACAAATTAATTTGAAAATTAATGTAGATGCTTATTTGTACTACCTGTAGTTACATGGAGGATATTACATGGCTGTGCAGAGATACGAAATTTCTCTTCGACACAAGAAGAGAAATTTCGTATCTCCAAGCGGCCATGTAATGTTCTTTTTATTATATAAACACCAATGAAATACCAAACCTTTTCACTCTAATAGTTTTTTGGTATGAAAGGCACGATTTATAATGTACCCATAGCAAAGGTGATATTTTCACATGTGAAGATGTCAAGTTTTTGTGCAAAAGCTCACCTGGTATTTCATTGGTGTCTATATAATAAATATTAATAGTTATTAAGTTCAAATGCAAGATTCCTTTCAGTAGTATGTAGTTTGAGTAGTATACAAGGGATTCATAAAACTTTGTTTCAGACAAATTCAGTGAAAAGCTCTATTCAAGAATAATTATTATAGTAAGTGGTTATAAAAGACATTTTCCTCAGGAATTAGCAATTTTATCAAAATCTGCTACAAAGTATGTCTTTCAATCACCTGAGAAGAATGCTTTCAAAAATTAGGTCTTAGACCAATTTGGTCTAGTATACTGTAGGCTTAGCAAAACTGAGCTGAACGCTCAAGTCTGGTATGGGCTAGAGGTTTCAGGGTGCACCTGCCAGCACATCCCTACTCCAAAATGTTCTAAAGTTAACTACCCTTTGCCCTTAGTAGTACTTCACTGCTCAAAGGAAATCTTGCAAAAAATTATTAATAGTGATCATGATGTTATGATATAGTTATAGTAGTCTGGTGGGTGTGGATATTAATTTTATAGGTTATTTTGTACGTAAAACTACAAAAGCTCAATTAAGCCCCATCTACCTTGTAAAGAGGTTTAGAGGATTTTGAGGCGGTGGAGGTGGGGGGGGGGGGGGGGTGCGGGTTGGAGTTATTAGGGGGATGAAGAAAGGATTTTATTATCTCAATATTAAGGGGAAAAATTAGTGGAAAATTGTTATTTTTGATCCCACCTGCAATCTTACATTGGTTTGATGGAAATCAGTTCCTGCATTTTCTGCAAGAGGAATGGCGTTTCAGGTAAGTTATTGAGGATGTCATGTAAGAAGATCAGGTTACAAAAATGGTTTGGGGGTGGGGTGGGTGGGGCTTAATAGAGGTTTTACATCTTATAGTATTAGTTATAACTTATTTCTAAAATTAACACTCTACAATTAAGCAAGCTCATTAGCAAAATATTATCCTTAAATCTTCTAACTAACATTGATGTCTAACCTCAGGGTCTATACAGGCTAAGAGAAATAAGTACTGGATAGGCGTACATCGTTAAATTCCCGACATAAAAGTAGCAATACAGATTTCTTATCAGCTAAAATTTAAGGGTAAAATGAATAGACCATATACCATAAAACTTTTGATGATTTTCCGTTGAGGGAAAATATGTCTTTTTTCAGCCAAAGGCATCTCTAACTTTTAGTGGTCACAAAGCTACAGCTGGAGTTGCATCCAATATTTGCAGGCAAAATCTACAAAGCACAATTTGGATAGGAAAAGGAAAGCATTATTTTATAACCACAATGACCTTGATCATTGAAGTCCCAATACCAATTTCCAAATTCTCCTTACTGATTCTCTAATAAGGAGTATGTATGCAAGTATGAAGAAGGTATAGTTTCATTTTTGTTTGATTAGTAATAAGTTGATGATTGTTTTGATCTCTGTTGGGACTTCAAAGTTAGGTCCCATTGGTGCACAAATGATTTTGTCCATTCAGAGTAATTTTAAAAAAGAATTCCAAAGCAACAAGAAATTCTCTTGGGAAACAGTGAGGCTGGTAAAAAAGTTAGGCCCAATAGTAGAATCTTAAGTGTTAGAACCCAAAATAGATTTTTCATTAGTTTGCATGTACATAATGTCTATATGGCAATCTCTAGTCTGCTTGTGCTTTTTTTTCTATAGGCAACTTGCAGTAAAATGCTATCTCCAAATCGTTGATAATTTCACAACTGAAACGTATTTTATTTTTATTAAATTTTGAAAACAAAGCAGACTGGAGACTTTGCATTTATATTTTTTTTAATGATTAATTTTCTTGGTGCTGCAGTCACTCTCTGTATTCGTTTCTTTTTTTTGTTTTCCATAGTTAGGTTTAGGAATTGACTTCGTGGCATTCTTTTTATTTCCATTTTTTGCTCATATAAACAGAGCATTAGTTGACTGACTACATAGGTACATTACGGAGACGTTTGTAGTACCAAGAAATATCTAGTTTTGTTTAATACGCTAATGAGCTTGCATTAGTTGCCTTAATGTTAATTAATGATATTTGTTGTTAGGCTTGCATTAGCTAAGGCTTTGAAAACAGCTGAGATTTCATGACGTTACCACTGATTTCCCCGCGAAATAACCTGAAATGAGGAATGGGTAAAGAAGTTCCATACTGATTGTTTGAAGCAAATATTCCTTGCGGCATTACGAATCAGAAGCACTATCCAGATCTGGGTAGTGACATATCACACTTTTTTCTGGGTCATTTCTAGGGGAATCCAGTGGTGTCGTCAAGAATTATCGGTTGTTTTCTCAGGCCTTTAGCTTTTCATTATTTTTTTTTAGTTTTTATTTAATTTCAGACCTCAGGTGGCACACGCACAAGATTAGGAGCCCATCACTTGGGCAAAGTCATGTTTAAATCTAGCCAATCTCGTCCCTGCTGGGCTGTGGAAGCTCTGCCTCTGAGAAGGTGTGAATTCTGACGTCCTCTGAGATATTCCAACTGAGAAATCCTGGGAAACTTTATCTGATCCTGTAATTCATGCTGGGGGCAGTTGGGCACTTGGAAGATTTGGCCGTTTGTTCCCAAGTGGGGAGGACAGTGTGGAGGAAGGTGAGAGTTTACTTCTTATGTTCTTGGGGTTTCATTCATTTTGTCATAATACTACCCACACCTTTTTCAAAAAAAATAATAAGTACGGTGCTTGTCTGCAAACAATATGTCTGGAAATGTTCCATTGCGGTAGGATGAAAAACGGGAGTGCTAACATTGTGCCACTAACGAAGTAGGTGAGTCGATGGAGGATTCGAGGACAGAGGACTGGACACTGAATTTCACTGGTGTGGCGTGGGTGGATTTTTACAAATGACATCAAATTGAGCTGATAGTCATAAAGAATCTCTCTAATGGGGGGTAACTGGTCATGGAGGTCTCTTCTAAACCTAAAAATTCACATCTCAAGCTTGCTTAGGCCTAATAATAAATAACCATTCGAACCATCGGATCGGATAAAAATCATATACAAATCAATTATTTATTATCTTAATTATCATTTTATTCTCATATTTCCTACCTGAATTATCTAAAAATGAACAAAACTAAGGTTTTACTACATCAACATCTGTTGTTTTTTTCTCTGTTGTTTTTGTGTCAACTGGAAACAACAGTCAAACAAACTTGGCTGTTGATGTTAAAGACTAAGTGCTCTTTGATACTATTCAAACCTTCGGAAAGCAAGATAACTAAACCATTTTAATTTAGGATTCAATTATTATCGTAATTATCAATTCATTTTCATATTTCCTAGCTGAATTATCTAAAAATGATCAAAACTAAGGTCATATTACATCAGCATCTGTTGTTTGTTTGTCTGTTGTTTTTGTGTCAACTGGAAACAACAGTCAAACAAACTTGGCTGTTGATGTTAAAGACTAGCTTCTCTTTGATATTATTTAAGTCTTCGGCAAAACCAAGATAACTAAACCGTATTTAAATTTAGGAGCAAATTATTACGATTAAATTAACTTGATTAATCAGACTGCTGTGGAAGTCTCCTCTATTTCCTTTTTTTATAGGTATATAGAATAGATTTCCTTGGCTTGTGTGATAAATGAAGTTAATTTGGCCTTCATGCTTTAGGTTCGGTTGTAGGCATAAAAATATAAACAACTTTCATCATAAGCATAGATTTCGCTTAGTGCTTTCTTTAAATTTTCAGCTAATTTCTCGGCAGTGACTTCAATTGATACATTAAAATCGGCTTTCCCATAAAGAACTGGAAGATTCATCTTATTTATTGTTCATTTAAACAACGCATTTGGCTAGTTCCAGTCTTTTGTGGGAAACCTGATGTAAAGTATCCATTTCGGTCACGACAGCTGAAATATCTCTAGGGACATTGGCCCAAATTATTATTCCGGCAAATTTTCATTATTATGCGGATAAACATCGCGGCTAGCTGCATAAATTAAGACTTCAAATCAAATCCAAGTTCTTCCAGCTAACATTTAATTTTACTTTATAGATAAATAAATATTTTTCCGCTAATTTCCTTTTTCGTTTCGAATGCGAAAATTTGTGCGTTATTTTCATTGCCGAATTAAAAGGATCCAAAATTTAACTTAAATGAAATATTTATTTACAAAGTCGCTCTAGATCTAATCCCTTTGGCGAAATTTGAAGGGAAAATTTATTCGGCACTGATTTTAAATAACGGCATCCGAATTCATAATAGGGCAGGCAAAATTTAGATATTGAACTTTAAACGAAACATAAAGACCAAAACTCAATCGCGGCACTTCGGCATTTTAGGATAAATGATAATAAACGGCGCTAGAATAGAATTTTATTTTCGGCAGCAAATTTCATTTCATTGACACCTAAATATTAAACACTAAACATTAAAATAGGGCAAGAGAAATCCACCATCAGTTGCTTCGCAGAGGAGAGATTATTATTGACTTGTGCTCTTTGGTGAAGTTTGTGAAATGAAGGTCAGTCACAACAGCGCGATTCTGTGTTCAATTCTCTGCCTTCGTTTCTGACGGAGACCCACTCGAAAAGTGAGTTGCACTCTCTAGCACCCTCTTTTTTCTTGTCCGAGTCTCTGGATATTTTCACGATATATTGACTTTGTAGATACGCGTCTTCAACTAAAACAAATTATATTTTTCACTGAGAATTAGTTTTGGCCGGTGTGGTATTGTGACGTAAATGAATGAGACCCTGAGGTCATGGGGAGCAAACTCTCACTTTCCTTCACGCTGCCCACCCCACTTGGGAACAAACGGCTGAATTTTCTAAGTGTCCAACTGCCTCAAGCTTGAATGAAGGGATCAGATAGAACAGACCAGGATTTTAAAGTTGGAATATTAAATGAGGACAGAAGAATGAACACCGACTTGGAGTGGAGTGGAAGCAGCCCGGCAGGGACGGGGGAGGCTAGATTACTTTTTTTTTTAATTTTTTTAATTATTTTTTTGGAATAAATGGACAACAGAGACCAGCTTTAATAAAAGACTCTTATCTTCAGTACCTCTGCTGTTTACTTTGTAATCCAACTACTCGAGTGAACCAGATAAAAGACTCGGACAAAGTGAAATATTGCGCGTAGTTAAGACTGATTCTACTAGCGACATAAACACAAGCATAACTATAGTGAAGACCTCAACAACATAAGCGCAAATTCGGAGAAAAAGAACGCACTTATTCTTTGTTTCCTCACAAGGAATTAACGCGCAAATTGCGTATATTCGCAATGAGGAGAACATAAGAAATCAGTTTGTTTGATTCTCTTTTCTTTGTCGTTTCATCTGTCGCTGATGACCTCACTAAACTTGTACTAATTTTGCTTATGTAGCTAGTATAAATCAGTCTTAGATTTACACGGTTTCCTACTAAGAGATTGTTTCGCGCGGTGTTTTAGAAATTGGCATTTTACTTCTTCAAACATCGCACGTAACAGTCTCATCGCTAGAAACACGAAGTATTTAATTTTACCCCGCCAAATATTCCACTGTGTCTGAGCCTTCGTCAAAATAACAAAATAAACCAAGTCCTGCTTTCATTAATTTCATGGTTTCGACAACGCTTCGCCGTGTGACATTTGGACGGCATAGTAATAAGACATGTTTGTCGGTAAGACAAACTAATACGCGCATTAAAAACAAAGTTTTAGAACTTATTTACGAGCAGCTTAACCGAGCCGTTTACTAAGGCCAAGCGAAAATTGCCTTACAAAGCGTTGTCAATTCCTTGAGTTTACTGTGGAGTTTCAGTCCAAAGCTGAAAGTGTCAATTCTCCTCACTTCCCCTACGCATTTCCAAAACACTAGCTGTGAGAATATAGATGTTTATCCAGGTCCTAACTTGCATTCTCTTTCATTACTTGACAATGCGTTGAAAAAGTAAGGAGAAATGATACATTCATCACCCTTGGAACTGACGAAGTTGATGTGGGCATCTTTAAATCTCTCCATGGGGTTTCCTCATAACACTAAAATTTTCCTACTTTTTTTCAAACCACGTGAAATTTTCCTAACAATGCAACAAATCTCTCTTTTACGACTTTTCAACTTGTATTTGATTCACATATTCAAATAGCGATATCAGTGAATTTTTCTTCAATGCGCTTAAAATTAATTGTTTATCATCATAGAAGGTAAGTACCCAGCCAGTTTCTTGATTCCTCTTGCTGTTGATAACATTTTCGTTTTACCAAAATATTGCCAAGATATTATTAGGACTCTTCTCGTTGTAGCTGACCTATTGTTTGAGAGACCAATCTGTGACGAGCGAAGTGCCCCTTTTGCTGTTCATTGCCCTCCCCTCCCTGGGATATAAAGACAGCCTGACAGCCTTAAATTTCAGGGGGGGAAATTGTTTCCTCCGACAAAAGAAAAAATATCGCTGAGGTGTCGAATTTCAGTGTTACACGCTGTTTGTTAAAGGCACTTAACATTGAATAGACAATTCCCCCACTCTGAAAGAAACGCGTGGGAAAAGAATTTAAACATTCCATAGCGATAACATGGCACCACAAAGGCTTTATATTCACCACGGTGAAGTAGAAGTCGCATTATGATAATACATGTATTATTAGCGACCAAGCAAAGTGCTAAGCCACTAATATGAAAACATTTTGAAACATTTTGATTTTTGAAACATCTTTTCTCGACCCAGATGAGGTTATGCAGGAGAGATTCAAAATACACCCTTTATGAAATTAAATATGGGAAGCACAGTTCAGCAATCTACTAATACCACACAGTGGACAGTTAACCGATTAGCTGATCAAACAAATAGCGATCAGTCAAATCAATCTCCTAGTCAAAAAGTGAGCAACCAACCAACTTGCAAAAAAGCCAGTCAAGACAGTTATGACATTACTCAGCTGCTTAACAAGTGATCAGCCAGCTTGTCAAACAGTTAGTCAAGACAGTTGTGCTATCACTCAGCCGGTCAACAAATGATCAGCCAGCTAGTCATACACTTAGTCCAAACAGTTGTCTTGTCACTCAGCTGGTCAACAAGTGATCAGCCAGCTAGTCATAAAGTCAGTCCAGACAGTTGTCCTATTACTCCGCTGGTCAACAAGTGATCAGACAGCTAGTCATACAGTTAGACCAAACAGTTGTCTTGTCACTCAGCTGGTCAACAAGTGATCAGCAAGCTAGTCATACAGTTAGTCCAGACAGTTGTCCTATCACTCAGCCAGTCAACAAATGATCAGGTAGCCTGTCATACAGTTATTCCAGACAGCTGTCCTATCACTCAGCCGGTCAACAAGTGATCAGCAAGTTTGTCATACAGTCAGTCCAGACAGCTGTCTTATCACTCAGCCGGTCAACAAGTGATCAGCAAGTTTGTCATACAGTCAGTCCAGACAGTTGTCCTATCACTCAGTCAGTAAACAAACAATATGCCAGCTAGTCATACACTTAGTCCAAACAGTTGTCTTGTCACTCAGCCGCTCAACAAAGTGATCAGCTAGCTTGTCATACAGTCAGTCCAGACAGCTGTCTTATCACTCAGCCGGTCAACAAGTGATCAGCAAGTTTGTCATACAGTCAGTCCAGACAGCTGTCTTATCACTCAGCCGGTCAACAAGTGATCAGCAAGTTTGTCATACAGTCAGTCCAGACAGCTGTCTTATCACTCAGCCAGTCAACAAGTGATCAGCAAGTTTGTCATACAGTCAGTCCAGACAGTTGTCCTATCACTCAGTCAGTAAACAAACAATATGCCAGCTAGTCATACACTTAGTCCAAACAGTTGTCTTGTCACTCAGCCGCTCAACAAAGTGATCAGCTAGCTTGTCATACAGTCAGTCCAGACAACTGTCCTGTCACTCAGGCAGTAAACAAACAGTAAGCCAGCTAGTCAGACAGTTAGTCCAAACAGTTGTCTTGTCATTCAGCCGCTCAACAAGTGCTCAGCTAGCTTGTCATACAGTTAGTTCAGGCAGTTGTCCTGTCACTCAGCCGGTCAACAAGTGATCAGCTAGCTTGTCATACAGTCAGTCCAGATGATTGTCCTATCACTCAGGCAGTAACCAAACAAGCCAGCTAGTCAGACAGTTAGTCCAAACAGTTGTCTTGTCATTCACCCGCTCAACAAGTGCTCAGCTAGCTTGTCATACAGTAAGTCCAGACAGTTGTCCTATCACTCAGCTGGTCAACATGTGATCAGCCAGCTAGTCATACAGTCAGTCCAGACAGTTGTCCTATCACTCAGCTGGTCAACATGTGATCAGCCAGCTAGTCATACAGTCAGTCCAGACAGTTGTCCAATCACTCAGCTGGTCAACATGTGATCAGACAACTAGTCATACAGTCAGTCCAGACAGTTGTCCTATCACTCAGCTGGTCGACATGTGATCAGCCAGCTAGTCACACAGTCAGTCCAGACAGTTGTCCTATTACTCTGCTGGTCAACAAGTGATCAGCCAGCTAGTCATACAGTCAGTCCAGACAGTTGTCCAATCACTCAGCTGGTCAACAAGTGATCAGCAAGCTAGTCATACAGTCAGTCCAGGCAGTTGTCCTATCACTCAGCTAGTCAGTCCAGACAGTTGTCCTATTACTCCGCTGGTCAACAAGTGATCAGACAGCTAGTCATACAGTTAGACCAAACAGTTGTCTTGTCACTCAGCTGGTCAACAAGTGATCAGCAAGCTAGTCATACAGTTAGTCCAGACAGTTGTCCTATCACTCAGCCAGTCAACAAATGATCAGGTAGCCTGTCATACAGTTATTCCAGACAGCTGTCCTATCACTCAGCCGGTCAACAAGTGATCAGCAAGTTTGTCATACAGTCAGTCCAGACAGCTGTCTTATCACTCAGCCGGTCAACAAGTGATCAGCAAGTTTGTCATACAGTCAGTCCAGACAGCTGTCTTATCACTCAGCCGGTCAACAAGTGATCAGCAAGTTTGTCATACAGTCAGTCCAGACAGCTGTCTTATCACTCAGCCGGTCAACAAGTGATCAGCAAGTTTGTCATACAGTCAGTCCAGACAGTTGTCCTATCACTCAGTCAGTAAACAAACAATATGCCAGCTAGTCATACACTTAGTCCAAACAGTTGTCTTATCACTCAGCTGGTCAACAAGTGATCAGCAAGCTAGTCATACAGTTAGTCCAGACAGTTGTCCTATCACTCAGCCAGTCAACAAATGATCAGGTAGCCTGTCATACAGTTATTCCAGACAGCTGTCCTATCACTCAGCCGGTCAACAAGTGATCAGCAAGTTTGTCATACAGTCAGTCCAGACAGCTGTCTTATCACTCAGCCAGTCAACAAGTGATCAGCAAGTTTGTCATACAGTCAGTCCAGACAGCTGTCTTATCACACAGCCAGTCAACAAGTGATCAGCAAGTTTGTCATACAGTCAGTCCAGACAGTTGTCCTATCACTCAGTCAGTACACAAACAATATGCCAGCTAGTCATACACTTAGTCCAAACAGTTGTCTTGTCACTCAGCCGCTCAACAAAGTGATCAGCTAGCTTGTCATACAGTCAGTCCAGACAATTGTCCTGTCACTCAGGCAGTAAACAAACAATAAGCCAGCTAGTCAGACAGTTAGTCCAAACAGTTGTCTTGTCATTCAGCCGCTCAACAAGTGCTCAGCTAGCTTGTCATACAGTTAGTTCAGGCAGTTGTCCTGTCACTCAGCCAGTCAACAAGTGATCAGTTAGCTTGTCATACAGTCAGTCCAGATGATTGTCCTATCACTCAGGCAGTAAACAAACAAGCCAGCTAGTCAGACAGTTAGTCCAAACAGTTGTCTTGTCATTCAGCCGCTCAACAAGGTCTCAGCTAGCTTGTCATACAGTAAGTTCAGACAGTTGTCCTGTCATTCTGCCACTCAACAAGTGCTCAGCTAGCTTGTCATACAGTAAGTTCAGACAGTTGTCCTGTCACTCAGCCAGTCAACAAGTGCTCAGTTACCTTGTCATACAGTAAGTTCAGACAGTTGTCCTATTACTCAGCCGGACAGCAAGTGATTATCTAAGGCTCACTTAAGGATAGTCAATTAGTCAATAAATCAGTCCACTCAAATGGTATCATGTAGATTGCAGAACTATGCTTATGATTAAAAGCAGAACTTGGCTTTTAAGTACCATTGTGGCACAGCTTGTTCAAAGCAAATCATGCCTACTACATTTGGACAAATTTCCAGTTGTCAGTTTTAAGATTTGATTTTAACTGCATGTAGTTATTTGAACCTAAAAGGATTTTGAAGCATTAATATATTTTTGAAACAAAAAATACAAAGCTAAGCAGCGTACAAAATTTGAAAATGTACAAACTATAACAACGTTCAATGAGTTAAATTTGTAGTGTGAATTTCAGAAAAGGAGTGATCAATATTTCAATGGAAACTCATACTCAAATGACCTTGAATTTATGAAACCTTAAATTCATCTTATTCATTTTCCAAAATAACCAAGTTTAATATAATGTCCATGCCACTTTGTGGGAGTTGCAGCTTATTATAATTGTCTTACAGTGATGACTTTACACTTGCATAATTTTATTTGAGAGCATTTTGAGCCATAAACACTTTTTTAAGTATCTCGGAATTATACACAAGAACTACTACTTGGAAAGAAATGCACACTTTGGCCTCAAACTGTTTGAGAACTTTTAGCTGGTATGTCTTACATGAAGAGTTCAAAGCAAACATTCACTTGACTTCAAAACACAAATGTTTTATACTCTTCCTTTGTTGAATCTCTGTTTTCTTTAGTTAGTTCTAAACAAGAAACAGCTTGCAAAATATTCAAATCAAGAAAAATTCAAGTCACTCAAGTAGAGTGTAGTGTTTTTCCTTCATTAGTGTATCTCTCATTTCAAAAATAAATTAAAAACACTTTTGATTTTAGTTTTAATTAGGCCAGGTAAGTGCCACTAAAAGCTAGTGAATCTGCACCTTAATCTTAAGTTTTGAACAAGCTGTACCAGAAGTTTTTTTTTATCTGGTTCACTCAAGAGCTGGATTACAAAGCAATTATATATACAGCATTTACCGTACTGAAGATAACCTGTAAATCCAATGGCTGTTAAAGTCTTGTCACATCTGCTGGACACATCTAACCTGGAATGAAAAATTAGTCATTTCATCAGCAATCAGTAATTCTGATTAACACCATAGAGGACATTAAAATAAATTTCTTTTCTTAGTGTGAATCTCCAGTATGTCAAACAGCTAGTCAAGCCAATTACTCAGCCAACAAGCCAGCCAATCAATCAATCAATCAATCAATTATTAGTCTGTGACCGTTAGTTAATCAGCCTAATCTGTCATATTATAGTCAGTAATTGAGCAAGTCATCCAGTTAGACAGTCAGTCAGGAAACTGATCAGATAGCCTGCCAATTAGTCAGTAAGTTACTCATTTAGTCACTTGGACGATCAGCTAAGGACCACTTAAGCAAAAAGTCAATCAGTCAATAAATCAGTCCACTCAAATGGTACATAATGTACATAATACTCATGATTAAAAGCAGAACTTGGCATTACATATAAACATTGTGGTAACAGCTTGTTCAAAGCAGATCAAACCTACAATTCATGTACTACTTTAGGATGAAGTGCCATTTGTCAAAATTAATTTCAAAATGAATTTGAATCTTTTCTTGTATCCTAGGCTTTTTAGAAGCCATATGATACCAGGTTCCATTTTGAAACGCAAACATTAATTCAAAAGTGAGAAGCATAATTGTACAATTTAAAAAAAATGCATTCAAGTCAAATGACTCTGATTCTATGAAACCTAACCTTATTCATATACTTATTTTCGATTTCTCCATTATTTAAAACAACCAGACAAGCCATGAATTAGTCAGGCAATGCGCCAGCCAATCAATCAATCAATCAATCAATCAGAGCTGTAACTGTCAGTTAATCAATCTGTCTGTCATACAAAAGTGAAACTTTTGCTTGTCAATTTTTAAGATAAGGGTAAGGGGTGCATGCACATTAAAGCACTGACGAGCGGAGTGAATTTCTGCAGATTTGAAGAAATCCTGTCAAGGGTCACAATTCGTCAGTCAATGAGTCAGTCAGTCACCAAGTAAGTCAGTTATTATAATCAGTCAGTCAGTTAGCAGGAAACTTACTAGACAGTCAGTCTGTCAGTGAGGTAGTCAGTAGTCAGTCAATAAATCAGTCACAAAGTCAACAGTCAGTCAGCCATTTTGTCAGTCAATCAGTTAATCAGTCACAAAGTCAACAGTCAGTCAGCCATTTTGTCAGTCAATCAGTTAATAAGTCAGAAAGTAAGTCCATCAGTTTGTCATTCAATCAGTCCTGAAGTTATCAGTCAGTTTGGAGGAATTCTCATTCTTTCTCTTTGCTGATGACACGAACCTGCTGTATGCTGACACTAATTTAAAATCTCTTGAAAAAACCGTCCATGGCGAACTGCTTAAAGTCTCCAACTGGCTTAATGCAAATAAGTTAATGCTCAATGCTAAAAAGGCAAACTATGTTATCTTTCGTCCATATCAACGTAAGTTGAACTACTCAGTTAACAAATGAAATGATTGACAACTGTACCGAAATTCCTACTACCCTTGAGTGTAAAGACCATGTTAAATATCTTGATGTCCTATTGAAAAGCAACTTAAGCTGGAAAATTTCATATTAATATGTTGCATTAAAAGTGAGCAGAACTGTTGGTGTTGTTAACTGTCTTAGGCACTTCATCCCATGTACAATCCTTGTAAATATTTATCAATCTTTGATATTGCCTTATCTGACACGAACCTGGTGGTGGCTTTGGGTAAAGCTGTCAAAACCTGTTTACAAAAAATTCTCGTGCTACAAAAACGAGTCCTTCATTTGATGTATTTTTCTGAACCCAGAGCTCCTGTAACAGTACCATTATTTATTTCCTGGTGAAAAAGTATCTTCTATATCATGTTTGACATCTCCTGCTTAAACGCTCAGTCTAACATCTGTAATTTCTTTACTAAAAGCTAATTCAAAGCACAAGCATAAGACCAGGTTTTCTTCCTCCGGAAATTATTATTTCCAAACTTCAAGACAAAATCAAGGTTCTTTTTCCAGTTTTGGAGCTAAACTTTAGAATGCAATTTCCCATGAATTTCGTCAGCTCAGCAAAAAAGCTTTTGGAAAAAAATTTTCATGACTTATTGCTCTTGATAATTGAAACAGAGGATGATTATGTTGAAGTGCCCATTCTGCTACAAAAAAACGTAAAATCTGCAGTCATGACTTAATGCACTAATAATTGATAGGTTCTTTAGTAAATTTGTCTTGTAATGTCATTGTGTAAGACTATTTAGCTTGTTTTTTTTTGTAATTCTCATCTATCCGCATAGTTTATTTAGTGTACTTTAATACAGTGAAACCTCTATTAAGTGGACACCTTTAGGACCTTCCCAAGTGTCCACTTAGTAGAGGGTGTCCACTTAATGGAGGTCGTAAAAATTGCACAATGTTTGTTAACAATTAACTTTCAATGGTTACTCCGTACTGCGATAAAGTTCCATGTTGTTAAGGAAGCTAAGAAAGCTGTGCTGTACTTTGTGCAAGACTTTCAGTCTAATCTACAGTTTATTAACAGCTAAATATATTGATTCATCTTAGTTTATTAATCAACTACAGTTCGTATTTCAAGGACGTAATCCAATACTACTATGGTCAATTCAGTTTGGTGACTGCTTAATACAGGTTATTAACAATAGAAATTAACCCTAACCCTACAATACAATTTCTTTTATAGTGTCTGCATCCGCTTAATAGAGGTGTCTGCTGAATAGGGCTTCATTATAAAGGGAAATATAAGACGTTAATTTCAGGACCCGGCTTAGTGTCCGCTTAATAGAGGGTGTCCACTTAATTGGGGGTCCACTTAATAGAGGTTTCACTGTATTTATAATCTTCATAGCTTCTTTTAATTTAATATTTATAACTGCTGTAACCTTTCCACTCTGCCCGCCTTGTCTAGCTCTTGCTATTTGCGGGTGGAGATATATCAAAACAACGTGTGTAAAAATGAAGTATATGAAGTGAGACTCAGTAAGCAATAATTGTAAACAGATAGTCCGTTAATCAGACAGTTGGACAGTGAGTGGATGAGTAAGTTAGTTAGTCAGGAAATCGGTCAGAAAGTCAGCCAATTAGTCAGTTAGTCACTCATTTAGTCAGTTGGTTGATCAGCTAAGGACCACTTAAGGAAACAATCAATCAGTCAATAAATCAGTCCACTCAAATAGTATCATGTAGATTGCACAACTATACACATGATTAAAAGCAGAACTTGGCATTGGAAACCAACATTGCAGTGACTGCTCGTTCAAAGCAGATCACATCTACATGTACTAGTCTTGGATGAATTGCCATTTGTCAAAACTAATTTCAAAATGAATTTGAATCTTTTCAAGTACAAGTATCCTAGGAGAATTCCTAGTGATAAGTAGCTTCTTCATGCTTTTTAGTGGCCATACCCTTCAATTTTGAAACACCAAAATTAATACAAAAGTGAGCAGCAAAAATGTACCAATTAAAAAAATGCATTCAATGATTTTGCAATAATTATTTTGTGTGAATTTGAGAAAAAAAGGGCTGCATTTAAGTGATCAATATTTACATTTCAATGGCAACTCATGATTAAATTAATGACTCTGAATTTATGGAACCTAAAATTTATCTTATTCATCCTTTTCAATTTCTCCAGTATTTCAACCAGCCAGTAAAGCCAATTAGTCAGGCAATGGTCCAATCAGTCAATCAGTCTGTGACTGTCAGTTAATCAGTTTATCTGTCAGATGATCAGTCAGTTGTAGTCAATCAGCAAGCATATGTTAGCAAATCAGCCAGTCAATCAATTAGTCAGCCAATCAGGCAGTTGGTGAATCAGCAAGTACATGATTAAAACAAGTAAGCCATCACCAAGTAAGTCAGTCAGTCCGTAAGTCACATGTAAGCAAGTCAGCCAGTAAATCAGTCATTCAGCTGATCAGTAAGTTGGTCCATCAGCAGGTACATGTAAGCACGTCAGCCGGTCAATCAGTCAGTTATTCAATCAGCAAGTAGATGTAAACTCAGTCATCAGCCAGTCAATCAGTCAGTTATTCAATCAGCAAGTAGATGTAAACACATCAGCCAGTCAAGAAGTTGGTCAATCACTAAGTACATGTAAGCAAGTCAGCTGGTCAATCAATCAGTAAGCCAATCAGTCAGTTATTCAATCAGCAAGTACATGTAAGCAAATCAGCCAGTCAATCAGTCGTTAGCTGATAAGTCAGTTGGTTAATCAGCAAGTGCATGTAAGCATGTCAGCCAGTCAATCAGTCAGTCAGTCATTCAGTCAATATCAATCAGCAAGTACATGATCAAAGCAAGTAAGCCATCGCCAAGTAAGTCAGTCAGTCCACCAGTCAGTCAATCAGTCAATAATTATTAATCCATAAGTTAGTAAATATACAGTTATTATAATCAGTCAGTCGTTTAGCAAGACAGTTAGACAGTCAGTAAATCAGTCGTCAGTCAAAAATTCAGCCATTAAGACAGTCATTGAGTCAATTAGTCAGCCAGTCAGTCAGTTAGCCAATAGGTAAGTCCATCAGCACATCAGCAAGTCATTCATTCAGGCAGTAAAATAGTCAGTCAAGAAGTCAAGAAGTCAGCTAATAAGTCAGTTGGCCAGTAACTACAAATCAGTTAATCAGTCACTCATTCAACAGTCACTCAGCCATTTTGTCAGTCAGTGAGTCAGTCAGTCAGTCAGAAAGTAAGTCAGCCAGTTTGTCCGTCAATCAGTCCTGAAGTTATCAGTCACTTAGTAAGCAATATATTGGTCAATGAGCTATGACCACTTAAAATCAAACAGTCAATCAATCAATAAATCAGTCCACAGAAATGGTTTCATAACCTACATGTATACTCATGATTAAAAGTAAAACTTGGCATTGTATACCAACATTGTGGTGACAGCTCGTTCAAAGCAGATCACATCTACTACTTTAGGATGAATTGTCATTTGTCAGAAAAAGCTCTTATTTTAAGATTTTGATTTTAACTGCCCATGTAATTATTTGAATTTATTAATCTAAAAAGAAGAAATCCCAAAGAGCTTAATGCTATCAGTCAATAATACAAAGTAATTCCCTAAATGAATTTGGAAATGAACAATTTTTAAGTCTTACTACTTGTTGGAAATAACTGTTCACTTTGGCTTCAAACTGTAGAGCTTTTTACATGTAGATGTCTTTCATGAGAAGATTAAAACAAACATTCTTGATTTCAATAAATGCAGTGATTTTGTTACAAAAAGTTATGGTGAGTCTAAGGACTCTTCTTGTGAAAACTCATGAGTCCCAGTCTTGAACCATCGAGTCCTAGCTAAAAAATGAGTCTGAAATTGAAAATGCTTGGGCCTTTATGTAACCAGACAGTTTATCAGAAGACAAACTCTAAAACTCTGTACTACAATAATAAAATAAAATACCTGTATAGTCCTTCTATAATTTTTACAATACAACAAAGGCTAAATCGTTAAACAACAGTCATAATAACTACCACAGAAATTACACAGACAGGATACTTCTAGAAAAACACATGTTCAGCTCAGATCGATCGATCGTTGCATCCTAAGGGATGTATGCCTTAAATTATTTTGCATCTTTGAGGATTTTTATGCATCAGGGCCACAGGATGCTGAGGTAACAAAATCAATGTAAATGCATTTAAAAATATGAGCATTATTTTTTAACAAATTAACTGTTTTGTATTCTTACTTTGAGTTTGAAAATTTTTATTGAATCATAAGGCACTCAGGTAGTGTTTTCTTTCCCTAAAATTTATTGTTAGACATGTATCTTTCATCTTACAGAGACATTAAGTTTGAATCAGTTTAAAATTTTGTGTTAAATTACATGGCAGGTATGGCCACTAAAAGCTTTTGAATCTGTATGTCAATCGTACTTTAAACAAGCTGCACAACTTCAGTTTTCGGGGTTCACTCAATAGCTGGATTACAAAGCAACATATACTATAACACTTACAGTACTGAAGTACAAGCTCAAAATCCTGGCTGTTGAAGTCTTAGGACATCTACTGGACACATCTGATCTGAAATGACAAATTGACTATTCATTAGCAATCAGTAATCTTGATTCTTTTCCTAGCATGAACATCAGCCAGCCAGTCAAGTCAATTAGTCAATAGGGAGCTTTTTAAAAGTAACAACAACAACAACAATAGTAAAAACTTCACTAAAAAATGAATTTGTGTCAGCAAGACTTGACAGCCAGTCAGCCAGTCACTCAGCAAGTCCGGTAGACAGTCAATGAGTCCATCAATTGATAAGTAAGTTGGTTGGTCATCAACTGTAAGTCAGCTTTTTTGTCAGTCAGTCAGTCAACAGGTCACCCATTCAGTAAGTCAACAACTTGAAGGCAGTAATTAGTAAGTAAGTCAGTCAAAAGTAGGTTGAGTTCGATCGTCCGGGTGAATGTAGTCCTGAATAGGACTGTTGTTGTTGACAGTGACTGACGTTTCGACAACCTGTACGGTAGTCATCTTCAGAGTCAAAGTCAAGTCAGCCAGTTTATAAGCCAATAGGTCCATAAATCAGTCAGTTACCTAGCATATTAATCAATGAGTCAGTCTGTCAGTCAGGCCAGTCAGTCAGTCAGCAAGTCAGTTACTTTGACAATAGGTCAGTCAGTCAGCACATCAGCCTATAAGTCAGCTGGTCAGTCAATCCATCAGAAGGCAAGTTGGTCCATGAGTCAGTCAATCAGTCAGTTAATCCACCAGTTAGTCAGTTTTTATAATCAGTCATTCGGTTAGCAAGACAATTGGACAGTCAGTCTATCAGTCAGGTAGAAAGTAAGTAAATCAGTTGTCAGTCAAAAATTCAGCCATTTATTCAGTCAATGAGTCAGTTAGTCAGCAAGTCAGTCAGTTAGCCAATAGGTAAGTCTATCAGCAGGTCAGCAGGTTATTCACTCAGACATTAAGATAGTCAGTCACTCAGTCAACAAGCTTTAGTCAGCTAATAAGTCAGTTCACCAGTCAGCTAAAAATGAAATGGTATCATGTAAATAGCAGAACTACATGTATACTCAAGATTAAAAGTAAAACTTCATGTTGTATACCAACATTGTGGTGACAGCTCGTTCAAAGCAGATCACATGAATTGACATTTGTCAGAAAAGCTCTTATTTAAAGATTTTGATTTTATTAACTGTGCATGTAATTATTTGAATTTATTAAGCTAGAAAGAAGTAATCTTAAAGAGCTTAATGCTATCAGTCAACAACACAAAGTAACTCCTAAATGAGCTGTATTTTGCAGCATTATCAGCTTGGACATTAATACTACCAGAGAGTTGGGATGAGTCAAAAACTGACTCCAAGGGAGAGACTAAACATCAGCTCTGCAGGCTATGATATGGATAGCAAGTCCTTAGTTTACATTAAAAATTTAAGCTGTAGAAACAAACTTCCACTACTGATAAAGTGTTTTAGAAAAAGAACTTCCCAAGTGAAAGAGATTTGGATTTCAACTAAACTAACTGGTCTAGGAGATTGTAGATGTAGAATCATATTTTTACCAGCCAAGCCTAAGATTTCACTAGTCCGGGGCTAGTGGACTAGCGCTGGTTTCAAGCGGTCTGTTTCTATTATACAAGTAAGCCCTCTCGGGTATAAACCCCACATTTATGAGCCCTCCTGAAATCCATTACTTGTAAACAATGCTTATTAACTTTTATAAGCAGCAGTTTGATGTATGCACAGAATCTTATAGGGAAAGGAAAGTAGTATATAAAGGAACAGAGATTTGTTTAATCAATAACAATTTTGAGAAACATAAATATGTAAAAAGTATTGAGACAAAGTTCCGACTTTTCAGCGATGTCATGATGCCATTGTCAAGGAATAGAAGTAAAATCATTTTACCTCTGTTCCTTGATAATGGCCTCATAATGTCTCTGAAACATCGGAACTTTGTCTTGCTACTTTTACATGTTTACATAATTGTTTGGAGCATTATAAGATATTGGATAAATTTGTGACTTGGAATTATGTTTTGACTATAAAACAATAAAAGGACAGTTTCTTTGGAGGGGGTGGGAGGGGGGTCAAGACACCCCTTGGTAGATACCCATGTTTTTTTTTGGGGGGGGGGCACTGCTTATGGAGTTGTGTCCCACTAATAGCTGGAGAAGAGGCCCAATGAAGCAGCTCTTTGCTTTAGATTTTCTATCCTAGACAGGGTTCCTGCAATTAACCACGGCGGGAAAGTTTACCTACCGGTATCTCTGACAAAAAGGCCCAGTTGAAAAAATCACAAACCATTTCAAAGAACAGAAAAATCACAGTAAAATTCCAGTTGTTTTTTTCATCGATCGCTTCCCCAAAAATCCCAACAACTCACCCCCGGTCAGAGGGCTGGCTACCAAGCACACGAAATAAAATATTCGCTACATAACACTTTTAATCACATGTATAAGAATCTTATAAAGCCAATTTGCAAATAAAGCCTTTAAACACGATAAGATACGCAACGATTTGCCATTAAAATCAAAGCGTTTAGGCTTTAAGAAGGGGGGGATTGAATTATTGAAAGAGTTGCACATGAGATTACAGGCTGGTGAGAGTCAGGATTTCGCCAAATTTTAGGTAAACCATAACCACAAGCATGTCTAAAACTTCTTAAAACGATACCTTCTACAGTTCTTAGTGTTTGATCCACCTATAATCGCTACTAACCTTGCAAAAAAGATGAAAAACGAGAGAATAACCAACCATGCCTCCAACATTGCCTTCCGCGCGCCATCTTTGATTTTGTGTTTTTAAGCTCCCAGGCCCCAAATCGTCCACAATGCGCGGCCTCTTTGCTCTTTGCTGAAATGTTGGTCCCCGGTGGGTGGATGTGTTCACTGCTAAAAAACATTTTCTACGACTTTGTCGCTGAGATCTACAAACAAAAAAACCAGAAAGAAATGGGATAAAATTTAAGCGGGATGGTTTTGACCAAATAGACTGAAACACATGGATTCCGGATTGGGATGTAAATGAAAACAAAAGGTTGGAAATCAGGTAGCGCTGGCTCATTCGCAGGTGTTTTTCTTTCTTTCTTTTTTTTTTTTTAGCTTTATTTAAAATTGTGAATTAGTTGCGTCAATGAAGATAAAAGACCTTTATTTTTTTTTCTTATCATTTTGAGTTGGCAACTGAGTCAAACTAAAAGACGCATGATGCATGTTAGTTGTAAGCGGCCGCTTTTAAACCAGTTATTGGATCCTACAAAATCCTATCTTTAGAGATTCGATCAATTCAGTCTTTATTGTTTTTACCCTATTTCTTATAACGTATTTGTTGGAAGAAGAGCAATAGCGCTTATTAATTTTTTCTACGCCTCAAATGCACTGCTTGTTTCACCGAGGGCAGCGGTTATTTGAAAGTTGGACACTTGTTTTCACCAGGGTATTAATACATACCTCTTACTAACCGAGTTCGAGGTCCGTACTGTAAGTTACGCTGCGGCGCACCGAGTTTTTTCTAGTTTACCAATCACAGCGCACGTACCTTTCATATTTCGGGAAAATCCCAGAAGATCGGGGATTTACTTTTTGCCGATGGTCTAGGATTTTGCGGATATATCGGATAATCGTCAGAAGTCTGTCCCAGATTCTCCCAAAACTGAATTTGGCGGTTAATGGAAAGTGCGCCAAAAATTGAAACTTGTACACAAAAATGTGTGATAGGAAACCTGGAGCCCAGCAACCAAAATCCATCGCCGACGTCTCCGACGGTTCAAATTTGAGTTTTCATTTATCGGGAATGATCGCCGACCATCGCAGAAATCTAGGACGCGTCGAGAAAATAGAAACGCTCCCGATTCTCCAGGTTTGTTCCCGACCATCCCAAACAATCGGAGATGTCTGCGATTTCGAGTTTTCATTAGTTGGTAAAATCTGGGACTGTCAGGAAACAGTAAAATCCCCGATCGTCGGGGATTTTCCCGACATATGAAAACCAGGCTTTAGTTGGTAAAATCTGGGACTGTCAGGAAACAGTAAAATCCCCGATCGTCTGGGATTTTCCCGACACATGAAAACCAGGCTATAATATCAAAGACATCGTACTTAGGTTGGGTGATATTGCCCGAGTTTGTAGTGACTTCACGTGACTCCTGCAAATGGAGAGCCTGCTCGCAGGCTATCCCAAATCAAATAATCTCTACCTGAATCTTCGGTCTTATTGGCGTGTTCAGAGCAGCTGAGGTTTGAATTCGTATATCCCTATCGTGTCCTTTAATCTGTTCATGCACAGCACAAGACAGTAGCTACTAAGGCTAATAATACCAACTGATGCGGGATTTCGATCGAAACCCAACTATGAAGAGTAAGGTTCTTAATTTACCAGTTACTACTAACCACGATGATGTCTAACTCAGTCTTGCTCGTTCCTAAAATGTTTTTATTTATTCCACAATAATTGGTCTCGATGAGTAATTTCTTAGATATTGATTTTGTTATAAACTTAACGCTAAAAGGTCACGACGTTTCGACCTCTCCGAGGCCATTGCGCAGTTTTTTAAATTTTAAAAAAGTGTCAGAGCAAGTTTGATTGCCTTATTTTTGAAATGTTTTTTATCAAAGAACTGAAACCAACTCTAAACAAACAATGCGATTCCATCCGCGCAAAATTATTTGTTTAGGTCGGTTTTAACTACTTCAATTGTTTTTAATTGTTTCCGTAGAATATTTTGTTACTTATTTTTACATATTTACATATTTTATCGCATTTTAGCGTTCGTGACATTTTTTCCTGTTTCTACCATTTTAACATATTTATGCTAATTTCATATTTTACTCGCACTTGAAAATGGCCTCCGAGAGGTCGAAACGTCGTGACCTTTTAGCGTTAATTGGTCTCGGCCCCATTAAATCTTACTGACCAATAGAGAAGAGAAGTCGTTACGTCTTGTTACCATGGTAGCAAAATCTCTGGATATCAACAAACCGTCGTCCTGCAAATTGCTGGTTTTCAGTGTCACGCCATTCAAAATAGATCAAAATAAAAATCAAAAACTGTCCTATAGATAAAGTCCAGAATCTGGGAAATGAAAGGAGGTACATATACAAAGACCCTCGCCAAGATTCAGGTCAGAGGAATATTTCGTATACGAGATATCCGAAGAAATGTTTTACCCAAATTTATAGAGATTTGTATGGAGACGCCATGCTGGTGCTCACCTGGATGAGCTCCAACATGGCGGACGGAAACCAACAGAAACATCTGTTACCGAGTTTTGCTACAAAAGCGTGAATTTATTCCTCGAGAAACTCATAAACATTAAAGTAATACTTTTTCTAATACATGAACTGTTTAAATAGCAAAATTTCCTGAAATCAGTCATTTTTTCAAACCTACATGACAGCTCTCTTGGCCGTCATGTAAATATCGCGTCACGCAAAAACTTAGAAATTCAAGCGTCCTCTATCACAAAACCAAGAACCCTTTTGAAGCGAAAATTTGTATGACAATTATTTTTCAGCTGCTCTAATGCATCGTGAAGGTAAAATCTTGGTAGGATCGATAGTTTTTTAGTTTGAATTTTAGTGACGTCATGTGAAAACCAACAATATGGCAGAAAAAACAAAAAAAATGTATATATGACTTTCCTCTGAATAATTGCACTCAGGAACAAAGCGGTAGCTCATATTTTTCTTCCCTCGTTCAATAATAAAGATAGCATGCCGTCAAGAAAGATTTTTGAGATCCAGAAATATAGCTGCCATGGTAACGTGACGTCCTTAGTCATTTTCTTAAGATCTCTGTGACACAGACACCTCTCCGCCGATCTTCAATCGCCTTCTTTGAATCTCTTAATTAAGGCGGACTCCTTCCTAAGAAGACGGGGCACCAAGCATTGGTCCTTGTTACTCCCCAGTTATTATCTTGGGATTATTGCGACACGGAAACCTCCCCGTCGATCTTCAGTCACTTTCTGTGAATCTCTTTAAGGCGCACACCTTCCAGTCTCCTGATCCATTTTACGTATTGCGTATGTAGTTCAAATCGTATAAAGTAGTGTAGTACACAAAGCTGTTAGTAACACAAAAACTCGAGTTACGAATAGCGCCCACCACAGACTTAGAGATTTTGCTCGCAACCTGAGAAATATGGGGTTTCTATGACAATGAAAGACATCTAAAATAACACCAAGAAAATTAACTTCTTTAAACTTGGTTTATCTTAAAACCATTCATCTCTCTATTTAAGTGGACAGTACGCTTAAAAGTATTATTTTTCGTTGATTTCCACCCTTTTTCTTAACATCTAGCCAAGATTTCATCCAATCCAAAAATGACTCAATTAAGTTACAGTCCTTAGTTCAATAATTATTTGTGAATTTTTGGATGATTTTTCAAATGTTTTTAATGTGTAAACTTAAGGGGGGAGATGTTTGAAATTTGGCGAAAAAGATAAAATATTAGATTTGGGGGTTGTTAAAAAATTGAAATATGAAGTGAATAATTAATAGAAAATTACCAGATAGTCCACCATCACAACAAGGTGCCTTTGATCCCATTGGCGGACTAACTGGTTTATGTTTACATCTTTTCTACCCTAATTTATTTCCTTCCCAAATCAACATCATTTCCCCGAAAAAACAACCGTAATGCCCCCTTAAAGTGAGTTCATCTCTTCTCTTCCTGGGTTTAAAAATTATGTAATTTGACTTTTTATATTTTGGCTTTACACCAATCAGATAACTTGAGAATTTCAGAGATTTTCAAGTTCATTAATGATATTAATGCAAGAAAGCCAATATAGAGAAGTGCGACGTCACGTTACCATGGTAGCAAAAGTTTTGGACCACAACAAAAGGGAGCTTGGGCAACAGTCACGGCAAAGGCAACGAGAACGGCGAAAAAAGCAATAAGTTTGTATTAGTAAAACAACCACTTTGAACGTGCATCACGCTTTTTTTGCACATTTTTTAGCGATCGTTGCACGACTGTGACATGAAACTTCCTAACTTCACGGAGTAGGTGAACGAAATAAATAAGTTTCTTTCTCTTTTTCGTAACTCAGATACAGTCCTTTCGGATTCAATACAGAAAATTTCGCCAACATTTGACAAATTAAATGAACTTGAATAAGGTCAATGAAGTTTGAAACATTGCGAATTTACTTTTTTAAGTGAATTTTCGGTTTGTTGTCATCCAATAATTTTGCAACCATGGCAACGTGACGTAACCACTTCTCCTCTCTATATGAGAAAAGAATAAGTTGTTTTCGTTAGCGAATAAAACCAGGACATAGATATTTATAATAATAATAATTAGTGAATCGAAAAGAGGCACTTCATTAGGTCGAGGACAACCTCAGTGTATCAAATGTGTCACTGAGGGACTAAGAACTCTTCAAATGATTTATGAAAAATCGGAAAAAGTTTTTTAGCTTGCAAAGTTCTGTACATGTGCAGCTTACGAAACCGAGGAAAAATACTGTCCCTCTCTTGTGTCGACAGAACTGTTAAGTTGAAGAATTAGTAAAGGATACACTTCTATAGAATATTTTTTCTATAAAAACAGCACAGGTTAAATGGTATGGTTTTCAAGACAGAACGTAAGATGTCTAGTATACTATAACTGACACATTTTTAAAACAAGTGTGGTCGGAAGCCGATTCGGCTCCTGGTGTGGTTGAACTGTTTTACCTCATTGACTCTTTGAGAAAAGCTTTAAGATGGCTTAGTTTGGCAAGATGCTTGGGAGTAACTACATCATCTTCCCCCAAAACGCTTTTTATTTCATGGTACAGCTTTTCTTGGACCTCAGGAAATCATGCTAAGTTATACAACCACCACAAAATAGAATTTGATGTCTGCTCCGAGAGAAAAAACTTTTGTTAGTTATGATATGTACATGTATATGTTGTGTATGTAAATCTTCCTTTTTGTATGTCAGTCTGCTAAAATTGGAATTTTTACTGTCCTTCCTGGAGGCTTTAGGTTGTAATCCATTCGTCAATTGGAATCCTACTACTGTAGCTTCCGTCACCCCTGATCAAAGAGAGGTTCCCACGGCAGTCTTTATCTTATCGTCATACATATCTTGCACGACGACACAAAAACCGACTGCGTATTAAAAAACACGATGATCATCCAGACTCTAGAGGAAGATCTTCCTTCATGAGTAAATAAGTCAACTGTGGAACAACTACATTACAGAAAGAGTAAATCGTTTTGTCCATAGACTTCTCCCAAATTAATCATGTGCCCAGGTATCACTCTCTTTTACTCGTCTAACGCTGAAACGGGGATCTGGGTTTCAACTATTATTTTCTGACGTCAGGCTCGATCTCGCCTGGGTGTAGGTGAATCAGTGAAATCTCATATGCCGTAAAATTCCGAAAATAAGCCCCTCCATGTATAAGCCCCTACAAATATAAACCCCCCAAGGGATGAAAGCCCTTGACGGTCACGCTATCTCCCTCTTTCAAACCTCACGAGACCGGCTACCTCGTAAAAAATATACGATTCTTACCCCCTAGAGACAATCTATACAATTCCTTTTCCAACTCAGGCATTTGATCATCTTCCTCACAGGTTTTCTTTAGCTTAACCAACCTTGCGACAGCATCCTTACTTACAGCATTAAAGTTACCGATGTTTTCCTCGACAATTTTAGGGCGCATGATTTTAGGAGCAATGGTTTACCGCACTCTGTGCCATTCTTCTCCTTGTCTGTTAAAACAAAACTATTATGACTAAGTACAGGTTTAAGTTAAAAATATATATATATATTTTTTTTCTTTCTCAGTTTAGGGAAGTGTCAAAGTTTGGATCACAAATAGCTTCAGTTGTGTTCTGATTTTAAAATCAAGGACGCCCCCCTCCTCCCTCCCCAGCAACACTATCCCCCACCCCCTTTCGTTTTACTATTTCTATGAAGACTTTTCATTTCTTGTTTTCTCTTTAAGTTTTCTTAACTTTATGTTTAAACAAGGAAGTGGGATTGCCTGCTTGCTGAGATCTCTTCTCGAGCACCCGGAGTCTCGGCAGAGCCGAGCCAGCCGCCTTTTTCGTATAAACACAACGCCGGAGATTTTTATGAGAAAACATGGCATGAGCCAAGGCGGGCCAGCCCGGATACCAAGGGCTGACTCACCTCGTATCATATCAGTTTATGCAAATCATGAGGTCTTTAAAATTACCCAACACAACCACTTGTGATGGCAAGTTTCAATATAGCAATGAGATTAGTGTACTAGGAAGCCTTTTCACCAATAATACCACACAACATTTTCAAACATTCTCTGTAATATCTGCTCTTGTGCTGATAACCACTCACAATTTACCTATTTTTATTATGCCCCAGGGGGTGTTCTCCCTCATACTTCTAGACTGATTTTTCTCTCACAAAGCTGTCCAGGTGATCTGTGACGTCACTGCGGGGGCCTGGGGAAAGAAATTTTAATGCCGTATCCCATAAACCAAAGCTGACGGGAACAGATTGAATTGAATTGAATTGGTGCGCGCGTTGGTTTATGGGATACGGCATTAAAATTTCTTTCCCCAGGCCCCCGCAATGACGTCACAGATCACCTGGGTCTAGTTCCAGGTATGGCTGAAATAAAAATCTGCGGCGCTTTTCCCGCGCGTATTTGCAGCTTTGGCAGCCAGTTTCGTACGTATACCCAGACTCCTGCTCTTCTAGAAAAGTCCATACATGTGTAGTGCGGGGTACGGGAGTGCAAGTTTGATGCTCAAACATCGCTCTGTCCAGTTGTCCGAATCTCTCAGTACGAGAAAAGTACGCCCAAGTTTAAAAAGACAACGCGTTGGTTACTTGTTGTGTTCAAACGAGGGTCTGTTTGAACGTTCTTTTCAAGCCCGACCTGTCACGAAATACTTCATCTCATGACCGTTACTAAAGGAGATCTGTGGTTGGAAAGAGTCTATCTTTTTGTCGAAGGTCGGAGGTTCCATGTCGAGGCCTCGAGGATGATTTTTCAATTTTTTTTGTGCAAAATGAAAATGAGTTGTTGTTGTTGTTGTTTAATTAAAATAGTACGTGGACATTCGAATTCGCGGAAAAGGAAAGAACCGTTTCCTTGTCTTTAAAGGAGAACAGGTCGTGCCTAAAAATATCATAGAGCTTAGACATATATCTCTAGTCACGTCTGCCTCGTCTCTGCCTTGCATGGCTATTCAGTGGGGTAGTTTGAATATGGATATTTCACCGATTCTTGTTTTTTAAGCTATCCAGAGACAGATTAACAATGAAACCCTCCTGCACATTCTGACATTTTAACATCTCATTGTGACACAATAAATGTTTTTTTTTCAGGAAGTGGGTGGATTGAGGCAGTATTTGAAAAGACGCTTACAAGCTCTCCCCTTCTCTCTTTCCGCATTTTTATGTTTTTCCTCTGCTCGCCCAACTTTTCCTCTCGTCTGCACCGAGCGAGAGACGGGAAAAAATACCTTCTTGGATCGACTTTCAATAATATCCGTTGAAAGACCATTGGACACTCATGAAGTTTACACAACTTAGTGTTCTTTTTTGCCTCCACTGTACACCTAGACGAAATGTCTAAGTATCTTGAAATTTCTGCTCCGCTAATGGCCATGAAGGTGTAAGACTCTTCAATTTTTAATAAAAAAATTCAGAAGGGCGTGAGTAAGAATCGTAGAGCGTAGTGTCTGCGGTCCATCACCTACACCACTACGCCTCTGAGGATTACCCGGCGAGAATTGGTTTGATTTAAAGATAAATAGCAACACCCCATTTCGAGCCAATGCTTAACCCTAATCACTATAGTCAGTGCTCGAAACTGAAACGATAAGGAATACTAGGTTGTGTAAACTTTATAAGGTGTCTAAGCGCATTTCGACGGATGTTATTAAGCAACAACAACCTTAATTCTTGTTGTTTTGAGACACCAATCTATGGAGGACGTGACGTCATGTGGAAACGCTCTATACAAAATTATAATGTTCTAAAACAGTTAGCTTAGGGCTTGTTTACATGAAGGTGGGGACGCCGGGTAGGTGAGGTAACATGTGGCAAATTACCCCACCTAACATGTAAACGTGATCACATTAAAATGAGAGATTATATAGACAGGCGGGTTATACCTCACCTACCTGGGGTCCCCCACCTCCATGTAAACAGGCCCTTATTCTTTCGCTGTGCTCACATCGTACGTATATCGAGATATGAAGCACGCGGAAATTTCAAAGAGCGCTCAAGAAAAATCGCAAGTTAGACGATCGCCGCCTGAAAATCCGCGCAAATTTGAATGGCAGGTGCCCGCGCGAGATTTTGACGTAGAGAGTGGCGCATTTTGTTTTAGAAAATAGCACATCTGACCATTTCGAATGGACCCCGCGCTACTCAAGTAGATTAAGGGTCATTACACAGTTTTCAGAATTTTTAAAGGGGGATGGTACAACGTACAGTATTTTCAAGAAATTCCATGACTAACAATTTAAGGCCAATCATAACCAAGAAATCTTCCAATTTCATTTTAAAAATTGTTTATAACTGCATCACGTGACCAGCCACGCCCTGTTTTATCGAGAAATCCTTTCAGTCGAAATTCCCACCAGAAAGAGAATAAACCGTTTTCCTTTAGTAGGTCCAAAAAGTGGCTACTAATAGTCTTCCCATAAAAACAACTGGAATGAGGCGAGGTCAATAAACGTCTTTCTCCTGTCGATAATTTTAGTTAGAGGAGGACTGGCACTAGTCAGTGAACACCAAGTGACCACTCCAGAAAATACCATAACATGCCATAATACTCCTAGTTTCTCACCCCCAAATATTTTGCATAAGCATTGTCTTCAATTTCTCTTGGGAGTTAAAGTAGCCCCAAGAGAAACTGAAAACAATGCTTATGCAAAATTTTGGGGTGTCAAACAAGGAGCATTATGGTATGTTATGGTATTTTCTGGAGTGGTCAATTGAACCTGCCAATAGGACAATTGCACGATGACGATATTTGACTACAACTACCAGAATTCCTTTCGTTTTTGCTTTGTTATTTAAATTTGCCAATTCCGCTGAGGATAAAAGAACAATAGCCTTAATTTGCACAAGAAAACAACACACTCAAGGGTTCTGGTAGCTGTAGTAAAATGACGTCATCGTGCAATTATCCTATTGTAATGCTTCGAACCATTCCGAGCTGATTTCATAGACACTTTGTAGGGTCAATGTTTTGATACAGAGAAACTGGAGTAGGCCCAGACAGATTGTGCTCGGCAACTTTTGAGCAACTTTTGAACTTTTTTCAATTTTAGCAACCTTGAGCAACTTTTGGCTTTCTGAGCAACTTTTGAGCAACTTTGTATTGATATGTCTAATAAGAATCACAAAAATTAACATGTGGACCACATGTGATGTGGTTGAAATTTTGAAAAGGACTGAACAGAGTATTTAGCACGCACATTGTTGTTATTTTCTTTAATTTGTTGACATCGCTCAAGAAGATGCAAGAGCATTTAATATATTAAGTTTTGTTCTGCAACTGTGCAAACCTTTTATAATATACATGTGCCCAAGATATACACTTCAGATTAATATATTGAACTTTCTTAAATTCCAATTATCCAAAAAGAACAATGATCGATGATATTTAATAATATTTGTGTGAAATATTGATATATTAAAGTAGCAACTTTTGAAGTTTTAGTAGCAACTTTTTGGGTTTTTGGGAAACATTTTAGCAACTTTTTGGCTTTAAAAAGAGCAACTTTTCATGATTTTGCGAGCACAATCTGTCTAGGCCTAAACTGGAGCTACTCGTTTGGCAAGTGGTGGGAATAGTTGATTACAATTTTTGAACAATAGAGGGCGTGGTTGATCACGTGACAAAATAATTTAAATCATTTTTTTCAAGTTTTTTGAATTTTAGTTTACTTTACCATATATCGTCCCTCGTGGATGTCTTTAACCATAGTTTTTGGAAACTGTACATGAAAACTATAAGTGACTTAATTAGACCCAGGCCTTAATCTACCTGAGTAACCGGTCTCCTTCTGGCGAGGTTGTTTCCACAAACTGCCCAGGTGGGCCTTATTTCAGTGCGAAAACGTATCCTGGTTCATTCGCGTGTCAACTTACTTGCAGGTGGCAATTTTTACACGCGCTATCGTAATTCCTCGGTCAACTTAAGAGAGGGCTAATAGTTTATATATCTAAAAAACTCTGTTTTCATGCCTCGGAATACATATGTTGTAGTTTTTTTTTTTTAACTCAGGTAGTTTTGTTTTTCTCAGTGTTTTTAGATATGGTAATGTATGCTAATGAGGTTAATCAATGAGATAAATAATAATTTTTTTTACAACATATCAACAAATATTTTTAAGTTGTCGCATCCAAATTCGCGTTCGGATCAAGACAACACGTTTGTCTCCAGTTTTGTCACGATTTGCAGTTTTCTTTTAGAAAGGATTTGTGGTATGAAACCCTTACGTTTAATTGTTGCTGAGGTTAATTTTGATTCTGCAAATGTTTGCCAGCGTCATCGAACAAAATCTAGGGATTATTTCCGTCTAAAAATTTAATAAAAATGACGGATATTATCACTAGAACCCAACAGAACAAAGAACATGGAATTTTGCAAAGTTTTAAAACTAATGAAATACAAATTAAGGCCATTAGTTCACAGGTAGCCACCAACTTTTGACAGAAATGTTTTTCTTTTTTTCGTTAACAGTTATCTTCTTTAATAATACATTTCTTCATTAAGGAATAACATCATGTTTATACCATTTATATTCACAATTTTTACAAGGGAAGAAAAACTAGATTAAAAAGGGAAAATAACAAAATTATACACAGTTCATTTTTTTTTTTTTTTTGAGGTTTTTTTTTTTGGTTTGCTCCAGGGACGTCTTTAAACTAATATGTCTTTCAAACAATATTCAAGTTAAATATGTAAGAACTTTTCGATGGCCAAAGTACTGTTTTGTTTACAATAGTACATTTATTACATAGTTTTTTGAAATTAAACATAACAAAACCACACGCTTGCACAATCAAATTTGATAATTAATGCGGAACATTTGTAGCTTTTGAAATTCACCGCGATGAATTTTAACTTAAGCCAGATATTGGTAATATTTCTAGAACTGAGGAGTAATCTGGCTTCTGCTGGTTCTAACCAAGCAGAAAATCATTTGCTGTCTGGGAGAACAAAAGATAAAATCTTGGTTGATGTGTTTTGAAAAAGGAAGCAAACTATTCTTTTTGACAAAACAGCACGGAAACCTCGACATACGAAGGGCCTAGAGACCGGCAAAACTTATGTTCGCTCTAACGAGGTTTTGTTACTTCGAGGTTTTTGTCCATCTATTTTCATTATTACTGTAGATAATCTTTCGTTATGCCGAGGACTTCGGTATATAGAGGTTTGTTATATCAGGGTTTCACTGTATCGTCAAAATTAGAACATCAACGTGTGTTACAAAAAGTCTTTGTTTTAGACTTGCCTTAAATATTTCTTGTGGCGTAAGTAGCAAAGACTGTGCCCACTGCAAAAAGAGAGTCATTTTTGTACCATGCTGAAGCGAAACTGTCATATTCCGGCTTCCAGAGTTTGTGAGAAGCTGTGACAATTCCTGTATCGTCCGCACCACTTATTAGAACGACCACTGCTAGGTCAGACAACTGGTGTTGAATGCCACATAGTTTCTGTTGGATAATTTTACTGAGAGCATCGCATCGAGCTTCGCTGTCCCAGGAAGCGAAACTCACACCTTGTAAATTTGTTCTCAGTACCTCTTCAATCGTGTCCTGAATTTTCAGATCTTGCAGCTTGCAGGCAGGTTGGAGAATATTCAAGTCATCTTTTGAAACATTTCGGGTTGATGAAATATCTGAGTTTTCGTACGTTCGTTTTCTTGGACGAGTCATCACTGCTCAAGTCAACAACTCAAATCTTGTAAATACAACTTCTGTAGTAAGAAAATTTGTCGGCGAACTCCACAGCTCCTTTGTCCAAACAAAACTGACGCAATTAGCTTGAAACCAATGCGGAAACGTACAGTTTAGCAAAAAAAACTGTCTTGACGCACTTGAGACTTTGCTGGATAAAGTATAAAAAGAGAAACAGATTGACCCGAATTCTATGTCGCTTGTTCTTCCTCGAAGAGAACGATCAGTCTGTTAAGTTAATTGTTTTCGCCGGAATTGTAAAGAAACGCTTGACAATGATGTTTCATTAGAACTTAGTTCGTCTAACAATTGCTTTCGAGTCTCGCAGACTTACAAGGTAATTATGCGAAAAAAAATCATCTATTGGCTTAAACTCCTATTTTTCTGCCTAATCAATGGATTCTTATCAAATGAATCGTTACTGCATGAAAGGAAAATTTGCTCCGAGCGCCATAACAAGAAAATAAAAAACGGAACTTGAAATTTACACCAGACTACAGCCTTTTTTGAATTTAGCCAAAAATTGGTCTAAAATCCTCGCATAAATTCGTTTGGCAGTGAAAAGGAAAAATAATCTTTCAGTAGTAAATGAAACTGTGAATGGCTTTTGTTTTCTTCGGAAGACTTCATTAAGGTTTTTCTTTTACATTTGTAAGCTAATTCATCCTGACAAAATAGCGCGTAATGACGGAAGAATTATGTTAGCTTGCCTTTGTTTTGCCGAACGCCATAATTAAGTCAGTGTGTCAGATTAGTTGGAAGTAAAGACGCATAAAAGATTGGACGTTTGAGCCAAATGAACTCCGGATTTTAGTACGATGCAGCTTGCAATTACTGAGGTAGAAGGTGACTTTTTCACATATCTCGGAAAAATGGACTACTATTAACGGGTGAAAGAAATTATTCGGCTTCCAAACGTAATTACTCGTTAGAATATATACTCATTAGCATCTCTGGCAAAAAAGATACGTTCTGGCAATGGTATACTCGCGTGCTAAAACTTCAAAAAAACTTGATGAAATATATCTTTTAGTCCTTTGATTCAATGAAGAAAAACTATTAAGTGTCAAGAATTATTTATCAATAATGTTTTCTTTAAAGAGTATTTTAATCCTTCGCATTAACAAGTGTTTTCCCCGTCAACCAGTCTTAAAGCTAGCTTTTCTCGGCGAAAAATATTTAGAAGGCGCTTCCATTAAGTGCGATATCAAGACAATGGGTTTAATCAACGCAATATAGCGTCTGTTGGCCTGGCAGCCGTCACTTCTCTGTGCGGTATTTTTCGTTCTCGAAAAAGAAACTATAGCCTTCATTTTCTCCTTCCAACAAAGGAAGGCCCATTATTTCAACGTAAAAAACTTAAACGGCTTACATGAATATTTTGGCCGGATGAAAAAGCAAAACAGTTCATTACGGCAATTCTTTCCCTCAAGAACTATCACTCAGGGAAAGGCAAGTGGAAAAATAAATAAAATTTGGTTTGAAACTTTTGAGAAAGAGGTCTGCGAAATCTTTTCTGAGCCATAGGTATGAATATAACCCTGTTAAACATTTTAAGAAAATCAGAGGGAATACTGTGAAACCCACAGGAAAAATTAATAGGTCCGCAAGGTGTGCGTGACAAAGGAGCAGTACCCTTCTATTTCGTTAGCTTTTTTACTTTGTATAAATTTTTACTTTTATCTTCAGACCCAAATCTGTTCTGACTTTGCAGTAAAGATTTCATTTTCTAAAATTTGAAGCGACAAATTAAATATTTATGTTAATTACCAGGAGGTATATGGATATTCTTCAATTATGGGCTCCTGATCTGAGCGGGCTAAGCACATCCGGTGTTTTTGGAGATCAAGATTTGTACATAATCTTGTTTTTTTCCATCTACCTAATGTTTAATGATTCTGACTCATTTTTTTAAAATTACTTTTTATTACTTGCTCCATGTCGTTATCAATATCGACAAATTAGATTTTTTAATAAGCAGGAGCCGATTAAAACGGAAATAGGTTGACTCAAAATGAAGGAAACTGACCATCGCCGAAAAAGGAAAAAAATGATAAAAAATAGTGACACAAACAAAAAGTGCCCTTTCCAAGTTTAACTTTCGAGTATAAACATTAATAACAAAACACGAAGACGAAGGCGATTTTAGGTTTCTCGCCTCGGACGGACAAGCTGTCCTCTGTCTTAAAGGGATTTGCTGTTTTGTTTTTAATGTTTATATTTTCGTCTTGGATAAAAAGGCAGGATTTGAATGTCGTCATTTTGTATAAAAAGTTTAAACTTTCGAGGACTTCTTCCACTCAGAGCAGTGCCGGATCCAGACCTCGAGATAAGGGGGAGGGGGGGGCGGTCATCCAGAAACTTAGATAAGGGGGGTGGTGTCCAAAACATTTTTTCGGCACTTCAGGCCTGAGCTTGGTCTAAAAATAAAGGGGGGAGGGCTGGCCCCAGGGTCCCCTCCCCTGAATCCACCACTGCAGAGATGAATCAAGAATAGATTGTTGAGTGTTTGTGGTGGCTATTCAGCTGCAGTGGAGCGGTATTGTGGAACAAATTACTGGATCATTTAATGTATTTAAAATGTCAGCAAAACCACAGCAACAAACCAATGAGTGGTGCCGGATCTCCCAGTTGTAGACCTGGATCAGTACAATTAAACTTGTAGAAAAATATAAAACGGCAAACTGATCCTTACGGCAAGGCGATGAAGAAGCCGAAACAAAAGGATAAAACAAAACAATAAATATTCAGACAAACTGCCCAATATTTAATGTAGGCATCGTCACTGAAAAGTTTCAAATCAAGTATTCGTTACCACAATTTCCCAGAGTAAGGTGTTTTTTCTCAAGGCGTCTTTATAAAGCAGAAACTTTTTTCTTTTTTACGATTGGTGTTAGTTCAATTTAAGTAGATTCATTCTTATATTCTATCGTATAATGTATTCTATTGTATAATATTATTAGTTGCTAGTTTTTCTTTCTTTCTGTTCCTTTGTAATTGCCTGAAGGACTTCACCGTATCTAAATAAAGTTATCTTATCTTATACCGTAAAATTTCGAAAATAAGCCCCGGGGCTTATATTTTTCAAAGGCCCTTTTTGAGGGGCTTATTTTCTGAGGGGCTTATTTTTGGAGGGGCTCATCTACGGAGGGAAATTTGCGTTTCGAAATCGATTGGACTAGCCCTATAGTTGAAAGTAAATTTACCGTTTTTGCTTTGTTTTACTTTGTATTTGAGGGCACTTTTCCAAGTACAAGCCCCCGGGGGCTTATATTTGGAGGGGCGATTTAACGGAGGGTTTTTTGCGTTGCGAGTTTGGGGGGCTTATACATGGAGGGGCTTATTTTCGGAATTTTTCGGTATTAGTTTTGCGACATTTTCATGCACTTATCTCCTCTTAAATATAAGGGTTAGTTTCGGTTGTAGTTGTGATGCTGTGAGACTATGTGGGAGCGAACACAAAAATTTGGTATTATTTACCACAACGTCGTTCCCAGGGGACGAGGCTGTATTTACTACCGAACAAAAAAATACACAGCCTGTTCCACTCCGAGATAGACGGGTTCCCTGAATTGAGAAAGCGCAAACACGAAAATAGAATGGGAGGTAACTGGTTAGCCCCGCTAACTTTTAGCGTGCCTTTTCTTTCGCGTCTTTCCCACTCTCTGAGAGATAGATTGAAAGCGGAACAGCGATAAGTAATTCAGATCGAATTGCTCCGGCAAATAACTAGCGCTAGAAATGCCAGGCTACAATCCTGGACAATATCAAGCAGTATTTGTAATTACCTGTAATTTTGTGGATTGCCCTCTTGAGAAGCAATGCTGTTTTCTACGCAATGACTTGTAGTTCCCCCTCCCCCACGTCATACAATATTGAACGTGCGGAAAAAGTGTGGATACACGGGCTCAACATTGTATGTGGAATGGGCATGTGTAGTTAAAAAAGCGCGCGGCATATGCAAATTTATCCCAAGACATTTCTTCATGATTCTAGTCAGAGTCGGCATGTAAGGGAATCCGGATTCCGGAATCGGAGGAAAATTTGATTGTGGAATCCGAAATCTTGGGCTGTGGAATTTGGAATACAGCTCAAAGAATCTGGAATCCCCAACAATGCTTGGAATCCAGAATCCAAGTTCCCGGGGGGGGGGGGGGGGGCACTTGGGTATTTTTGGGGTGGGTATTTGCCGCACGGGACTCCAAATTGGCACCTCGTTCTAAAAAAATTTGCCCTAAAATTGATACCCCGTCTTAGAAATGGGCCAATTTTTTATACCCCGTTCTAGAAATTCGCCCTAAAACTGATACCCCGTTCTAGAAATAGAAAATACGCCCGCAATGCACGCTAAAACACAGGGTGCAAACAAGAGTACAACAGTTCAGTTTGCTTGTTAACGCATTGAACCGTTTTTTTAAAAGCAACCTGTCCTTGAATAATTTCAAATGGTGCTTACAAAACTGGAGCTTTCGTGCGTTCGAAATATTATACCCCGTTCTAGAAAACGTCTCAGAAATGGATACCCCGTTCTAAATCAGGGGCTTCAAAATCACGACCCCGTTGGGCGGCACACCCGTATAGGTAATGTATGAGAGTACACCAACCCCCCCCCCCCCTGCGAAAAGCGCCCTGGGGACGAGGTTGCCCCCCGCCGGGTCCAAGTTCTATTGACAAAGATTGGAATCCAAAGGCGTGGAATCCAGAATCCAAGTCTGTCTTGGATTTCCTAACATAGGGTGAGTCAGAGTATCGTTCTCCAGGAACCTGATCAAGCGGTTGAAGATTTTAGTTTAGACTACAGAAACCAGGAATTGATTCTAAATAATAAAACAGGGAATTCAAACCTACCTGCAACACAATTTAATAACAAAGAAAGTGTCAAAATCAGTTATTTCTGAAAAATGTTGACTCAAAGATAGGGGGTGGTTTTGGGAGTTTAGTCTAGTACAGATTTCTACCAATTTAGGTTTCTGGGAAACTACCCTCCTACCCCTCCCCCGAGCCAACATATTGCCCTAAGCGAGAAATGGGTGTTAATGTTAGCTTAGGGGAGGGGTAGGTAGGCAGTTTCCCATAAACCTAAATTGATCCCTGGTCCCAGCGGCACCTCCCCCCCAAGGGGACTTCCATCCGGACATTTCGTATTAAATAACCCTAAAGAAGTCCAATCTGTGCATGGCTTGAAGGCTGTATTGACCCCCTAAAGGACACCATACTAAAACACAGTAAGTTAAGGTTTAAAAAATCGCACATGAGCCAAAGACCCAAATGGCCGGAGCTTATCATGATGGTTTCCTTAGCATGAAGCATGCCTAGGAGAATTGCTACTCCCCCCTGGATGGGATACTAGTCCATTGCTGGGTTACAACCCCAGCAGTATGTGGATGGTACTGATTTATACACCTCAGCTGACACCTGGGTGAAGAGAGACAATGTGGAGTAAAGTACCTTGTCTAACAGGGCTGTCATTAAGCAGCTGTAGCATCTCAAGATTCACCCATAACATCTCACAAAAATATATAGTGCCACCTTCAGCTTTTCACTTTGACCACCTGTAACATCAAGTGAGCTCAACCATAACAGGTGTCACCGGTTATGACTCTTTATCACAGCTCTGTCTAAGGAAACAACGTCATGGGTGAGGCTTGAACCCCGGACCCCAGATCTGAAGTCCGAGGTGATAACCGACAGGTCATAGATGCCTGCACACTCTGACACAGTACGACATTTTCTATAGATATTTCTTTATCAATAATTATGCACAAGCTTAAGCCCTACCTTCATCAGTGAAATTTTGGCTTTCCATCATGAATATCTTAAGTGACAGCGAAATCCACCATTTACATCCTAAGCAAGATGCCAATCTTCAGCACTTTCATTTAGGAGTCCCCCACAAGGTCTACAAGAACTATAGCCAAACTTTCAGACATTCACAACGAGATTGAAGAAACTGCATGCTTACAATGCTGATGTGAAAACTGAAAACCATACTTTTTTTAAAGGGGGTTATGTCACACTATTTGCTCTCTTGTTTAAAAAGCTAGAATGATTTTCACATTCAACTGAATTTCAAAAACTAATAATGGTCCAGTTTAGTTAATTCAGACTATATTAGGCATTGAAACTGTTTCCTGTTATCTATTGCAATGGATAGGAAGGATGGAGAGGGACTGAAAATTGAAAAATTGGGTCAACCTTTTCAAGTTTAATGCTATGCCTGCAAGAACCACTATGAAGATAATTATTACCGCTAACGGTTAGTGCTCCTTGAATAATGAAATTTGTTTGATATCTTCATAACTCTAAGGTGTACGGGTAAAGATGCTAAGTGATGATTTCAGTACAGAATTTTCCTACAAGAGCAATAATAATTGTTTTTTTTTATACTTGTGACATAGCACCTTACTGCACTTTTTAAAAACACGCAAACTCTGAAGTTCAAAACCCAACTGATGTTTGTGTTTTTTGTTGCTCTCAATCATCTTAGCGGACCTCTTAGGAAACAGAGCTTTACTTAAATGGGTTCAAAAGGTCATGGTTTGTGATCTGAGATTAGTGGATTTTGATCTGTTTTGTGTGTTTCTGTGTTTCAAGGTTCCTTGCTTGTGATCATAATTATGTTTGACGGCAGCAAAAAACACAATTGTGAAGGCGGCTTTTGAACTTAAGATTTTGCATTTGTGAAAAGCACAGTAAAGCAAACTGCAATGCAACAATAACCTCTGCTCCCATGAGTCAAGTTAGCTGTAAATAACAATAACAAACTCTTGTTACAAGTTACAGATAAACATTATTTTATACTTTTGCAGTGTCTGACATACAATTACAGGTTTTACAACTTGTCACACCATGATTGTCTCTGCAAATTGTAATCAAGCCATAGCACTAGAGTGTTTTTACACCTTAAAGGTTATTTAAAAATCATACAACACTCCCTAAAAGTAACAATAACCATTCATGCTGACTAGGAAATCTTGAAACTAAGGACAGACTGCCCAAAAGCCCTTTAAAGGATTTTCTCTTTTCTTTGTACTGTGTCGCCAAAGATAACAACAAAAAAATTGGCCAGAAATGCATGGAGAGGTGAAATAGCAGATTTTGGGCCACATGCAGAGAAATCTACTTGAGACTTTCAATTTGTCAAAGTTAACCCTTAAAGTAACATAAATAAAATCCTGCAAAGTAATGACCCCTCAAGTGTTCTTAGCACTAAAGGCATAGTTGCTCTTGGTTAAGCTATGTCTTATTTAAGGAAACAAAAATTAGCCTGATTGCACGTTAACAAACCTCTTATACACAGGGTTCGTACCATCCTTGGAGACCCAGGGGCAGAAAGTGGGGACGATGGAAAGTCTTAACGGTTGGAAAAATTTGGCGCGAAGAAAAGAAAAGAACGGCGAGAAGAGCCTCTGGGGACAATGTCTTACCAGACCATTCCAAACGGTCGCCGCTGTTCTGGCTTCTAATTGGTGCCAGAAAAACACAAGTTTTCTGGCACCAATCAGAAGCCAGAACGGCGGCGACCGTCTGGAACTGGTCTGGTAAGACATTGTCCCCAGGGGCTCTTCTCGCCGCTCTTTACTTTTCTTTGCGCCACATTTTTCCACCCGTTTAGACTTTCCCTCGTCCCCACTATCTGCCCCTGGGTCTCCAAGGATGGGTTCGTACCCGTTTTTTAACAAAAAATTCAAGGACTTTTCAAGGACTTTCAAGGACACATTTCCCATGTTTCAAGGACTCTATTCAATTCAAAAAGAGCCTTAATTCTATGCCTTTTTTTAGTTCTTCCACAACATAGGTAATTTTATCTCAAAGGTTTTTCTGTGTTTGCTCCTTTTCCTCTGGAGTTCTACTTAAATTATGAAGTTAGCACCGAAATTCAAGGACTTTCCAGCACCGACTGCAATTTTCAAGGACTTTCAAGGCCTTGAATTTTTATTTTAAAATTCAAGGATTTTTAAAGACTTTCAAGGTGTGTGCGAACCCTGTATACATGTAGCACAGGCAACCCAAACTCATTATTTCAGCACTCAGAAATGAAATACCGCATACTTAAACCCATTTCAGTTCTGGTCCCAATAGAAACTCAAAAGAAATTTGCAAAAATTCCAAATAGCACTATGCAATAGTTCTGCTAACAAGGCTTCATTTAATGGCAACACCATAGTCCAGCTCCTGCGCGCAGAGGAGGTAAAAAAAATTTGGTTATCTATGCATTCAAAAAATTGTGATTTTGACAAAATTCAGCAATACATCTGCCTGTTCATGTTAGCGAATGTGAAATGTCCTATAAGGTTAAAAATCTGAGGCTTATACAAATTTTCGGTGTTTAACTTGATATTGGACATCAATGTTATGATCAATAATTATTGACAGCTGTCAAAACACGGTATCAACCGATCCTTGTTATATGACTGTATTGCACACTAAAAGCATTAATTCATCCAAATAGAGTTTCAGCTTGCTGTGCTTGCAATGATGTAATTGGGACAGTTTCTGCTTTAATGATAGCTAAAATGAGAGTCAGATAATACTGTATTTCCTTGAATAAGTACCTATGCTCTAATAAGCACCCACCCTCCAAGCCATAATATCAATTATTATTCATTCAAAATATTTCTCCAATTCTGATTGGCTAAGAGCACACGCATAATTCACCATAACCAGTTACTGATGACCAAATTTGGAAGAATTTTGTGTCTGAGGAGGAAATGACATAAAAAATGCAGCCCGCTAATGCACCTTTAACCGAGGAGACCTGGGGATGACGTTGAGTTGTCTTGGTTGTGAAAGCAAAAATGGCAGACACTTCACTCGTTTCAAGAGTAAGAACTACAGCTGGAGGTAAGCAAAATGATAGCTAAAAACATAGCAAAAACAGCAAGGAGACAACTTGGAGGCCGTGACATCTGCTATTTGGAGAATATTAAATTTTGCACGGCTGGACAAACCTAAACGTACACTATCGAAGATGAATTTAACATCGATGCAGGTGAGCATGTTTTAGCTGTTTTTAAACTAGGAATTATTTTGAATGAATTAAGCAGATTTACCGACGTCGATGAAACCCTCCTCGATCTGCTTCATTCTTCATATCCTACTCAGCCTCATTCATTAATTGCTAAATAAGCACCCCTCTCCTCCAGTAGGAATGGGCAATTCCAGAAAATATCCATACCCAACCACGGACGGCTTCCAAGTTTTAACCCCCCCTAGCCTTTGGAAATTCCAAAATGCGTTACCCCCCCATGCCCTCAGAATTCTGTAATTGTGAACCCCCCTCCCCTTCAGAATTTCTGTTGTTTTTTGGAAGTATATTTTCGACTTAGCAACGCCTATATGAACAAATGAACATGAATTTATGTCTCCTCAAGACTGTGATCTGGTGGCGCAAGGGGACAAGCTGTGCAAACTTCTGTTTGAGTCCGAATTTGGCTATAAAAATAAACACCACTTGCGGTAATTTTACTCCTCTTTGTTTTCTTGTGCTGTTTTGACGTTTACGAAGCAAAATAGCTCAAATTCAGACTGTTAAAATCTTTCGGCGGTCAAATATACCGTCGAGTCTTGTTGCGTCATTTTATACGTCATGTAGTGTGCACAAAAAGTAACCCATATGCCTCATGTAATGAAATGTATCATTGCTTTCGGAGTAGTCGTGGGCACTATCTCTCGCTAGATTTTTCTTGGCAACGATAGAAGATTGCGAAGACCAGACCTCGTAAGATACATTTTCAGTTTTTATTCATGTGACAAGAAATTCATCAAGGTAAATGTGAAACCCACGTTTTACTATTCTCTTCTATCAGTTATGAGTGTAAACACGTGCCTGATCTATCGATGCTTGTCTTCTGCTTCCACGGTCATACATTCATGGTTTATTTACGAACTACAAAAGTCTACAACAATAGCGTTTTCAAGGAACTCACTCTACACTTTCTACTCCAGAAATCCCACCTGTGGAATTCACCCATGCCTTCGGATTTGCAATCGTAAATACCCCCCATGCCCTCAGAATTCCATAATCGTGAACCCCCCCTCCCCTTCGGAAATCCTAAAAGCCGTCTGTGGTATGGTATGGATATTTTCTGGAATCGCCCAATACAAGAAAAACCAGCTTCTATTGCCACTTTATTTATAACCTTTTAGGCTTCAACTAAAGCAGGATTAGTAAAGGAGAATAGTTTCTTTTCCTTCAGTTATTTCTCTATCCATGTGCTTGCAGAGTTCCTATACATGTGTTATCTCTTCTTTCGATTTTTGTCGTATTGCTGCACTCTTGGTAATTGTGGTAAACTTCCCAGGAACAACTAGACTATTCTCTAGTTTGTCTAGAGGAAAAAGTAATGAGCACCCCCTTGATTAAGCGGCCTCCTTTGAATAAGCACCCATCCTTTAATTTGATTATTACTTTGTATGAAATAAGCACCTGGTCCGTCCAAGTTGTCCGAAAGCTGGATAGTGCTATCCACTGGATAAATTACTATCCACTGGATAGCATTGTCATAATACTTACCCTCTGGATAGCGATTTATCTGGTGGGTCAGGGCACTTATACGAGGAAATACAGTATCTGACACTCACGTTCCGCAATAGCCTATGCCACATACAGAACTAAACTTTTGGCCCCACTTGTTCAAAAGGTGGATAACACTATTCACTGGACAAATCACTACCATTGGATAGCACAATTATTGGTTCTGTAATACTCATCTGGGCCCAGTTGTTCGAAAGGTGGACAGTGCTATCCACCGGATAAATCGCTATCCAGTAGATAAGTATTAGGGAAACCAATTGCGTTATACACTGGATAGATTTTTATCTGGTTGATAGCGCTATCCAACGTTTGAACAACCGGGGCCTGATGGATAGTGATTTGTCCAGTGGATAGTGCTATCCAACATTTGGACAACCCAGGCCTGGTTAAGTTTATCTTCAAAACAGTACCAAAATTCTTGCCCTGGGTCCAAACCTGTGTGCTAGGATTCAAGTATGCGCCATGATTGGCCTGTTAAAAAAGACAATTTGCAAATCAGGTTGAAGGGAAATTCATGATGCACTTCCAGTAATTTGTTGAACAATGATCTGGCACTGCTTTGCAAATAGTACTAACCGGGGTTAGTAATATCAGGCTAATTCAACTATCATGAAAGCATGCACTGCATCTGTACTCTGTGCGGTGAACAGTAACGTCTTTCCTACCTACTAGGGTTTATTCTTTTTAAATGACACCTGTAGATGTGTGTTATGCTGCTGAAGGTAATATCCATTCAAGTTCCCAACTGCTTTCACGGCTTCCTCATATTTCATCATGTTCACAAACGCATACGCACTACCTTCCTTTGCATGTATGGACAAAATGGCGCCGTGCGGAGAAAACAGACGATACAAAAGCAACTCATTTAAAGGTTCTTTGTCATCCTTTTGTTGTGGTAAGCCATACACGAAGACACAAGGACAGTTCTGGGGATCGGGGGATGAGTTCATGTTAAAAGGTTGTCTAATTTCGTTTGGTCGTGGTGGAGCCTGACCGAAAGGCGAAAAGCGGTGATTTGGAGATTCGTGACGAATCGGGCCAATTCCTCCGTGATTTAATACTGGTCTTAGAAGTTCGTTTCCAGCCATCGGGTTCTGCGATATATTTGGAGATACTTGGGGCGTTTGAGTTCCTTTCGGCGGATTTGCAAAGCGAACAACCAAATTCGTTCCATCCAGTAATTTCTTACCATTCAGGGAATCGATTGCTTCTTGTGCCTCGGAGCGCTTGTCAAAACGAATAAAACCAACGCCACGACTTTCGCCAGTTTCTAACGTCAAAACCTTGGAAGAAATTATAGTTCCAAAAACGCCAAACCACGCTCTCAGTTCGTCCTCGGTAGTAGACTTCGGTAAACCGGCGATGTAAAGATTCGCATTCTTGATCTCCTCAGACGATGGCCTAGCATAGCTAACCCGTATTTTTTTAGCACCCATCTGATGCCCATCAAATCTTTCAATGGCTCTCGCTGCGTCAACTTCATTGCTGTAGTTTACGAACGCATAACCAAGACTAACTCCGCTTTTGTCTCGCATAAGGCGAACTCCAGTAACAGCACCACAAGAAGCAAACATGGCTTGAAGTAAAACTTCTGTGATGTCTCCTGGCAGATAGTTAACGATAACATGTTTCTTTTCTCTGTCGTTAGTAATACCATTCGAAGAAGGTACCTCAGCCATCACTGATAAGCAAAAAACACCTTAAAGTACCCACAAAGACATGAAAAATGTATCGAGAGTTTCTCAACTGCTACAAATGTCGGCAAGCAGCACCCCCCGGAGATGATGGAAGCACATGTTTCGCCCAGTCCTACGCGGTCACCGAGGGCACGCAACGCGTGACATAGGGGCGTACAGCGGGAAAGGAGATAGTATTAGTAATAAGAGACACACACATTTTTGATTTTCACATGCTTCATTATTTCCGTATTTTTCTCCTTTTTGTCTTGTAAAATTTCCAGAGGAACTACGTGGCTAGGATACTATCACAAGTTTTCAGATTGTTTTGAATACTCAAAAAAAGCCCTACTAAATCAACCCCCCAAAATCCTTTGATCTTCCCTGTCACTTGAAATCCAGAGTACCCCCGCCCCCTCCTGGGCCATGGAACAGGCTACTCCTCAGTAAGTTGAAATTCCCATGTGGGCAACTTAATCTTAATTTGTGGGTTAACCAAAATTAGATATGATGGAGTTACCGGGTATAATACTGAGATTCAAAAGTCAAACGTTTCGAATGTCATACTTTTCAAATTGAATGAATTAGGCTCAGTACATAAAAAGTTCAATATTGAACTGGGTTTAAGTCTGCAAGGGCAAGCCAAATGGGGTCCTTAAAGTTCGAGCCCAGAGATCTATCTAGGGAACCAAAAGCCAGAGGCATTGAGACATATCTACCAAAATGTTACATAAACCCTGCCAGTGTTGTGATGGCTAAAATTGCAGTGTACGCCTTTTTACATACTTTGGCTACTTAAATTATCACATTAGCATCAGTGTTATTTTGACTTCTTAGTTGGGTGCCTTGTGAGCTGCTTTTTGTCTTGTTTATGTCTTTACACAAAGTCACGTTGGAAATCCTATCTGCTGTAATTCCTAATCAGCTTGAAGGGAGAATTATGTTATTTGTGACAGCAGCCTAAAAAGCAAAATAAAAAATGTAAAAAAATTAAAAATACAAACAAGACATTTTTAATAATTAATTATAATAAATTAATGATATTTGTTTTTCTAATTTATATTACTTTATATTCTTGTACCATTGAAGCTAGAACCACTTGCTTTAGAATGATCACTGAGTCACTGAGGAACATTACAAAATGAACCAAGTTTTGTCCTTTTAAGATTTTCTAGGATCTACATGTTAAGTCTAAGTTTTGAAATTTCAGGACAGAATTAAAAAGTCAAAACTTTGGTGGGCTAAAATTATATTATAAAGCACCTTTTCCAATAATTGGAAAGTTTTAATAATTTTTATAATAATTATTAAAACTTTTGGAGAGACTCATTTTCTATACTACACCTACCGGTATTCTATTCAGCCTGTTTAACTTTCAATCTCAAAATTTTACTGATGAAAAGCATTAGATTTCTCTCTGCAAAATCAGTGCTTTATCATTATCAAAGAAGTTCCATCAGAGAATGCCTTCAGTTCTGGATGAATTCTTTTGATAATTTAGCAAGTTCTTTTAAGAATCATTGTGACACAAATATTTTATGGTAAAAAGGGGTTATGGTAAAATACAACTATAAGGCATAAATTAGGGGCCAATGAAACAGCATTCAATATGACTTTTATTAAAAGTTTACAACAAAATGTAACAAGGTCCCATTCAAACCTAAGCAGATTATAATATTATTCATACCTCTCGTTCTTTAGTGATTTCTGTCCACTTTTCATCAGAAGCGATACGTGGAATAACATTTAACAGAAGTTTCTTGGCATTTGCAACATTGACCTTAAAAGTCTTTTTAACTGCTTCCACACTTACCTATTAAATAATAGGTAATAACAACAAATAATGTTTCAAAATTCTATATACCAGGCACAAAAACATTCATATCAAACTAAAGCTGAGGAAATATTGCCCCATGGCATTCTACAGAAACTTGGTTATAAGGTGGGGTATCATTTTAATGCTCAGAGGGCATGTATGGGCATTATATAGGAGAAATCCTGGATAATCTGGAAGAGTTGGCATAATATACATGTCATATTATGGAGAAGAATTGGGGGAATTAATCTGCAATCATGAACTAAAATAAATGAGAAGTTTAGGCCCCCTGCCCCTCGAAATCAAAGATGGGAAAATGGTGCATTTTGCCCATTGCACTGCTTCATTCTAATATGGGGGTGCAAAAAAAACATTGGGGGGTGGGGGGGGGGAAATGGGCTTAATTATAATGCCAAAGCAAATAATGGTGACCCATGTGGGAGACTGTGAGAATTGTACCTTGTCTGGGGGAGTTGACATGTAATAAGGGACTTTAAGATCCAACGACGCGGACGGCGACGAGAACGTCCGAAAAACAATAGGTTTTATAAGCAAAACAACAGCTTTGCACGTGCATCACACTTTTTTTGTACATTTCTTTCCCGTTTTTGCACGACTACGACGTGAAAATGCCTAATTTCGTGTTTTATGGAGGACATAAACAAGCAACGACGAAATTATATTTCTCTTTCTGAGCTTCGATATGGTCCCTTTAAATTCAGCTTCAGGAGGGTTCACCTACATTTGACAAAGTATTTAGGTACGAATAATCCTTATAAAGACCAAAAGAACGCAAATACACTTTTTTAAGCGACGTTCTCGTGGCGGTCACGTTGTTGGATCTTAAAGTCCCTATAATTATGGGAGTACCACAGTACCACAACCTTTTATTCCTCAGGAACAATAATCTGAATGGAGAACTTAGTTTCAGGGATAACAGAAGCATGGCTGGCACTACCAGACAAAACCTACCGGATCATGGTCATCTCTCCAGCAGTCATAGTCAGTTACCATAGAAATAGAGGCATAACAAAGACCAGCTTCGTTAGCAAGGACAACTTCTGGAACTGCTGTCATACCAATAATGTCTCCACCCCACATTTTAAACATTCTACTTTCAGCCTTGGATGAGAAGCGAGGGCCTTCAACAACAACCATTGTGCCTGATTCATGATGAGGCAAATTCAGTTCTTTGGCAACTTCAGTAAGAATCTAAAAACAATGGCCAAAGAATTTATTTTATCGTTTTCTAAATATGTTTCATCGTATTTCTTCCGATAATAGCCGGAGGTGATTACCCTTTTTTTTTGCACAAAAGGGGGGCTATTATTCAAGGGAGGCAACTATTTTGAATATTGCTCACTGGAAGTGATGCCCTAAATATAGTAAAATAATCACATCCAAAATTGGTTCCTTGGTTAATTTTCAATCATTATGTCAGTATCCTCCACATCAGAATTTGAATCTCAGTTGTCACTGATCAGTTTTGCTGCATCAGACTCCACTTCAGTTTTGTTTGTTATCCAAGATGTCAATTTTTAACTTGACAGGGAGGAGATAAAAGAAAGAGAAATGGGTGAGAGGGGCACGGTGGGAGGTGACTATTCGAGGGGCTAATATTTTAAATATTTCCGTCAAAGGGGGACAATTATTCAAGGCTGGTGATTATTTTAAATATTTCTGTCAAAGGGGAGCAATTATTCGAGGGAAGGCAATTATTTTAAATATTTTCATCAAAGGGGAGCGATTATTCAAGGGAGGCGATTGTTTTAAATATCTCTATCAAAGGGGAGCAATTATTTGAGAGAGGCCATTAATTGAGGCACGGCTACAATTTGAGAAGATATATGGTATTTTTGCAATAAAACTATTTTCTTATGACAAATCACAATGTATGGATAAACCAACAGATATAAAACCCTAAATGGAGCCAGTTTTCCCTGGCCAGCCTGTGTCTGAGATACAAAGGGACCAGATAGGAGAGATCGGATGTCATCACGTATGCAGCCACTTCAGTCTGTGTTTGATCACTTATCTCACCCTGACCAATGATGACAGTCAGATACCTGTTTGAACCATGTCACAGGCATTATATTTTAAAGACCTGTGACCAGGAGCGATTTGAAGCAAGAAAGGTCGTTTTTTCTTGGGAGTGTCTCAACATTTTTGCAACTGGTTGTAGCATGATCTCACCAGTTTTTTAAAGACCATGGTTGGTGGTTCGGCAGAGTTTCAACTCATGGCTGCCTGCCCAGCAGCCCAACACTCTTCCAATTGAGCTAACCTGGGAGAGGTCAACCATTTTTTATTTACAGTTGACTCCTGGTCCAGCAGACACCCTCAGTATACTGAGTTAGTGTTGTTAAAAGAGTTGAGATTCTATATTAGCGGGAGTTTATTTTGCTGTATTTATTTTTGCCAGAGATTTAGCTGTCCACATTAATAGGGAATAATTAAGTAACAGCAAGGTGTCTGCAAAGCTAGTTTACTAAACTCATCGCCAATATATGAGCTTGGGAACTGGTGCCTTAAAGGTTGGACTGGCCCCTGAGCACCTCAGGCATAGCAAGGAGGTATCCATGGCAACCCTGCAAGTGGGAACCACCCCTGCATGCAGCTGCCAACTGGCACTGTCACACTGAAGGAATTCAGTGGAAAATACTCACCTGATCCCATACTTACCAATGCACAGACTTCGATCCCCTCCCCCCCCCCACCCCACCTCTCCAAAAAAGGGGGAGGGAATGGCTGGGAGCAGGATCAATCTGCAAAGATTCGTTTAAACAACAGATCTGCAAAGATCAGCTCAAAAATGCCAGCATAAGATGCAAAGTAAGTGACAAGATAAGCAAAAGGCCCCTAAGGTCACCCCATGTACAGATCACGTACGTTTGAGAAGGAGACCACTGACCACATTGGCTTGCAATTTAACTTTGCCTAAATTACACTTAGCCACATTTAAATGTTAACACAAGTGCATAACAATGTTATTGCAATAGTGGAACTGTTTAGTTGAAAATAGGCCTTAATAGAAACTTGGAATTCTACAAACCTTTCTTGTGTGTGGGCAATATGGCTCATGCATCGCCATATGGCAAATTCCTTTAGGACTGCCTTGTTTACCATCATAAAATGTCGAAACCCTCTTGGTTGTCCGATCAATAAACTGATCAGGAAAAACTATATGGCCAGGTTCGTACTCCTCTTTCAAAGACCCACAGGCTGATGTCACAACAACATGAGTACAACCTTCCTCTTTCAGGGCATAGATATTAGCACGGTAATTGATATCTGTAGGCATAACATCATGTTTTCTTCCATGTCTGTAAAATACAAAGAAGTATGCTGGAAGTAGTGTCAGTGACAGAGAAGCCCAGGGGGAGTACTCTGGATTTCAAGTGATGGGGATGATTGAACGATTCTTTTGGGTAGGAAAATTTGGCAGGTTAATTTTTTTTGGGTAGCTTGATTGAGAAGTAGGGATTTTGGGGGGTATTATTCGTGTTATGTCATTTAATACTTTTTGGAAATTTCTAAGGCTCAGAAATCTAGCAGGGGATTTTTTGGGAGGTTAATTTAGGGTCTGGAATTTTTGGGGGGTTTTGTTGGAAGTCCTAGGGATTTTTTGGGGTTTTGATTTTTGCCCCCATTCAATCGTTGATCCCTGTCACTTGAAATCCAGAGAATCCCCCTTGGGCTGATAAGACACTTCCTGGATGTTACGTTTTTAACTCATCTCTACCCACATGTGAATATAATTCAATCAGCTTTCGGAATCAGCCTCACACAAAATCTTACAAAAAATACTATACAAATCTGCAGGGTATGTACTGTGTAATTGCAGGTATTCGTATTGATTAGGTTAAGTTGGATAAAAGCAAAAATTTAAGGAGCAAAGGGTTCAGGAGGAAAGATAGCAGCAAATTTATATAAGGGTAAGGTCAAATACCATTTATGTGATGGACACTGATGGAACTATAAAAGACAGTGTTTGACTATCAATGGGGTGTCTGTATGAAGTAGGTATGTTAATGACGTAAAAAAGTCAAATAAATCAACAGTTTATTAAGGATCAATAATAATAACAATAATATCAATAATAATTATTGCCATCTGGTTAGCTTTGGAAGAGCACCGGTCTGCTGAGTGGGAGGTCCCAGATTAAAAGCACAGCTATCAACAATCAGGGTCTTGAAATAACTGAGGCAGTGCTGCCTTAATTTGCAACGACATCTGCAAACAGCTAAACTTAGTCTAGTCTTCTTAGATAAGGATGAAAACTGTAGGTCCCAGTCACAGCACTTAATTCACTTATTTGGTTCTTATGGGAAGTTAAAGATCCCGTATCACTAGTCAAAAAGAGTAGGGCGACATAAGCCACGGTGGTGTGACCAACCTCTCCTGGGCTGGGTGGGTTACCTGTGTAAGGACACACTTAAATTGAAGCCCCGCTGTGTTGTGTGTTCTGCACCATATGATGGAAGAGATTACAAAAATACATAAATTACTGTAACTATGGAGTTGAAGTAGTGATAATAGACACTTCTATGTGCTTGGTAGATAGTTAAGGCACACTCACCTGGCTAACACAACACAATCAACTCCTTTTATTTTGCCAAGGATCAAAACATCAGATGGCTACAAGCAAAATAACCGTACATCAAAACTGTACCATGTGTATCCTCACCCTCCCATCCTCAGCTTCATATAACGAGGGTGACCCCAACAGGTTTTTCAGGATCCAAGATTTGGCCTTTTTGGAGCCCGGGATTGGGATTCTAAAGAAATATGGGAGGCAGTTTCGGGGGTACATTTATGGATGGGAACTGGCCATAATAGGATCCAGTTACACACAGGTCTCTCAGGGCCTTTGTCTCTTGTAGCCACATCATATTTTTAAAAGAAGTGTGTCATTTATGCTGTAGCATGTATTGCTCCCTGGGCAATACCTATGTTTATAAAACAGTTGTTAACTCACTTATCAAATACAGTGGAATTAAATTAACATACCTTTCCATATGGTGTTGTCACATGCTTTTCTTGCCTGTTTTCCAATAAATCAGGGTCACACATTCCACTTCCACCAATAATTCCAATCTATTAAAGGTGGATTTTCCATCAAAAAATCTGTCTCAAACCACATCTCCATACATGCCAAATACGACACCAATCTCCCTTTATTATATAGATACTGATGAAATACCAGGATTTTTCCTTTTACTAAAAAATCATATCTTCATCGCACACAGTGTGGCCAACCTCTCCTGAGTGCTGAAAGTGAGTGCTGAAAGTATCTCTCACTCGTTTGCTTCGCTCACTTGTGAGAGATACTTTCAGCACTCGAAGATAAAATTCGTATCCCCGCACAGCCATGTAATATCCTCTATGTCTCCTATACGAGTCGCTTTATCTCCGGGAAAAAATCATATTTTGAGCTTTTCTGTGCCTTAGTTTGAAATTTAACCCATTTTTAGGTCAAAACTTGAATTTTTCTTATAATGTCCCAAGTTTCTGGAGCGGGGGGGTGGGTGTGGGTCTAGAGAAAAAGAGAGAGTCTCCAGATTTTAGATCTCCAGAGGTTGGCATCTCTGCATCTCCTGGACCCTGATGGTGACCCATATGGAAGACCATGAGATTAGTGTCATTTTCGGGACACTCCTGGAAAATCCAGAGAGAGCTGGCATGTATGTGATAGGTGCAGTGCTTATAAAATTGTGAAGGATTAAAACAGTCAGGAATTGCTGGTTTGCACGTGACATCATGGTGACCAAGTTGGTGGTCAAGAACAAAAGCATTCCTGTCCTCTGGGAACTTTAATAATCCCATTTTCATGTAAATTCTTGGGAGAAAAAAGCCGCCTTGTCATGTGGTTGCAAACTGAAAATAAGCTAAATTTTGGGTAGACTTTCATGTACCGGACTAAGATGGCGGAGGGCAAAAGAACCATTGTTATTCTGATTAGGGTTAGGAAACAGGGTTTTGTTATGTTCCCTTTGCTCTTTTGTTTTATGGACGTTAATTATTTCAGATCCGATATATGAAACAACTCCCCAACTAGTGCAATACCTTTTTTTGGTTTTTAGCAACCAGATGAATGTAATCCAGTGATAGTAACAATATGATTCATGCACCTTGTTATTTATTTAAGAGAGAGACTGACTCGACCTCATCATTGACATTTAGAACAGACTGCAATTGAATTGGGCTAGCTATATACAAGGCGTCATTGACACAAAACTGAATACGAATATTCAAGCCACTAAAACTGTAACCAACAACGTAAAGTGCTTTCTTTAAGGTATAAATGTTAATAAAAGTATTACAAAAGTTTACCTTTACCTTAATCTTCCCTGGCATGATTTTAATAGTACCGGTTCCACGTGTTGTTTGCGTAAAACACCTCCCGGGAGCGAAAAATTACAAGGCGTTCTCTCCAGTAACCGAGTGTTATAGATGTTAGATTGGGAGCCTGGATTCTACACAACAACGCAGCAAAAAATTAGAGCAAAAAATGGCTGCTATCGGAGGGCTGGAGGTGCGTGATTTTGTGATGTTTCTTCTCGTGATTTTGCCTTCTGCTTCAACGAAAGCTAATTTGAATGAGCAAAGGAATGTTTTAATCATAATCGGAGACGATGCAGGCTTCGAATCTCAGGTGTACAATAACACTGTATGCAAAACGCCTAATCTAAACAAACTGGCCAAGAGAAGTGTCATTTTTAGGAACGCTTTTACCTCTGTGAGTAGCTGTTCCCCAAGCAGGTCAGCCATATTAACAGGTGAACTCTTGAACAGTAGCGAATGCGAAACTTTAATGTATCATAGACATAGGCGGGGGTACTTTTGAAAATGGGGATGTGGCCCGCTGGCACCGCGGAGCCCTTAGCTGAATTTTGCTACCCTAGACTAGACTAAGCTGCCAAAATTCCTCCATATCCTAGAGTCACTATTTTCCAGAAACTACTAAGATTGATGCTTTATATATCTTTGCAATTAAAATGAGTTGCAGGAAATGTGAATGTGCCGATTTCAGTGTCAATTCCTGGTTTCCCAAGTGTAGACTAAAATTTTCAAGCAGTTGATCAGTTTCCTGAAAAATGATGGACCATTCTAGACCCAACATGCAAACTCTCTGATTTTAATACTCTACACCAGACTGAACTGCTTAACGACCCAGTGGCAGATCCAGACCTTCAGATGAGGGGGGAGGGGGGGGGGGGGTCTCCAATTTTTTTTCAGCCCTTTGGGTCTCAGTTTGGTCTAAAAATAAGGGTGGGCCCCTCCCTTAGAATTGCCACTGCAACCATACCCTAAACAGTGGTACATACCTAAATAGCCCATGTATGGCGGTACCCCTTGGACCTATACACCACTTACCCCACCCCACCCCACCCCAAACCTTGTTTGTTGATCCAACAGGAACAGCCAAAATAAAACTCATAATCTCCTTCACAACTGCAATTCTCAGCCCAAAGAAACTTGGCAAGTGCACTTTTATCCTGGCTGTCAAGGAGAATACTTGTACCAAACTCATCACTACAGAAAAAAGTACTTTTACAGTCAAACCCGGAAAACTGTGAACACCAGAAATATTTCTGGAATGTTATTGTGTTGCAAGGGAAAAGCCAATCAGGCATGAGAAAACTAAACCACAAGCAAGAATGTTAAAATAAATTAATTTGTGGTTTTGTGGCCAGTTTGTATGTCCTGATCTTCACCATGATTGGTCATAACACAACAAACATTCCTGAGATATTTCAAGTGTTCACAGTTTTCCCGGTCGCACTGTCACTTGGGGCGGGTGCTTTGCTAGCTTTAGGCATTCAAATGTGGACCCTGTTATGAGAAAAAAATATGTTCAAAAGGATGCCCTGTTCTAGAAACAGGCTGATTTTCAGTACCCTGTTAAGTTCGTTTTAGAACATTCTTGCTCCAGAGCCTTCAACATTCAAATTATTATACCCCGATTTAGGATTTTGAATTCATGATCCCATTGGGCAGCCTTCACCCTTAGCTAATATCTTCACAACATGTATATTGAGGGAGTTTAATCCTGACCCTGTTTTTGGAGTTTTAATGACACAGCATTGGATTAATTTTAGTCAAATTGGGGTTAATTGTACCCATAAGTCTGGGAAGATCGAAGGAGACTCTGCAAGCACTCAGCAGGGTAGGTTAATTGAGGTACTACCCATTTATTTTACTTTATAGTGGGTGAAGAATAAAATGTTTGTTATACCAAGTGTTGATATATCAAGGCTTCATTGTACTTAAATTGTGAGCTTGAGTGCCAAAGTGATTCTCTTCAAGGTCTGCCACAGCACCAGAATGGAATGTATGGACTTCATCAAGATGTTCATCACTTCAACACATTTGATGAAGTCAGGAGTTTGCCACTGTTATTGGAGAAGGCAAATGTGCGAACTGGAATCATAGGCAAGAAACATGTGGGCCCTGAATCAGTGAGTCCTTCTTTTCATTAATTTTATTCCTGTTTACAATCAAGTTTTTAAGATTAATGTAGATGTTCTGAAGGTATCCTGGCAAATATTGCTCAAAAGACATCTTGATCAATTCTATGTATGTTTTTTTAAAATTTATAGTTATCATATTTATTCAAATAAGTGCCCAACCTCAAATTAGTGCCCACCTCGAATATATATAAGTGCCCATCCTAAAGGCAGAAAAAGTCAATAAGCATCCAGCCTCAAATAAGGAACAAGTGGGCAGGGAATAAGACTGCTAGGGATTTCTTTTGGTTCCAATTTTTTTTCTTTTTTCCTATGAAAGTAACTAGGGGCTATGTTCTTAGTAGCTGGGGGAAATCCCAGGTCCCCTCCTCTTAATGACACCCCTGGCTGTAGCTAATTACACGTGGCCTATTACAGCTTGGCTCACTTGATGTTATGGCTGATCAAATTAGAAATTTTAAAACAATACAAATTTTTTGTGAGATGTTATGGATGAATCTGCATTTGTTACGCTTAAGGCTGCATTAAAATCTTAATGAAAGCCCTGGTATGGGTTAGGAGGGGATGAATGCACACACCTAAGAAACCCTACCACCCCGGCCCACCCCCTTCCACTGACTTGTTCTCATTAATAGTAAAATTAATCTGTTTGCAGGTGTATCCTTTTGACTTCTCATACACAGAAGAAGATCACCATTCCATTCTTCAAGTTGGTCGTAACATCACATATATAAAGGAATTGATGCGGAAGTTTCTTCAGGGATCCCTGGAAGACAAGCGACCATTCTTTCTTTACATTGGTTTCCATGACCCTCATCGATGTGGCCACACCCATCCTGAATATGGTAATGTCTCTGATCTGCTTTGTCAGTGTGTTCCACTGTAGAGAAACAGAAAGTGTCAGTTATTTAAATGAAGTCTACCTTAATTAAGCCACGGTTTGAGAAATCATGGGATCTGCAGATATCTTACTTTTAATACAGGGTTAATTTCAGAAAATATTTGCTTTTTCAGTCTTGAAATTGTTCACAATAGATGGACAAACTGAAAATAGCTTAGAATGCATTTTTGTTAAACATTGGCTAAACTCCATTTAAATAACTGGCCCAAAATGTTTATGTTCAACCACTGCCAGGAGTATACATGTGAACGCTATGTGAAAACCAGGTGAAAAATTGGCCCATTTTCTCATGTTTTTCACATACTTTTCACATGCATTTGACATGCATCACATTGATGTGAAATTTTGTGTTGTGAAATAGATGTGAAAAGGGTGTGAAATGATGTCAACCTTTTCAGACTTAATTTTTGCATACATTTCACTCAGGGTTTCACATGTTAATTCTCAGTGAAACATGAACAGTCAAAAGAAAAACAGTCAGTACAGTGTAGGGATGATATGACATTTTTGCTCTTTTGGAGACAAAAACTGAATGCCAGTTGTTATGAATAGGTCCAAAAAAGCAGATCCTGTTGGTGTAAGACACTAATTTAAAAGTGAAAGTGACATGATGAAAAATATGCATGGCCAGATCTGACTGAAAACTCCATGGTGTCAAATGACCGCCATGAGTGACTAGCACTTGATAGCATCACATAAAAGTTCTGTTAGAAATGGTCAAGAAATGGTATCATAAAGTGATCATTTGACATAGGCACTAGTGGAGAAAAGTTGTCTAAGGGGGTGTTTACATGACACAGCGGCGACTTTCGCTCCAGGGTGAGTTCACTCCGGTTCCCTCTCATGGCTCTACATTTGTTTACATGATACCACCACAGAATGTCATGCCGGCTCGAGTCACCCCGGCGCGAGTTCACCCTGGTTGTTGTACCGGGGCGAGAATTTCACTCCAGTACGAAATCTCGCAATGGTATCATGTAAACGCGAAACAACCACACATTTCGGTGTGAAATCGGTCTGCTGGTAGACTGGAAAGGGTAGGGCATACGTAATGTTTGCGATTTTGAATGTTACGTGTATTTTATCGGTGTGAAGTGTACCTTCAAAGAACGAGATATGAAATGACCCAGTTGTAATGTAAACACGATATGAAATAAATAAAGTCATCCCGGTATGAAAGTTGCCCCGGTGCGAGTTTTCTCATGTAAACACCCCCTAAGACTCAAGGCTCTTCTCTTATTATTTTCCAGGGAATTTTTGTGAGAAGTTTGGAAATGGAGAAACTGGCATGGGGCTTATACCAGACTGGAAACCTGTTCTTTACTCCCCCGAGGAAGTGATTGTTCCTTATTTTGTTCAGGACACGCCTGCTGCCAGACAAGACATTGCTGCACAATACACTACAATCAGTCGTCTTGACCAAGGCATAGGATTAATCTTAAATGAACTACAGCAAGCAGGCTTTGAGGACAACACACTAGTTCTTTACAGTTCTGACAATGGGATTCCCTTTCCAACTGGACGTACTAATCTTTTTGATCCAGGGATGGCAGAGCCTTATCTTGTGTCATCACCATGCGCTCCTGGACGCTGGGGTGATATCAGTGAAGCTACAGTGAGTCTCTTGGATATAGTACCGACTGTCCTGGACTGGTTTGATATTGATTACCCCACGTACAAAATCTTGGGCAATAATGTACAGCTGACAGGAAAATCATTATTACCAGTGTTACAGCAGGAACCAAAAACTGGATGGGACACTGTGTTTGCTAGTCACAACTTGCACGAAGTCACAATGTATTATCCAATGAGAGTCATTAGAAATGGAACTTTCAAACTGATTCACAATCTAAATTACAAGATGCCATTTCCCATTGATCAGGACTTCTTTGTGTCACCGACATATCAAGATCTTTTGAATCGAACAGAGGAGGGAAAACCCACCAAATGGTTTCGTACATTGCATCAGTATTATTATCGTGACCAGTGGGAATTATACAACATCAAAAGTGATCCCAAGGAGCTGAAAAACCTGATCAGAAATCCTGCTTTTCAGGATGTGTTTAAGGAGTTGTTTGACAAACTGACAGCTTGGCAAAATCTAACAAGTGACCCGTGGATCTGCTCGCCTGGCAGCGTGCTTGAAAACAGAGGACGATATCCAAGATCTGGGGTATGCCTTTCTATGGACAATGATGTGTAAGAATAATAAATTACAGTGGAACCCTGTTAATACAGTCACCAAAGGTCAAAACAGTTTGGCCATATATCAGGGTGGCGGTATTACTGGGGTAGGCTCAAATGTTATGACATAAGTAATGGTAACAGGACTGAGTGGAGTCCAATTCGGTCTGTAATCATATGAGTGATTAACAAAATCGGACGACCGCGTAGCGGGAGTCCAATTTGTTTAATCACGAGTATGATTACAGACCGAATTGGACAACACAACGTTCTGTTACCAATTAATCATAACTTTAACAAAATTTGTAATATAGTAGGCTATTTTTGGAATCAAAACACAAGAAATTCGACATTTTGTTTTGCTAGCAGTGAAAAAAAAAAGCCATTTAAGCGCGCGCGTGATGGCACGTACTGTCCAATTACTTAGGCATGACGCGTTCTGTCCTATAAAACTGTCCAATTAAGGCTGAAATCGGGGCAGTTGATAGCCAATCAGATTTGAGAATTTTGTTATAGTTATGATTAGAACCTTAATGACAAAGAAACCATACTTTGCATTCACTTTTTGTTAAACAACTGATTTCTTTCATAAACAACCAGACTGTGGATATCCTGTACAGTAATTATTATAAAACCTACTTGAAACTTTCCTTCAGTACATGAAACTCTTTTAAGTCTAAGAACGGGCTTAGCTTACTTCATCAATGAAATTGACGTGTCATAGCTGGCATTTTAATTTTCTAAATTTCGAACGAGTTGCTGTATAAACGGGGAGAAATTATAAAAGATTCTACTGTTTGGAATGTTAAAATGTGACCGTATTAACGGTAGCCTCCCCACAGACATCCCATGGGGTTCGTTCGTCATAAATTCATTTGAAGAAATGAATGCGCGACAGATGAACCCCATGGGACATTGCGGGGAGGCTATGTTAACAGGTGACCGCATTAACAAGGGTTTTTAACAAGAAAATGTCTGGCCATTTTGCAGGGCCTAAAAAAAATGGCCTTAATAATGAGGTGACCTTATTACTGAGGTGGCCGTAAGGTGGGGTTCCACTGTAATTTAATTTATTAGGAAAATAATCATAATGAATAAAAAGTCCAGTGAATCACTTCGACACTCAGGGTTTCCACTGGTAGTGACAAATCAGGGAAAAACAAGAATTTTTTAAGGTTAGGGAAAAGTCAGGGAATACTTTGAAGAGCCATAGAGGAACATTGATGGTCTACAATGCAAAGGCAAAGCCTGAAGTGAGTGAGAAGTGAGAAGCACTAGACACGCACAATGGGGAAAGGCGTGGTGTCTGATGCTCCTCGCTCACTTCATGCTTGCCTTCACATGCCGATGAAAAAACAATGCCTGTTATGCAGGCTAGCAAACTTGAATTACTTTTTAATATATTAGTCAACTAATGCAATGTCAGTGAAAAGTCAGGGAATTTTTAAGTGGCAACTCTGAATACTGTTGCGTGGTTGCAGTTTAGGTATGTGATAACTGAGAAATGATGGATCGAAATGCTGCCATTTATACTAAATAAATATATAATTGTGCTTACAGTGTAATAGAATTTTAGTTACCGTTGTTGCTACAAATGGTGTATTACCATGAAAATTAAAAAATCCTGAAATGGATTCGTCAGTGAGACAGCACCAATGGCAAGAAGCATAAAAAAAACATGGCAGATCACAAATTAGATTTTTATGTGAAAACTACTTGCCAAGTATATAGATATATATTTTCAGATGCATACCCAAAAAATGCACAGATCATGATATTTTGAAATTTTATTTTTTGATAATGTTGATGTAATGAAGATTTCCTGCTTTAGATTCCAAATCTCTTGTTGGAATTTGAAAAAGAAAGAAAAAAAAAAACCAAACAAACAATAAGGGTCCAAGAATTTTCCCAAAAAGACACACCCTAAACTTGGGTGACACTGCCCTTTTAAATGTATGACAAATTAAATAAGAGGAAAAAAAATAAAATCATAAAAAACTTTAAAACTGTAGTCATTTTTCCTGTCTTACTGTCAATATCAATAACATTAGCTTTCTCTGTCTTGATTCTTAGCCAATGAAAATCAACGACGAAGAGTGCTTTCACAAACTCATTGATGGGTTTTATTTTCATGCAGTTTTCAAAATATTCCACTGCTATTAAATCAATGTCATTTATCCCAAGAATAAACATCATAAAATGGACCATGGCAATTGTTCATTAGCCTTATGTTCCATTTGTTATCTACAGGATTGAACAAAAGTAATGGACTACAGGAAAAAATAGAGCATAGCTACTAATCTTTTTTTACATCTTGAAGCAAACATGGAATCAAACAAACCTGATATATATATATTTTTTTTATAAATGCCTGGTTTTATAAGCGTCTGCATTACTTGATCAATACCAATGGCACTTTAATATCCTCACAACAAGCGAAAAATTGGTAGAAAGTTATTCTTGCTTAGCAAAATATTTTTTGCTATTTTTAGGCTAATGTCTTATTTGTACATGTTGTCAAGTGTTTCCTACTTGACCTCCCAAGTATCAGACAGAAAATTTGCAAAAGTTAACTCTTCCACTGCTAATGATACCAAAGAAAGAATTCACTAAAAATTTTTTTTGTCAAATCCTAAGGAAAAAAAATTCTACCATGTGAAAGTCCTGTTAAAGAGGTTTCCTTTGAATTGTAAAACCGTAGAATTTTGTGCATGCATTTGAAAGTTAACAAATGAAGTAATCTTGCCATAACTTCATCTTGGTAAGTTGACATTTGGAAAGGGTTCTGCTTTACTTTATTTTCAAACTCAGCAGATACCTGCCATGATCTTAATGAAAGGAAACAAAATTTGGATGTTGTTTACTTCTGCTTAAGATACTTTCCGATGGCATGTCATTCATTAGATCTTGTGCAGAATTGAATGGCAATATTTGAAATGGTTGTACATAACCCCAGATGATTTTTCAAAACAAGGTGGCACTACATTTTCGGAGGCTATCATTGGGGTCAATTATTTAATTGTGTTCTGACACAGTTAAAGTGGATTTGAAATAAATGCTCTTATGGGATTTCAGCTTGTTTACATTAAACCTTAGCGGATGTTTTGATTGCCATGGGATTAATTTTCCAATAGCCTCTTGTAGGACATTACAAAACTGACCCTTTTAAAACACCATCTCTGTAAATAATTTTTTTAGGTGTGGTTTCCTCATTTGTCAGTTACATAGCCAGAACATCAAGCTATGCATTGCAAAATGTTGACCCAAGGAATTTTTCAAATACAGGCAGGAAATTTTTATCCTGTCATTAAGGATGTTGTACATGATTAATAAAGCCCCAACCTTAATAACAAGGACTGTCTGTTTGCTATTTGAAGGTACTTAATTATTGCCAAAAATAAAATACCAGTAACTAAACAACTAAATTTTCCCGTTTAGATCCACATGTTCTGCTCTTTTTCCCTGTTCCATTTTTTGATTTTTTTTTTTCACTAATTTCACAGTATGGTTTGATTGTGTTAAGACTACAGCAATATTATTCAAGGCAAAAAACAAAAATTTAACATTATTATTTACCTTTACCTAAACTAAGTTATGAAGACACTTTTTTGGGTAGTGAAAAACATTTTAAATACTTGGAAAAAAATATCATGATACTGTCATCCAAAAGAAAGCTATTTATTTTTCAGTATAATTTAAATTTATATTTCCTGATTTTTCAGCACTCGTATAGATGAAGGGCTTAATACCCCCTTCTTTGGCACCTGCCTACAGTTTATATCAACAATCATTTAAAATAGAGTGACAACTCACAGACACATGAAAGTCTGATTCAATGCACATCTACTCATCTCTGACAGCTAAAAGGTAAAAACAAAAATGGGCCAAAATTAAAACAAGGAAATGTTGTTAGGAATGAAAACAGCATCTTATGCCTCAGTTTCCGACCATTTTTGTATGCTTCAACAAACTGCATAAATTGCCACTGGGCATTATGCACAAACATTTTAAAAAAATATCGACATCCATGAAGATGTCTATTTTGTTTTAGCTCAAACTAGAAACCAGCTATACCATCCTCAACTTAAAAAAATAACCCCAAAATTGAGAAAGTACATCAAGGCAAAGTGAAAACCTCCTGCATATGAAAATATATTTAACACATTTTTAATGCACACATTTTCTTTTGAGAATTTCTTTCACTAACAGCTCAAGAGATGTCTTTTTTTATAATTATTTTTTTGTATAAATTTATTAGGAAACTGAGGCTCGCATCTCTTATCCTCACAGAGCATTTTGTGTTGTTCACTTGAATTTCCCTGTAGGATCAGTGTTGGTGCAGCAAACAAAAGAGAATGTTTTACTATTTCTGAATCTCATAGCAGGAAGAGAATATTACTTCTTTGACACTAACAAGTGTATTGTTATCACAAAGGTAGATTTACCAAAACAAAATCAAAGGGATTTTGGGCTGCATTCTACAGGAAAGCTATCACACAAATCTCTCATTTTAATCTCTTTCATTGGTAATAGTGATAGGGTCGAGCTTTAGATCAAAGAAAATTCACACTTTATGAATATTTAATTCAAAAACTCCTAAACAGGAAGACAGTCAATTTGAGACAAAGGTTATTTTTCACACCAAAATATTCGAGCACTGAATATTTTAGATATTTTAAGAATAAATTTCATTCGGTCTTTCTAATAGACTAATGCCTTGAATAAATTCAAAAGGAACCTGAAAACCTTCACACATTTGGTGCCACAATTACTACACTGCAAGCAATTACATTGTAAGATGAAAATTTTCATAACAATAATTTTTCAGAAGTCAATTAAATAGGTGAAAGGAGAATTTCACCTCTTACTTATTGGGTCTGTTGCTAGCCTACATTTGTTTCAAGCTAGAATGATTGGAAATCAAAAATTAGTTCAGAAAATTGCCCTATATTTTAACAATTTGAAAAAGAAGAAAATGAGAACTGCAATTTAAGTTTCATTTCTGATCTTCCTCTTCAAAATATCAGTGTGTGAGATTACAAAAAGACAAAATTTACATTTTTTTTATTCTGAGGCAGATGTTTGATGTTTGGCAATAATATAAACTACATGGATAGAAAAGTTTTGCTTGAATTCACTTTATTACATGCTTATTTTTGTCCGAGTGTTCTTAAAATCTAAATTTAACAATATATAATTCTAATATAAAAGTGATGTTTTATGTGAGTGAAAGGAATATTTGGCACAATTTGTTAGTTGGTTATGAACACAGCACAGCAAGAGTTCACTTCACAGTTAAATTCAATGCTTAAAACAGAATTACATGATGGATTTAAATTAAAAAATTCTTTCGGAGAAAAACAGTGCTGGGATCACTGCTTTAAAATGATTAGGATACAATAGTTGTAACAAACCTTTTTGGTAGAAACGATGAAGGAAAAGCAAAACATAGGAGAATTAATTTTGGATATCTTGGAATTTGTTGATTCCAAATTGCATTGCTTTAGTGAAGTGGAAATATAAACAAAATAAAAAGCACATTTTTGTTGCTTTTATGCCATAAATATTCATACACCTTATCTTATCTGTGAAGAATTCTTTTGCCTACACACCTACATAACACAAAAATGGACATTTGAGCAAGTTGCACACTATCTTTCTGAATTTTTTTTCAAGCAACACCTTATGACCTAGTTGAAATTATAGCCAAATCTACAATCTTCATGAGCTAAAGATCCTAAAGGATAAAAGTAACATAAAACGAAAGGATTTTTAATACAAAATACTCAGGAAAAACAGGATTTGAATATAGATGAAAATTATCATCGCTTTAAAACATATACATAAAGTTTTTTTTCGTCAGTGACCTGCTGAGTTTTAGGAAAGTTTATACTGGATATCACATAACATCAAACATGTATAAACCAACTTCGGAAATATATTGCTTCGCTAAAATGTGGCAGGCATATTGACTATGAAAGTGAAATGGGCACAAACCAACTAATTGACAGACACCAGCTGTTTTTTTTTTTTCAGTGTCCATGTTTTAGTTCCTTTAAAATCATTTATTGATTGAAATATGTCTAGACCAAACATTTGTCAAATTGTAAACTGGCTGGCCAATAAAGCTCTTAGTTTAACACTTTGCATTCTGACAGTTTAGAGCCCCAAGATGGAATAAAAAATATTGCTTTTGAGGAAGGATTCTGTACCCACTGGTATTCACTACTCTCATAGATGAAAATTGACCATTATATTAAAAAATATAATTGAGATTCTGTGGTTACTGTTGAAAATTCCATACCTCTAAGCATCTTGAACACGTGTTCTACCAAGTCAGATTTGTTTTATGAGCACAAAATAACTGACATCTACCAAAAAGTTTAATTTTCCTGGCAATCTTATTAGCTGCCGTTGAATTTCCAACAATCCTTGCACTTGAAATGCAGTCTAAATATTGTTACTGTAAAACTGCCCTTACCATAATAATTTTTCTTACCAAAATATGTACTAATAAACTTGAAAAACAGCAGTTGCTCATAAGTTTATAGAGTTGACTCAAAAGTTTCATTTACTTCAAAACTGGTGTGATTTAGTCCAAACAAGATCCTAATGGAAGTGGATTTCTAAATCTAGCAAAATGATGTTTTAAAAATTCTTGGTCAAGAAACCCTATTTTTGTTGGGAATGTCCTCAAACTTATTAATGATTTAAATTTTCCATTTTGTTTCTCTCTACAACTTGTAAGACTTCAACAAACTCAAAAGATGTGTAATAAAGCCTTTGTGTAATCCATTTTTTTTATCATCTCAAAGGTTATATGCATGTTCTAATATTTATGGTTGAACATTTGAAAGGGTTGTCAAATAGCATCTTTTTTGTCATAAAAATCTCTATAGGGATGCATTAAGGGATAAATATAAAGTACAACACAACATCTTGCTAATGGTTAAAAATATTTCTCAATCACTCTCTTCTCTGAATTTCCTTCATTTACTAGGGCAGACAATTTCTATTAAGATTTTCCTCACCTAAATATTTATTGGTTTTTATTCTCAGCAGCAATTTGGAAGGAAAGTAATTCACACAATAAAGCTGTAATTTTAATGAAATTTCTTTTTTGGCCAATCAGAAGCACATATCTGAACAGACCTAACCCTATACCATAATGCCAAAATAGATTCATTAACTTCATTTTCTTTCTTTTCTGGCCCAAAAACTGGACCTCACAACACCTGTAATATTTCAATGAAATAAACCTTCTTTTAGCCCAGCAGCTGTTTTGAAGAAATAATTTCCCTGGACAAAGGTTTGGTCTCAGCCTTCACCAAGCACATCAAACCAAAATCAGGCCAACAGAAATATTCCTTAGGTCCATAAAATATTAAATTAAGGAAAAAATAAACTCAATCAGGCGTGTCAAACGTAATCTTTGATCGCCTAAGCGATAAAGCTTGTGGCTAGTGTATTCATCAATTTTTAAAGACGTTGTTACCTCAATCATATTCCTGAATCTTGGGTCTTTTTTTCCAACCAGGATTTCGGCGTTTTCCTCCTCTGAATCACTGTTTGCAATCCCTCTCAATTAAAAAATCTCCCTTCTTGATATTTTGCACAAAAACTACGGCCTTAATTAGGAAACTGCGAAAATAAACAGAGAAGCGAAAGTAAATTGAACTCCAATAGCTATATGTAGCTGTCTAGCTAGGAGTTGTATAAACGGAGAAATTTGTTGAAGTGGGTTTACTCTGTTACATTCTAAATATTTATCCCTTGGGCACGATAAAAAAGATGAGAAAAAGAAATTATGGAATGAAAAATAAGTAAAGTAAATAGAGTTTTCCCCAAGGAAACTGACAATTAAAATATTCGACACAAAGTGAAATCAATAATTATTGATCAAACGAATGATTCTCGAATGTTATCTACTGAATTTTTTCCCAATCATCGACATTTTGAACAAATGAAATTAGTAATTTTATCCGTCTTCTTCGACTGTCTTTTATAATGGCTCTCGGAGGGGGAAATGAGTTCAAACAGAGCAGAAAACATTACGATCAAAACAACTCAAAACAACAACAAAAATTACCAACACAGATATACACTGAAGAAAAATTTAATGAAAGAAAAAACGAAGGTGGAAACCTGCTCGATCCTTTGAGGAAAGAGCGAAAATCCGCCAACAAATCAACAATATACATTAAAGTAAATAATAAAGATTGAACAAAAAGAAATCGTGAACGACGACTATTATACCAAGCTGTCAAACAAATGGGAACAGGGTTCTCACAAAAAAAGTTCGATACTCTGAAGAGAAATAAAGCTCGAATTACCAAACAAACACTTTAGTTTTAAACGTACAGATCTGGCCTAAACTAAAACGAAGAAATCGTTAAAAGCCAGCTGATCTTCGAGAATTCCGGTATACCGTGAACAGACATACTTATATTTACCTTTGTAATTAACACACAGCGTCAAAGTAAAATCTAAATTTTTAAACTATTTTCAACAGTAGAAAACCGTTCGCCGGCCGGCAAAAATCGTTTTTTTTCGTCACTAAACTAAGTTTAAAGATGAAACAGAAACCTTTGAAATTTTTACTTAAAAGGGGAGAAATATCAAAATTTTGTCAGTAGCAGCTTGACGTGAACGGAAGGGCGAGGGGTCGACTCGCCATCTTTTCTTGGCACTCGGTGATCGATGAATGTTCCTCGCAGATTTCAATTCAAGTTTTCTCTAAGAGCCTGAATATCATTGCTTCTTAACGCTTGGCGTTTTAAATGATACTTGAAGAGGGGGTTTGTCCTCGTGCCCGGCAATCCGATGACCGTTGAGTCCTGAGATCGCTTGTTGAGCATCATCGTAATTTTGCATGTTAACGAAGCCGAAGTTTTGGCCCTTCTTGACTCTGACATCGGAAATCGCGCCGTATTTTGCGAACAGTTTGTACAAAAGCTTCTCTGGATCAATTTTAGCTGTCCCTGTGTCATCTTTATCCGAAGGCAAACCATACACAAATACACAGTAACTACCCGGAACGAGTGCATTCGGCGTAAAAGTGTTGTTGTTTGGGCTCTGCAAAAACGTGAGAGGTGAGTAGCGAAAGTTCGCGCCTTGGTGATAGAGAGGTCCTACCCCGCTGGCAGTGAATGGCGATCTTACATTTCCACGAATTTGTGGAGGTGTTAGGCTAAGCGGTGACTGAAAAGCAAACGGAATCTGAGGCTTGTTGCTTGGAGGATTGGCGAACTTTACCGTCAGTTTTGAAGATTCTGCGGGACTTTCACCCGGTAACTGTGCTCCATTCAGAGCGTCGATCGCAGCTTGTGCCTGAGAGCGCTTGTCAAAGCGGACGAAACCAGCGCCACGACTCAGGGAATTTTCGTCTTTAAGTACTTTCGATGTTATAATCTCGCCGTATTTCTCAAAGAGCATCTCTAGCTGTTGCTCATTCATTGTCTTTGGCAGTCCACTAATGTACAGATTGGCATTTTTTATGTCATCGGACGACGGACGGGCAAAGCTAACTTTGATGTTTTTGCTCTGAACTCGCAGCCTGTTCAACTCCCGCACCGCTTTGGAAGCGTGCTCCGGGTCGGCATAATTTACGAACGCGTAGCCAAGGCTGTTCCCAGACACTTTGTCCCGAACTAGTTTCAACTGCGAAACGGTGCCAAATTCTTCAAACAGGGTTCTGAGTTCCCCTTCCTTCATTGTAGGCGGTAGATAGTTGATGATCAAGTTCGTCTTGGAATGGTGACCATTTTCAGTACCATTTTCCATAGAATCGCCGTTGATTTGCACGGGAGCTGCACTGTCATTCATCTTGTCCAACATTAAGAACGGTATTAAAGCAAGAGGAAAACTCTTGGAAAAGATAACGAATAAATTATAGGGTCACCAAATGAACTCGATCGTCTCGAAGATCAACCGAACGTCAAAAATTCGAATGGGAAATGAACTGTCAGAGATGGCGGCAAAACTTATTTATGTTCCACGTGGTTAGCCCTATGACTAATTTCTCATTTCAATGCTATACCCTCTACGAACAATAACAAAGTACCAACCAGGTGTGGGTGAGTAATTGCCTTTCGATCAGCGTTGTTTTTCAGATCTTTCTGGCGCTAGCTTATCTTGATGACCATTTGCTAAACGTTTTTTCGTCTAATTAAGTTAAAGGGATATTTCAGTGTTTTATCTTCGTCGACAGGAACCTCAGTCTGCCGTTGTTTACAAAATGTAATAGGGTGGGGTAGGGGTAGAAACTTGACGGCGGCTGAAACAAAGGACCGGAAAATCGGAAATTGCACCTGAATTTTGCGTGGTTGAAATCCTTCAAGCGGATAAATATGTCTGATCTCCAGCTAAAAGGATTATTCTAACACATTTTAGCTGTATAAATTTCATTTGAAGGCTTTAAAAACTGCAGAAATTGCGGTAAAATGCTTTGACAGATGAGTAGGGCCTGTGCAAATTTTACAGAAATGTACATTGTTTATGCCGGGTGAAGTGCTTCGATTTTTATGTACTCATTTTGGTGGATGCGGATTAATTGTACATATTCATTCCATTGTTTAGTTTGTCAAATTAAGGTGAAAGCGTCGCTTTGTTGTTTTGCTTTACACTTCTCCATTTGACGTCTCGGCGCCTCGGGCAAGAAAAGAAAACCCGTTGGGTTTGGACAATATTGATATTCCAATTTTGATGTGGAAAATCATTCCACCTCGTTCATTTCCGTTGTTTATCCATTGGTTTAGGATCTCAGTCTCAGTTTCTCGTCATTTTCAAATGTCGTCAAATACAGGAAACTGTCAGCGTTGTCGCTATGGTGTTTTAGTTTGTGATAATCAGGAAAAATGGGGTGGTGTACGTGGCATAGGAAAGCGATTTATTGACGCCTTCGGAAGTGAGAGCGATCCCGATCAAGAAGAATGGCATATCTTTTCCGCAGTCGATGGCGAGCTGCCTTCGGAAAATGATTTGGATACTTTTAATGGCTTCTTCATCTCGGGAAGTCCTCGATCTGCTAACGATAACCTTAAGTGGATCAATGATTTGAAGAATTTTATCTCTTCAGCGGCTAAAAGCCCCTCGAAGGCTCGTGTCGTGGGCGTCTGTTTCGGTCATCAACTCATTGGTGCCGCTCTTGGAGGTAAAGTAACCGCTAATCCATCGAAGAAATTCGTTTTACAGAGCGAGGAGATCAAACCGGTCGAAGGTTTTCAAGGAAATGAAGCTTTCAGAGAGCTTATCGACAGCCGTGATTCTCTACGACTGCTTGAGTGTCATGGAGATTGCGTTGCATCCCTCCCCACTGGGGCTAAAAGTTTGGCGAGCTCTGCAACCTGCCAACACGAAATGATTCAGTTTGCAGAAAATATATTTGGAATTCAAGCTCATCCAGAATATACTGTGCAAGATTACAAAGAATTGTTAATTCCCGATTTAGTAGCAGGAGGAAAGTTAGATGTAAATGGGCAAAGAGTTTGTGAAGAAAGTATTAGTTTGCCTTTAGACTCTGCAAGGATGGCGGGTGCACTCAAGAAATTTGTCGCCAAAGAAGGCAATTAACAATTTAACGTGAATTTTCGGAAAGAGTCGGAACTTTATTTATTACAAGGCGCCGAAAAGGGAAATTATATTATTGTCCCTACAGCGAGACTTTGCCGTAATTTTATACCTTATCACTAATGCAAATGATACACACATATTTAATTCAATCAATATTTAATTCCATAATTTTGATAATTTTTAGAACTATTAAATGTCTTAATCAAGTATTTTGGCTAGGACAATCAGATCACCTGTTATTTTTCATACAGGGATGTCCTGGGCCGAGTTGTTCAAAGCTGGGTTAAGATAACCCAGGGTTAGTTCGAAATTTGAATTCAGATATGAAAGCTAAAAAGCAAATTCAGTTTAATTCCTTTTGTCAACAATTTGATGATTGGCTACTCTAAAAAGAATTGAGAAAATTGTCAGAGAAAATGCTTTTGATGAAAAGAAAAAGAGACCTGAGTTAAAATTTAACCCTGGGTTATCGCTAATCGGCCTTTGAACAACTGGGCCCTGGTTTTTAAACACCAAATAATACTTAATTAATACTTTAATAGAACTAGAGAGTTTTTTTGGAGGGGGAGGAGCTACTTGATTCATTTTTTGCTGGGTATGTGCCCCTCGCCTCTCAGAACCCCTATCCCACTGTCTGCTCATACATCTATCTTTTAAGCATAGTGGGTCAGTCATCCTAAAATGAATTCACACATAAGTTTTTCAATTTCCTAGATACAAAAAATTTCTTACCCCAAAATCTCGAAAATGTGCGACCCCATTCTAGTAACTCTTTTGAAAGTGTAACCTCATTATAGTCAATGCAGTCATGAAAATGTGACCCCATCCAGCGGCACATCCCCATTAGCCTATTACTAGGAAGTAGCCTCCCTCAGATTAGTACAGTGGTATAAATATGACCCCCCTCCCCCCAAGGTATCTGGTCACCTCTCCTCCAAACCATCTTACCACCAACAAAACGATGACCAAGAATAGAACTTAGCTTAGAAGAAGTGACCAGTGGTTGTGAAATATTCTGCCAGTTTTTTAATCTCTCAAATGTTAAAGTTTACATTCACGAAAACTATACATGTATTATTAGTATTTGCATTATCAAGAGCATAAGATTTTAAATGCAAGGATCATCAATTAGGATCTACAAATTTGTGTTTGGGTGGCCTTTAAATTCAAATAAGTTCGATGAAAAATTAAAAATCTTAGGCAAGTAATCCTAGGTATTAAACTGTGTCAATTATTTCAGAGTTATTTGGTGGTGATATCGTTGGTGGAGAGATGACCGAAAACCGACTGCCATTGGTTCATAAAATCCTGGTGGTATTTTAATTCTATTGTACTTTTTGATGATCAACTCATGCTTGGGAGTTCCTCCTGGGATTTCTAGTACCTTATAGGGGTTGGTAAAAGATATTTTTGTGCCTTGCAATCAGCCCTTTTTCCTCATGAAAAGTGATTTCCTTTCTGGCCATGACACACAATTTTCCGAAATATTTTTTTATGAAACAAGAATGAAATTATAAAATAATATTAATGTTTAATTTACCATGAACTGTGTTCTCACTGTTTGTTATTTTCATAAATAATGAAAGAACTATTTTATTTCCCCTGAAATGTGATCTAGAGCACTTTTACCACCCTTTCAGAGAGGTGTTATCAAAATTCCTGTCAATTTTATATGAAAAATCTTAAGTGGAATGTGTAATAAATTTTTCCAATCAAGATTGCCAATATTTTGTTTTACATAAATATGATTTTTCTTATCACAATGATTATCATGCCTATATTAGACCACAATGTGCTCATAGTCTAGTCATGTTTGTACTCCATAAATTGTACAATTGGTGGTAAAGAAATTCAATAATGTAACCATGATCTACAATAAGATAAGTCATCAAGATTATCAACAAAAAAATAATTTTGTTCTACCTAAATTTTCTTTAATATCTTATAACAGTGGCCATCTAAATGAAAATTACAAAAATGCAGCTATTTTCTTTAAAAAAGTATCAAGAACTGATAAATAAAAATATTTTTATTATGGTTTTTGTCACAGTGTAAGATCAATTTCCTATGCTTTTGATTTAGCCAGAATTTCAGCTGTTCCCTCGAGTCAGGAGTTTGCGCTTATAAAGGGCGATAGCTGAAGTTCAGGCTAATTTTTTTTATGTGAAAATGGGGATATTCGTGATGCAGCATTTTCTTTACAAATTCAAAGCAAGGATTTGGGATTTTAGAGCAAAATAGCGACGAGATTAACGATTGAAAGTATACATGGGATGTGGAATGCCAAAAATATAAACCATGATATAATCCACCTGGAGGATTAAAGAATTGAGTGGAAATTTGAGTTGGGTTGATGAGATTAAAGAATCCTCGGGCTCTTTTAGATATCATCCCAATAAAAAAAATTGGAAAGTTGAAAGATCTAAGTGTGTGCAAAAACTTCCCCGAGGTGAGTGGAAATTGAGTACAAGAGCTATCCCCTGCTTTCTTACTGTTTCCTGCCCAATAAAAAGTTATTATAGCAACTAAGGCCAAATTGATTATTATAGGGTAAAACCTAGGGAGGTGGGGGGGGGGGGGGTGGTTACTCAACAAAGTTTTATACAGGGAGTCCCCAAGGTCCAACCCCTTACCCTTTTTATGTACCATTTTTGACAGAAAAGGGACCCCTTTCTATGGACAAATGGTACCCCTTCTCATACCTAGTTTAAAACTTTGCTTCCCTTTAAACTGCTAAAGGATCCTAAAATGCACTGAGTTACATATAAATAAATTACCAAACCAGAAAGTTTCCTCAACTTTTTTACAGCCATAACATGCATCTTTTACGTTAGCCCCTGTGAGTCCTTTAACCGACCGAAATGACGGATTTTCCTTCTCTTTCATATACTCCAACCAACTCCTGCAACCTAAAAAAGTTACAGTGTTTGGGTGGAGCCTCCCAAAATGCCGGCTCAAAAATAGGAGGTACCCCCCGGGGGCAGGAAAAAGTTAGAAACAAAAACAACACAAGGACATCTCTTTATAAAGTATATACACTCTAATGGCTGTTTATGTGCAGTGTAACCCTTTTATCGATCTTACCAAAAATTCCAATGCAAATCCTTATCACTTGGCTTCGACTGAATCGACTGTTGTGAGGGGAGGGTTGGGTTCCCTGTGCCTGGCCAAGTACACGATGACGTCATTTTTCCACAACTAACAGAAACCTTCAATTTGGTGTTGTTGTTGTTGTCGTTTTTTTTTTTAGCAAAATAGGGCTATAATTTTTTAGTTAGCGGGATTGACAAATTTAAATAAGAAAGCCGAAGATGAAACGAAATGAATTCTTGTAGTGCGGTAGTCAAATGTCTTCATCCTAAAAAAATGGCCTGTTTTCTTAGCTGTCTTAAACCAGCAATATAAACGCAAACTGCTTGGTTACTCGGTGCCAAACGCAATGCATTTCAAAATCGAGAAACAACAATAACAACAAAACGTCAATATTAACTGTCTGATTTACTCTGTTTACACTAATAATGACGGAGCGTTCAAGAAACTGTGTTTGCACCGTGACACTCGATGATATCTTTGAAATTTCCACCTATTTTTTGCCGGTTTTGATATTTTTCATTTTCACCCCCAGGCTCATGCTTGGGACTTCCTGTATTTCCCCACCCCTGGGGGCCGTTTTTTCCTCTCGAAGCACTCAGAACCAGGGTTTGGGAGTCTTACCTCAGACGTGATATCCGCTATATCTTCAGTTCCTTTTCATTCAGCCCAAAATTCCTGAAATTTTGGTTGGAAATCAAATGAAAAGGACCATTTCGGTTCCGTCCGACCGGAATATTTGGGACCACCATTTAGGCGTTAATTTTTTTGAATTCCAAATGTTAGTAAAATTGGATGTTCGATGACATCATAAGAAAGGGACAATTTACACGAAGCCTTTCTGAAGTTTGTTCGTCTGGATACGTCATCGAAATGGGAAGACACAGTACATGCCAGGGCCAGTTTTCTTTCGGCGAAGGAAGAAATCTCGACTGCGCCAGGAGAGAAAAGGACCTATCCTTCGCATGTTCCCCTCGCGCGGACTGTATTAGTATAGCGGGAGCTCTCGCCTTCAAGCGCGCGAAGCGGAGCACCATGGGTAAGAAAATTTGGTTATCTATGCATGCAAGAATTAGCCTGCGAAACCGCACGGAAACGCTTGCAACGCAGGCTAGTGTGGGGTAAGCCTTTAATCCTCTTCCATAGCAACCACGCTCGACTTATACGTAGTCTTAATGTTTCGTTTCGCCTTCGATAATCGCACATTTGGTAGCTATAATCATATGACCGTACGATTTATATATATTTTGTAATGTTTTTAATTTCAAATTTTCTTATTGTTTAATATTATTTATTTATTTATTTATTTTTTTTTTTTCTCGGCAAATTAGCATAATCTTGGTAGAGGTCTAATCAGCCTCATCAACCCGAGGTGAAATAAAGTTATCTATCTATCTATCTTGACATCATCTCAGTGGTCATCGCAAAACAACACGAATCTAAACCCGAAGAAGTGAAAGGAGATGACGATTTGTAAGCTCCGGACCAAACTGATCTTCCACCACTTTCTTTCTCTTGAAAATGTGCCCGATCTTATAAAGGGCAACGCACTGGTTCTTTTAGCAAAAGATTCTTTTGCTTCACTCGACACAAATTTGAGTAACAAAAAATTGTTTGTAAACAGTGATGTCTCCAATTTTGCCCATTTCATCATTTTCCGTGCTTACCTTGAAGTTGGGCGTTTTACATTTTGAGTAAGCGAGGCGCAAAGTTTCAGGATGCGTTTCTTTGCTCTCTTGTGTGTCGAGATGGAGTGACTTCAAGTGTTGTACATGAATCCTGCTCCTTAATGGCGGAAAATGACGAACTGCTGCTGATCTTTTGCCATTGCACAATTTCTTGTTTCTAAATTTTTCTGGCTCCATATAGAAGCGCTTTGTTCCCCTTGTTGTTTTTTCTGATCGAGCCTTCTAATCAACGTTGCTTGACGACACTGAAAACGGCTGTGTAGCAGCTAGACTAGGGCCGCTAACATCGATCGGCTGGAACATCTGGAAAAAGTAATTCACTTCTCGTTGGAGTGGGGCCTTAGTTGATGCACTTAATTCAGAAGGCAACTCCTGTAAGGAAAAAGTCGGAGCGTTTGTTGACCGAAGCATGATTTGATCTGTTTCTAAATTTTAGTGTACCCTGAGACAAGTCCAGTTGTAGATGTCCTCGGTAGATCAAGAGGTAAATTTCCCAGGAAGAGAGAAGTAGGCGTCGGTTATAAAATGTAATTATCGTACATTCATAGGTCAACTCCCCTCCAAGCTGTAAATCAATTTTCCAGCCACATATACTGATTTTTTAGACGTTCCAAATGAAACTGCAATATATTATTTTTAGCCTTGGTCATGTCATAAAGTCTTTCAAGTCTTTATGGGGCCCACTTGCAAACGATAAGAAAAACTCGGCATCTAGCCTCCAGTCCCCATAGTTGTCCCCGCAGTTCACGGTTCAGAACATGGAAGCTCTATCCTTCACGGATAAATCACTCGGCACAGTACAGCGGATATACAGTCGGCTCCCGATGACTCGAATCCTCACTAACTCGAACCTCGCGCTAACTCCAACCAAAATTCTGTTTTCCCTGGATTTCCTGTAATTTTACTCTCGGTAACTCGAACACTCGATAACCCGAACACTCGATAACTCGAGCCTCTCGCTAACTCGAAGTAATTTTTGTTTCCCTTCAGATCATTTCTATATAGTTTACCCTCGATAACTCGAACCATGCTGAGCACCTGACAAGCTCGCGTAAAACAGTGCGCTGCAGTTCGAAACATTAAAATTATTGTAACAACCATGTAGGGTGGACTGTAGGGGCTTAACTTTGTCCTAACTTTTTTGTCAGTCCAGTTTAAATACATTGTCCAGCACTGAGTATTTATCAAGCTTTGAAGTTACTTGCATTCATTCCCCATCCCATTTCCTTTATTTTCGGCTATTTGCTTCGAACTCCCGCTAACTCGAACTTTTTTCGATTTCCCTAAAAGGTTCGAGTTATTGGGAGTCGACTGAAAACCAATTGCGTAATCCAATAATATATAATAGAGATTTATGGCCGGTGGATAGCGCTCTCTATCTCAGCTTTAATTTGAGAGGGTCAGGAGAGCTCTCCAGATGTGATGTCAATGACGTGCGATTGAAGAATAAAACAATAGATGATACAACAGAAACAAAAAATCCCCTATCCTAAAGTAAGAGAAGCTACGGCTTATTTAGGCCAATGAAAATACGGGTCCGGAAAAGCTACTCAGGTACTGCTCCATGTGTTAAAACAGCTTGGACCTGGCAGTACTGCAAGCAGCGCAGGTAACAAATCATCCCATTTTTAATCATGTGCCTATCGAATGTAAGCCAGATAGAGCGATTAGCTATAGGTCACCTGAAAAGTTGAACCCCTAGAGGAGATAATAAAAATCTTTAAAATTTTTAGACAAAGACTCTATGCTAGTCGACGACAAAATTCATAAGATGAACTCAACAAATTGGCCTGCTCCCAATGTATGGGTCCTCATAGTTCAAATGGTAGAGCACTGCAGCACTAATACAATTAACGCAGAGGATTCCGTTGAAGTCCCAAATTTTTTCCGTGTTCCCCCAGTATTTGCAACTGCTTAAATTGAAATTACCACTGCGACTATCAAATCTTCATTTAAAAAACAAAATTCGAGTTGACATATTGGGGAGGGGAAGTTAACTAGTCACATTGGCCCCGGGGAGGGAGAGATTTAATCTCGTTTATATTTGCATTTACTGAGCAAATGCTCCGGTCATCGACGAGGAAGAAGGAGGAGGGATGAGGAAGAAAAAGAACTGGCGCATCATCTTCAGATTACGCCGTTGAACTTGTTTCAGTTTATTTCGGACTATTTAAGTTGGTATACAGTGTAAGATGGCTTACAGAATCAGTAGGTTAACAAACGAAGAAAAGGAAATGTAATATACAGGTTTGTTGATATGTGCACAGTGACCAAAGTAGCCGAAGCTTTCGTGTTGGTCTGGTGTTGGTGTTGGTCTTTCGAGTTGAATTGGTCTGCGTGTAGCATGCAGACACATTTTTCGGCTCTTGTTTCACCCGCCGAGACAAGAAAGTAATCCAAGTAATAGTAATGTGATAAGGTTCCTCATTCTTTTCTGAGAGCTTTTCGGCTAAGCGTTTGAGAAAACAGTTGCAGTCGGCTCCCATCCCACCTTTGGTTCCAAAAACTAGGGGAGTGAAAGATCCCATCGTCAGGGTCATTCCACGGTAATCTATCGTTGCGGAGAAGACATTTTGGAAACAAAAAATCGCTTGTCTGTAAACTACTAAAAGAAGAAGTACACCTTTTATATATTTTTTTAGGTAGATGTGAGCTAAGTTTATCTATAACACAAGACAAAACTACTCCTACTCTTTACGGAGAGATACAATCAACGAATGATTTCCCGTTGCGGAGAAGACTCGCTAGAAGCGCGAATTATTATTCTTTCAATTCAAGGTTAGATTCTTTCGAATTCGGGCATCTTTTAAAATGACTCTTTCCTTGCAAAGAAAGAGTTCTGTATAATTAATTGTCAAACAAAAAAATATTTAGTTACTCCTTTTTAATGTACTCGGAATTTTGCTATGATTTGATTCGGTCCTGTTGCGGAGAAGACAAAAGGGCTCGCCGTAAAAAACCCTGTCTTGTTAGGGGTAAAACGTGGATCAGATAGTACCAAATGACAGGAGAGGACTGGACACAGTGTCCAAGATGGCCGCATGGATATGTTGACCCACAGTGCAACAGTTTACTGCTCATGCTCAATGTTTTCTGCTTGTCCCGGAGGGCAAGACCCATAAATCTGGCCAATAAAGACAAGTCTTGCTTTCGTAGCTGTCTTCTCCGCAACAAAAATAAAACACTTAATTTTCGTTGTAGTTTTATGTATTTTGATGAATGTTCAATATAGAAAGGTTACACTGACTATGAATCAGAACATTAAAAAAATTAAACATTTTGGCCCGTTTTCCTTATTGCAATCAAAAATCTTAGTAGTGAAATCGTCGCGGAGAAGACATTTTCACTTTGGAAAGTCCAATTCTTTGCACTTAATTGTTTTTAATTACTCAAGCTAAGCACGTATATCGTATAGACCATGTTTATAATATTGAAGTCCCAGAGCGGATTTTTAAACAAAGTTTTTAGCTTCACGGCAAATAAATCAAAAATAAATTTGTCTTCTCCGCAACGGCTTTTGGCAACACATGCAGAATAAATTCTAATTTTTGCAAAAATATTGCCTGGGAATTGTATGATAGTGCTTAAAATGTCAACTTTGGACATTTCGCTTTTAGTTTTTAGGTAACTTCTTAGACAAGTTTGTTACTTTTTAAAAACCAATGTCTAGTTTCACATTACCGTGGAATGACCCTTCAACGTCCAGCACCCTCTGTTGGTACTTCCGCTTTCTCTCCTCCTCCTGCTTCGTAAAGATTGTGGATGTTTCTTTTCCCGGGTTGCACTTGGAGTTAACATGCGTTACTCTAACATCAAAAAATGCTGTAACTCCACGAGACCAAAATGCCCCCTGCCTTAAAGTCCAGTCTTGCCTTCGGGCTTGTTACCGCGGTTCTGAGGTTGAATCACTCATTATCGAGAGGTTGTAGTTGTGGTTCGACTTCAACGTTGGTGCAATCCTTACCAATAAGGTAAGTAGGTTGCGAACACCATCGTGTCTCTGCGCCACGAACCCTCACTTAATGGCATGGCTGACGGTATACTTCTCACCACAAACACACTTGCTTGTTAAGTACATATGGGACAGGGGCATATTATGCCTTAAACGCAGAGAGTCTCTGAATTCTTGTTTATTCAGCACTAAGCCTTGACCAACAAGAGGCACTGCGGTGAGCCATGAGCTCGCACCCTTGTCTCTCGATTGGTTAACTGACCGCAGCAGATCCGAGGGTAGAGTGGAGTCAATTGTTGGTTTTCAGTGTCACGCCATTCAAAATAGATCAAAATGAAAATCAAAGCCGTCCAATAGATAAAGTCCAGAATCTGGGAAATGAAAGGAGGTACATGTACAAAGACCCTCGCTAAGATTCAGGTCAGAGGAATATTTCGTATACGAGATATCCGAAGAAATGTTTTACCCGAACTTATAGAGATTTGTATGGAGACGCCATGCTAGTGCTCACCTGGATGAGCTCCAACATGGCGGACGGAAACCAACAGAAACATCTGTTACCGAGTTTTGCTACAAAAGCCTGAAATTATTCCTCGAGAAACTCATAAACATTAAAGTAATACTTTTTCTAATACATGATCTGTTTAAATAGCAAAATTTCCTGGAATAAGTCATTTTTTTAACCTACACTACAGCTCTCTTGGCCGTCATGTAAATGCCTCGTCACGCAAAAACTTAGAAATTCAAGCGTCCGCCATGACAAAACCAAGAACCCTTTTGAAGCGAAAATTTGTATGAAAATTAGTTTTCAGCTGCTCTAATGCATCGTGAAAGGAAAATCTCGGTAGGATCGATAGTTTTTTAGTTTGAATTTTAGTGACGTCATGTGAAAACCAACAATACTTTCCATTCTCGATTTCACCGACGCAGTTTTCAAGGCTTCTCGCCTGCCGCCATGAACATGCTCTGTGTGGTAACAGAATCTACGTGCGATGCTGTTATTAACGTAGAAGCAGCAGATTACTGTAGGTGACGCTCTCTGTCCCAGGCTTTTCACGGTTTGTTTGAAACCCATTGCATGGAATATCAACGCCAGTGAGAGCTATCAACTATCTAAGCCCATCAGTGTAAAGGTAACAGACCTCTTGTATATCGACGATCTAAAGATCTTTGCGTCGTCGGACAGTAAGCTAAACCGTGTTATGGAATCAACCAAGAACGCGATGGAGGATGTCGGACTTCATGCCCAGTGGAACCCCAAAAGTGCACAGACAGACAGACATGTTTTTATTTGGAGTCTTATACAATAAATAGTATATCAACTATTTCCAAATAACTAATAAAAGTTACACACAACAAAAATTCCTAACCATGTATGCCGTCGTTCATGTACAAAGCGGCGGGGGGTTAAAGACCCATATCCATTGTGCCTCGGGGCTAAGGGGAGATGAGAATATCTATGTTTCCGACCTCGAAGGCTGCAATCAGTACAATTTCTTGGGTGTTTTAGCGACGGTGAGGCAAGAGGAAGAAGATGTCGTTGGAGTTCGCAGCTAAGGAGTTTCTTCGTAGAATGTCTATCATCTGGTCAAGTCCCCTGTCTGATCACAACCGTGTAACAGCCTCAAACCAATTTGCTTTACCAGTGTTAGGTTACTTAATATGGACACAACAATATGCCGGGGACACAACTAAAACGTTAGATGGAGAAGCGTGCAAGATAGTTGTTGAGAATGGTGGGAAACATCCCAGCGGTTCAACTGCCATTCTATACATGTTAAGGGAGAAGGGAGGTAGAGGTTTGCGCTCGATCGAGGAGGAGTACAAAGTGACGAAGATAAAGGCGGCAGTGAAGTTACATGGAAATGATGACCCAGCGATGGCGATGGTTCGCGAGTTTGAAGAGAGAGCGGAAGAGTTAGATCATAGCTCGTTGGTTAAAGAGGCAACGCAACAAAGTATACAGAGGAGATGGGCCTCCAGTTGCAGCTAGAGTACCCAAATGCAACCTACATAAAGGATCATAGTGGAGAGTAGAAAACATGGGAAGTGGTGCATGAACAGAACTGGCAGAGGAAACTAATCTCCGCGAGAAGTGAAGATGAGAGCCTTAACTTCGATGGAGGTTCTGGTGGCGAAGCGGTTGGAAACAACGCCCAACACATACAGGGCTTTATGAGCTCTACGAACAGTTATTACCTACGAGAGGCTGTCGAGAGGCTGTGTGCCTGCCAGAAGACGCACACAGATACGACGGGTGAGGTGATGTGAAGGCTATGTAATAGGGCCCTGAAAGTGTCGCCCATGTCCTGGCTGGTTTTACTAACCTTGCACAGAACAAGTACGTTACCCAACATAACGCAGCCCTGAAGATACTTTTCTTCGAGGCTCTGCAAGATCTAGGTCTTGTAAACTCAGTGCCACCTTGGTACTCGCCACTGAAACCGAGGCCAACAGTGTACGAGGCGAAAGCATTCTGGGATGTCCCTCTATTTGCAGCCAGGTGATCTGTGACGTCATTGCGGGGGCCTGGGGAAAGAAATTTTAATGCCGTATCCCATAAACCAAAGCTGACACGGGAACAGATTGAATTGAATTGAATTGGTGGGCGCGTTGGTTTATGGGATACGGCATTAAAATTTCTTTCCCCAGGCCCCCGCAATGACGTCACAGATCACCTGGAGAGCACCAAAAAGTTAGAGCCAACAGAGTAGATGCTCGCACTATCAACCATGAGTCAAAGCGAGTCATCACGCTGGAGATGAGCTGCCCATGGGTTACAAACCGGGAGAAAAAGGCGTGAGGAGAAAACCAAGAAATACGGACCGCTCCGTTGGGAATTGAAGCAGAAGTACCAAAGATATAAGTGAAACAAATAATATACCGTAAATCCTCTATTAAGCCCCCCCTCTCAAATAATCCCCCCCTCTCTAATAAGCCCCCCCCCCCCCTTTTCAGAGGAGGAAAGTTAATAAGCCCCCCTCTCTATTAAGCCCCCCCTCCCCCTCCCCCAATCCTCATTCTTCACAAAAACATTAACGGTTAACGTGGACTGATCAGTTATGATTTGTTCAGGCTGGAAGTTCATATTGTTTTTGGTCTTCGGCGGACTACTCCGTTGGGAATTGAAGCAGAAGTACCAAGGATATGAGTGAAACAATATATCATAATGGACGAACTACTAGGGGGATGGTGGCGGGACCGTACAAGTCAAGCTGAAGGAGTTGGTCGGAAGTAACCACTGAGTAAGGGAGTTCTTCATAACATGCAGGAGGCTGTACTTTCGGGAACACTAAACATCGCTCGGACGTTTAAAGTTGCAATATAAACAATGAATATCGCGTTCGAATTTATTAACTCTCTTCCTTAAACCTCTTTTGGACTTTTAATGTTATGAAGTAATCGTCGATGAATTTTTACCGCCGAATAAGTGATATCTTTGAGAGAATATTTTTTTTTTAAAAAAAAAAGGAGTATTATTGATGGTGCTAATTTTCATGTATATTTCTATATTTTAAATTTATATTTTTATGCTAAGTTTTCACTGTAGTCAACGGGCTACGTTCACTTCACGCTCCCCGTCATACTATTTATAGCATACAAAAGTTTTACCTCGGGTGCCGGTTCCTGCTGGTGCATAATAATAATTTTTCGGGAGAGAAGCGACGACCGAAAATACTAGCCACCGGGCTAGCTAACAATTCCCAGAAATACGCCCTCGGATGCTGGATTAATCATTGATCATTTGCCTTATAGATATTCACCTCAAATAAGAGTCTACAGTTAGGATTAACAGAATGAGTCGACACATCCCCACCACGAATTGCTGGGGATACAGTAGCCTGCGCGCAGACGAAATTAAACTCTGGTAAACTCCGTACTAATCAGAGTTTAGTTATCGTCTACACGCATGCTAGTCATCTAGCTGCAAACTTGGCACACTTTTGTACCTAGTCAGGAAGAAGAAAAAAAAAACGTGCTAAAAAATCAGAAAAATGGGGGCTACGCGTGTTCGTTTCTGTCACCCGACCTTTGTTATTCTTTGAATTTTAGAAACTGAATGTACTACAACAAAAATATTATAAATAAAAACTGTAATCAAACAAGAAAATCAGACACGTATAGTGCATCGCCGTGCTTTACATTTTTTTAAAACAGATAAATCAGCGAAAGAAAAAATGCCTTTGCGTAACATTTCCGGTTGAAGAAGAAGACTCGGGGACGGATGGACCTTTGTGGGGAGGAGATTTTTCAGAGCCGCGTGAATTTTTCTCGATATTATTTCCTTAGCATTGAATTTTAGGAATATGTTTAGGGCTACTTGGCGTGCGTATTTTTTTTTCCAGAAGATTTTGCTTTGCACAAATATTGTTGTTTGTACTTCACCCGCGCCATCCCTCCAATGTTTCTAATGGGTGTCACATTTATCACCGCCGTTTGTTTTTTACTTTCATGTCATGACAGTCATGACAGTGCGAAAGGGCGACAGTGGTGTGCAAAGTTCAAAAAAGAAATAGATATCGAGCCTTCTTTTAATAATAGGTATTCACAAGACAACCATCACGGTGCCGGACAATGAACTTTTAGGAGAAGCAGAATGTTTTCCCCGTTTGACAGGGCATATTTCATAACAAAACAATGTTTTACAGAACTGTAAAAGAAACAAGGGTGAACAGCGAAACAGGTCGGCTACGGTTTTTTAAAATTGCAAGGTCCGCAGTCCCAAACTCGTTGCCAGTGAATTTAGACAAGTGTTGAAATCAACAGCTGCTTTAACTGGCATAGTTGGAATTTCAAGATTAAATTGTACAGGGTTCTTTTTTTCGCCGCTTTGGTTGAGTACCCACCCCCCCTACCCCTGCTGGCGCTTTACATGAATTAACGATCTCAACGATGGAGGAAAATTACTAATTACGTGTGTTTGTTTGGCTTCAGTGAACTGCGGACAGTGAATCGTTTTCCGGGTTTTAGCTCTTAGGTCGAAAGCCTTTTCGTTTTCTAGGGTCTTCGTTCTTCCTTTTTTTTAAGCCTTTGTTTTCTTGGACACCCGAGTTTTGTTTTGGTCTCTAGGACTGAACGTAGTAACGTATGGAGAGATCGCAAGCTACGCTTGTCACTGGTTTTCATTCCAACAGACAGAGTGATGTGCATATCTAGCCTGGAATTAATCCGATTGCTTCAGAGTCGTTTTCTCCTCTCAACAACGAGAGTAATAACGACTCGAAGTATCGGATGAAATTCAGGCTAGTGCATATCATTAGAAACTGCGTTCTGCGCCACGGTGGGGAACTCTTCAATAGTCCTCTAGTTAGAGCGTCTCCGCCCACTGACCTGTTTTTGGCTTCCGGGCCCAGTTGTTCGAAGGTTGATTAGAGCAAACCTGGGGAAAGTTTGACTCTCACGAGTGTGGTGACCCTCACGAGAAAAGAAAACCCGTCAGTTGGGTTTGGGCAATATTGATATTCCAAATTTGATGTGGAAATCATTTCACCTCGTTCATTTCCCTCTTTTATCTACTTGTTTAGGATCTTAGTCTCAGTCGCTCGTCATTTTTAAATGTCATCAAATGCAGGAAACTGTCAACGTTGTCGCTATGGTGTTTTAGTTTGTGATAATCAGGAAAAATGGGGTGGTGTACGTGGCATGGCAAAGCGATTTATTGACGCCTTCAGAAGTGAGAGCGATCCCGATCAAGAAGAATGGCATATCTTTTCCGCAGTCGATGGCGAGCTGCCTTCGGAAAAAGATTTGAATACTTTTAATGGCTTCTTCATCTCGGGAAGTCTTCGATCTGCTAACGATAATCTTAAGTGGATCAATGATTTGAAGAATTTTGTCTCTTCAGCGGCTAAAAGCTCCTCGAAGGCTCGCTTCGTGGGAGTCTGTTTCGGTCATCAACTCATTGGTGCCGCTCTTGGAGGTAAAGTAACCGCTAATCCATCGAAGAAATTCGTTTTACAGAGCGAGGAGATCAAACCGGTCGAAGGTTTTCAAGGAAATGAAGCTTTCAGAGAGCTTATCGACAGCCGTGATTCTCTACGACTGCTTGAGTGTCATGGAGATTGCGTTGCATCCCTCCCCCCTGGGGCTAAAAGTTTGGCGAGCTCTGCAACCTGCCAACACGAAATGATTCAGTATACGGAAAATATGTTTGGAATTCAAGCTCATCCAGAATTTACTGTGCAAGATTACAAAGAAGTGATAATTCCCGATTTAGTAGCTGGAGGAAAGTTAGACGTAAATGACCGAAGAGTTTGTGAAGAAACCATTAGTTTACCTTTAGATTCTGCAGGGATGGTGGCTGCTCTCAAGAAATTTGTCGCCAAAGAAGGCAATTAACTACTTAACGGGAACGTTCGGAAAGAGTGAGAACACCTGTTATTTTTCATACAGTGATGTCCTGGTTTTTAACACCAAATGATACTTAAATACTTTAATTTAATTCTACTATGGGGTGGGGGGGGGGGGGGGGGGGGGCTACTTGGGTCATTTTTTACTGGGTACGTGCTCTGGTCTCTCAGAGCCCCTACCCCATTATAGACTATTGACAGGCCAATTGTGGACCCCATCTTTCTTAGTCACTTTTAGGCAAATGTAATCTGCTTTGCCACTGTCTGCTTATACATCTACCTTTTAAGCGTAGTGGGTCAGTCATCCTAAAATGAAATATTCTAACATCAATTTTTCAATTTCCTGGATACAAAATATTTCTTAACCCAAAATCTCGAAAATGTGCGACCCTATTCTGGTAACTCTTTTGAAAGTGTAACCTCGTTATAGTCACTGCAGTCATGAAAATGTGACCCCAACCAGCGGCACATCCCCACCAGCCTATTACTAGGAAGTACCCCCCCGGATTAGTGCAGTGGTATCAATATAACCCCCCCCCCTCCAAGGTATCTGGTCACCTACCAACCAAACCATCTCACCACCAACAAAATGGCCACCAAGAATAGAACTTAGCTTGGAAGAAGTGACCAGTGGTTGTGAAATATTCTGCCAGTTTTTTAATCTCTCAAATGTCAAAGTTTACATTAACCAAACCTATACATATATTATTAATATTTGCATTATCAAGAGCATAAGACGTTCGATGCAAGGATCATCAATGAGGATTGAAAAATTTGTATTTGGGTAATAAGCTTGACGAAAGAGTACAACTCTTAGGTAAGTAATCCTAGGTATTAAATTAAACTGTGTCAATTATTTCAGTTATTTGTTGGTGGCGAGTCGACTTCTTGGTGGCAATGTCATTGGTGGCGAGATGACCGTAAACCAATCGCCGTTGGTTCATAAAATCCTGGTAGTATTGTAATTCTATTGTAGTTTTTGATCATCAGCTCTTGCTTAGGGATTTATAGTACCTCATAGGGGTTGGTGATATTTTTTTGCCTTGCAATCGGCCCTTTTTTCCTCATGAATAGTGATTGCCTTTGTGGCCGTGAAGAACGATTTTCCAAAATTATTTTTTGTGAAACGAGAATAAAATAATAATTAATTCGCGATGAACTGTGATTCGCACTGTTTTTTATTTTCATGAATTATAAAAGAACCACTTTATTTCCCTTGAAATGTGATCTAGACAACCCTTTCAGAAGGGTGTTATCGAAACTCGTCTCAATTTTATATGAGAAATCTTAAGCAGAATGTGTAATAAATTGTTCAATCAAGATTGCCAAATTACTTGGCCTTCACTCTTCGTTTCGTCTCCGATAATCGCACCGATTTGGTAGTCACATGACCTTCCGTTCCTCCGTCCGTCCGTCTAGGCAAGTTCTTACTTATAGGGCAACTCTAGACTTTGCATCTGGCAGTTCCATTATAGCCTGTGTATCATGATCAGGCCATCTTCACCGTTCCACAACACTCGAAAAGAATATATTTCTAGTTTGAAGGTACCGTCATTCGAGAAATGTCGAGAATCGTCATTTCAGACAACTATTCCGCTTTAACATTTGGAAATACGGCGCTCACTGCATCACTGCCTGAAATTTCATGTTTTATTTCAATCTAATCCCTAACATTGAGCGTAAAATGATTTAAGTCAGTCAAGAAGTTTTATCTTTTACTTCAATGCAACAATCCGATCTTGGCATCACCTTTCAGTGGCCATCGCAAAACAACATGAACCTAAACCCGAAGAAGTGCAACGGGAGATGACGATTTGTAAGCTCCGAACCAAACCTGATCTTCTACCACTTTGGATCAACAATCTAGATATGTCTCTTAAAAATGTGCCCGATCTTATAACGGGCAGCGCATTGGTTCTTTTAGCAAAAGGTTCTTTTGTTTCACTGCATACAAATTTGAGTAACAAAAGCAAGGTTTGTAAACAGTGAGGTCTCCAGTTTTGCCCATTTGTAGTTCATCCCTTTAAGTTTAGCGTTTTCTCGTACTGCAAGTGTTCTTTCCGTCATTTTGAGTAAGCAAGGCGCAAAGTTTCAGGATGCGTTTGTTTGCTCTCTTGTGTGCGGAGATGTAGTGATTTGAAGTGTTGTACATGAATCCTGCTCCTTACTGACGAAAAATGGCGACGCGCAAATTGACTGCACCAAAAGAACTTCTGCTGATCTTTTGCAATTGCGCAATTTCTTCTTTCTAAATTTTTCTGACTCCCTAGAAGCGCTTTGTTTTTGTTAATGCTTCTGATCGAGCCTTCTGATCAGTTACCATTAATCGAAGATCAAAAGCCATTCTGAGCAGCTAACGTCGATCAGCTGGAACATCTGGTGAAAAGAAATTCAGTACTCGTTGGAGTGGGCCGCAGTTGGATGCACTTAAAACAGAAGGCAACGCCTGTGAGGAAGAAGTCGGAGCATTTGTTGTTTTTCTAGATTATAGAGAGGAGCTTCAGTCTTTACAGTTAAAAACTTAAAGTGTACGCTGTGAAAGTGCAGTTAGGGCTTTCCACAAGTTGCTCGGCAATTTTTTGGCAACTTCTCGTACATTTCGAGCAACTTTTTTCGTTTCCAGCAACTTTTTCAATTCTGTCTAATTTCTCTACTTATCTCATAATTCTGAGATATCGGAGAAGCATTTAGTGCTTAAATTGGCCCTTATTCCATATTTAATAATGTTTTAGTAGACAATTTGTGAATTTCCTGTAAAAAAAGGAGCCAAATCCTCCCCGCTGGGCAGATCATGGACGAAAGATAAAAGTAGCCGCGCTCAGTGCTAGGTCAGCGGTTTGTAGAGTACACTCAAAATGGAGGACTGAAGATTCTCACTCGATCAGAAGCCAATAACCTGGATCTGGAGCGACCAACATCTAAACTAGGCCTGTGTCTTGGCGTCTTTACGCACATATCACCCTGTTGACATGTGTTCCCCTTCCTGGGAAACACATATCCCTAGTGATATGTGTTACCCCACCCTGGAAACATATATCCCTAGTGATATTGTGTTCCTCTACCTGGGAAACACATATCCCTAGTGATAAGTGTTACCCCACCCTGGAAACATATATCCCTAGTGATATTGTGTTCCTCTACCTGGGAAACACATATCCCTAGTGATATGTGTTGCCCCACCCTGGAAACATATATCCCTAGTGATATTGTGTTCCTCTACCTGGGAAACACATATCCCTAGTGATATGTGTTCCTCTACCTGGGAAACACTAACCTCCCTGGCAGACATTCTTAGGGGTGGGGAAGGAATGCATGACACACCCCTAAGAATGTATGCGGGGGAGGCTAGGGAAACACATATCTCTAGTGATATGTAAATCCCCAACTGGGAAACACATATCCCTATCAATTTGTGTTCCCCCACTTAGGAAACAATTATCCATAGTGATATGTGTTCCCCTACCTGGGAAACACATATCCCTAGTGATATGTGTTTCCCCACCTGAATAACACATATCCCTTTTCTCTTTCGGTTTGAAGGAGAAAAGAAGACATTGAAAGAGGAGCATGAAGTGCACATCACGGCCACCACAGCCACCACGTCACTCTAGTAATCAGGGTAACTAAGGGAGAGGTTTTATTGGCCACAATTAATGAAGGAGAAAGATGAACTCTAAAGACTTTATAAGATGACCAAGGCCAAAATTAATACATTGCAGGTTCATTTGGAACGTCTACTAAATCAGTATATGTGGCTGGAAAAAAGCTTTACAGCATGGTGGAGAGTTTGCCTGTGATTGTACGATGACTACATTTCATACAAGGATGACTACTTCGATTCTCTCTTCCTGATGGATTTACCTCAGGATCCACTGAGGACATCGCGGACGATGAAAATATTTCTACAACTGCACTTGTAAAGGGTACACTCAAAATCTCGAACCGAGGTAATTTTTGTTTCTCTTACAGCTGATCGTTTTTTATATAAATTTACCCTCGATAACTCTGACCATGCTTTAAAAACCTGACAAAGTCTTAACAACCATGTCGTCTTCGTCAGTCCATTTTAAATACATTGTCCAGCACTGCATTCATTCCCAATCCCATGCATTTCCATATTTTCGGTTACTTGCTTCTAACTCCCGATACTTCGATTTCCCTAGAAGGTTCGAGTTATCTGGAGTCGACAGTTTGTAAGTAAAACCAATCACGTAATCTACTAAAAATTAATATAAATAAAGATTTATCCGGCAGTGGATAGCGCTCTCTATCTTTTGAGAAGGTCAGCAGCTCTCCAGGCATGATCAGTGATAATGAAGAATGAAACTGTCAATAGATGATACAACAGAAACAATACCCTACCTCAAAGCAAAAGACCGTCTACTGCTTATTTAGGCCAATGAAAATACAGCTCTGGAAGAGCTACCGTATTGACTACTTTATCTTTTAAACAACAGCTTGGACCTGGTGGTACCGCAAGCAGGTGACGGAACATTCCATTTCTAATCAGATACCTGTTGAATGTAAGCCAGATAGAGTGATTAGTTATAGCTTACCTGCAACGTAGAACTCCTGGAGTAGATGATCAAAATCTTTAACATTTTCAGACAAAGACGTTATGCTTGACGACATAAAATTTCATACCTTTCACGGGTTAAGATGAACTCACCAAATTAGCCTGCTCCCAATGTATGGGTCTTAATGAATCAAATGGTAGAGCACTGCAGCGCTAACGCAGAGGCCATGGGTTTGAATCCGTTTGAACTCCTGAAATTTTTTTCGGGTTTCCCCCGTTAATACCTTGCCTAATGCACCTATCAATGTAAAATCTCATTGGGGGGAGTGCGGGCAAGGGGTGGGGATTTGACAAATTTTAAATTTTTTTGATCAAATTCCCCAGGGTGGGAAACGAAAGGTCAATCAAAAGTGTCAAAAAAGCCCCCACCCCAGGGGAAAAAATCTAAACAAACAATACCATAATACTATATAAAACGAATAAAAGAACATTTCAAAAGTACTTTCTTACTACTTTTATTAAGGTTAACGTAAGCTCCGTTAAGTCACTCGCTGTAATTAAGTATTTTCTCTCTCCACTAGCATCTCTTATTTTGAACAACAAAATCACTCCAGGAAGATTGACCTTGCTATTATAATATTAATGAAACATAAAATGCTTTATAACATCTGCTCAAAATGTCAGAAAAGGTTGGATCAGTGGCCCGTAAAAAATCCTCTGACTTTCATGGTGGAATTCGATTTCAATCGAGTTTTCCACTTTGATGGGAACTTGAAGATAAAAACTTTCTCAAAATAGACATCATCTGTAGTATCGAATTATGGCGATTAAAACAAATGATTGCCTGCGTGCAGACGTCTCCTATTTCCTTTATTGCATGGGGAAAAGGGACGTCTGCGTAACGCCGTCGCTAATAGTGTTCCAGCGTCCCGCTGGCAGGGTATTCTATTTCGCATAAATTGTGAAATAATATCCGGTTAGAAATGAGAGTTTACAGGCCAAACACAACGTCATGAGCTCGTGATAATGCGAAACGTGACCTTGAGAGTCTGCTTGAACAGAGGTTTTTCTTCTTTTCTCTCCGAGTCTCGCGCGGTTACTAGCACTACACAGTGCATGTAGCATTCTAAACTTTGACTGAGTAAATCTCGTTTTTCCCGCACTAAGTCTTACATTTAGAGGTCATGAAGCAGGTTTGAGACATGCATACTGAGTAATCATTTCCTGTGATTTATGCTTCTGTGGGTGTTCCTGATAGGATTTGACTTCAGATGCACTAAGGTTGGTAACGTTACCTTGCATCTAGGGGCACGTTACATATAGGGGCGAGATATCAGTCACAAGTGCGTGAATGAAAGGAGTTATGTCACGCTAATTGCTTTCTTTTAAAAAAGGCTAAAACTTGTCTTTACATCAATTAAATTTCAATAATAATTTTTCAGTTCTTTTATTTATGACTATATTTAGGCGCATTGAAACTAATTTCTTTTTTTTTCGCTACGGACGCCAAGGATGGACGTATTGAAAATTTTAAAAGGCTGGGCCTTTGATTTTTTGCGAGGTTTAGACATTCCTGTTAAAATCACCCCAAAAATGATTATGCTTAGTTCTTCCTGATTAAATTTGTTTGCTATCTTTTTCATAACTCTACAGGAAAATGATGTGTCAAAGCACTGAGAGTAAAGACTTTAGTGCAGAATTGACCTTGAAATCATTTTAGCCTTTAAAACGAGCGTGGGGATTTCATTTCAGTTTTTCTTGTAGAATAAACTCACGTTCACCAGTATCGCAGGAATGCAAAATATTAAAAATAGTAGCGAATAGTGAAAATGCACAAAAAAGACGCATACATTTTTACATGTCATGATTGTTTTTATCCATTTACACTTGTTCTAATTTTATCTATCCGTCTTTTTGATGGTCGAGAGTATGGTCAACGGCAACATAATTTCCCAATTAGTTTCTTTATTATTTAAGTAAAGGTCAAGATATCATTTATATAGTAGCACTGTCCTTTTGTTTTACGACTGTTTTAATTTTCCATCTTAGTTACAATGTTTAACTTTATCTCGGTGAGTTCTGTAATGCGATATTTTGGCGTCACCACGCGAATATAAAAGGGCGGCTAGCTTCCCTTTTTACTTAGTTGCTTGGAGAAGTGCACACTTGAGATGCAGTTCTTACAGTTGTCGGATTACGCCAAGAAAGAGTAACTCTTACTGAAGCAGGACCGATAGGTAAGTAAGTTTTGTTGTTGTTCTATTTTGTAGTGGTTTAGAATTTCCGTAAGTAGTTCTTATGCACGGATATCACGCCTACCTTTATACTTGCTTAGTAATTACCTGACCGAATAGAACAGCAGATTAAATGATGAGAGGTCGAACGCCTTACAAAGTTAGCCTAGGGAGCAGCAGGATCTAATTTAATGCGTGGGAGTAAATGTTACGTTATTTCTAGTGTTCGAACCGAACTGTGCGAATAGCGTTTTCCCTTGTTTGAAGGCGGGGCTCTAAGAACCCTTACCTACAACCAGCGGTTCGGCAAAAAAATATATATCTATGTATTAATATCTTCTATATGTATATAGAGACCTTTGCAGTCAGGAATTCCCCTTTCTTTGCTCGTGTTTGCCACCGAAACCAACGATATCCTATCAATTTCAGGAATAACCCCTTTTAAACCCGAACCTATTTACTTTTCTAAATACACTGTGTAACTTTCCTTTTCTTGGTTCTGTAATGCGACATTTCGGCGTCACTACGCGAATATATGAACGCTCCCGGCGTTCTTTTTGCTAGAGCTGCTAAGATTTTTCGCGTCCCCTTCTTATCTATGATGTAATTTCGAATTGGCCACTTGACCTTTGAAGTAACAGTGAAATGAAAGTCCTGCTTTGTGTGTGTGTGTTTACCACTCCGTACTGTCCTATACGATCACGTAAATCATATATTGTTGCACGTGCAGGGGTGTCAAGCGAGATCTATATTTCTATTTCATCCGATAAAATCGTATTTTGTCATACGTCTCCTATAAGGTCCTATAAATTGAGCAAATTCCTATATTTTCCTATATTTTAATTTCGGACCACACGGGTGAAAGACTGATCCCTGGCTTGACACGGAAAGATTGCATAGTGGCAGCTTTGTTTGTGACAGTAACAAGTCTTTGGCCTCACAAAGTTAAGGTTATAGGGGTCAAATCTATTCGTCCAGATGGAAAATGGTCCTGATTTCTCACAAGGCCAAAGACTTAGTTCAATATTGTTTTGGAGGGGAGTGCCCATGTCTCCTTTCCAGCTGCTGGTTGACATCCGGTATCTTCAATAAATCGACAGTGTGAGTCAAGAAAAGTTGCCAGTGGCGATTTATGTGGAGAAAGCGAGAGTTTTATGGAGTATCGTAAAATTCCGAAAATAAGCCCCTCCATGTATAAGCCCCCCAGAATCGTAACGCGAAAAAAACCTCCGTTAGACCGCCCCGCCGAATATAACCCCCCCCCCCCCCCCCCAACCCGGGCGGCTTGTACTTTGAAGTTGCCCTCGAATACAAAGTAAAACAAAGCAAAAATGGTAAACATAAGACCCTCCGAATATAAGCCCCTCCAAAAAAAAAATCTATTTTATGTATTTTAGTGCATCCACTTTTCAACAGGCGGGATATTTCCTCGTACTTCTTTAAATTCGCCCCTATATGCAGGGATGTTTTGTAACCTTTTGTATCAACACAAGAAGGCCTTTAGATTACCGACAAAATATATATTTTCTATGGTTTTATACTCTTCGTGTGCATTTCAGTGCATCCAACTTTCAACAGGCGGGATATTTCCTCGTACTTCTGTAAATTCGCCCCTATATGTAAGGCGCCCCTATATGCAAGGATGTTTGGTAACCTTTTGTATCAACACAAGAAGGCCTTTACATTACTAATAAAAAATATATTTTCAATGGTTTTATACTCTTTGTGTGTATTGCAGTGCATCCACTTTCAAACGGGAAGGATATTTCCTGGTTCTTTTGTAACTTTGCCCCTATATGTAAGGCGCCCCTATATGCAGGGATGTTTGGTAACCTTTTGTGTCAACACAAGAAGGCCTTTAGATTACCGATAAATTATATATTTTCTATGGTTTTATACTCTTCGTGTGCATTTCAGTGCATCCACTTTCCAACAGGCGGGATATTTCCTCGTACTTCTGTAAATTTTCCCCTATATGTAAGGATGTTTGGTAATTTGCCCTACTCGCGATTAAGAACTGCCGATGTACGGAGCTAGGAAAATGAAGTTTCTAACCTGCCGTTTTCTATGTTCATTAATTAATGTATGGAACTTTCTATAAATGGCGAAGAGATTTTTTTAAAAAAGTAACGATGGTGAGTCTCCTTCGCTACAGACGCTCCTTTTGCGTGAATATCAAAGCGTCGGTTTTAGTAATTATACTGTACTCAGTTGAGTGCGTGACTATAACTGTCAACTCGCCCCTATATGCGAGTCGCCCCTATATGTAACGTGCCCCTATATGCAAGGCAACGTTACCAAGTTTCTTTGGCTTTCTCCGAAATGCCTGCCTGGTGCGAAGTCCACGCCGCTTTTGTAGTTTTCTCAGACACTGTTTACAAATATGATGTGATGGGTCATGCACAGTAAATTGTAAAGAAACAATTTCCTCGTACACGTTAAATTTTCTGCCCGAACCGCTTCTGAATTGATACCAGGCTTCTGTCGGTCAAAGTCAAATGTCCCGACCCTGGGGTCGCTTCGCACGATCAAAAGCCCGACAGGGGTATAGTCTCAGGCATCAAATCCCCAACCCTTGCCCGCACTCCCCCCCACGAGATTTACATTGATAGGTGCATAATAGGGTCAATGGTCCCTTGGCCTCATTATCCCGCGCGGCATATGCGTTTCGGTTCACGTGTTTCGAGCTCGTTTGTCTCCCGAGTATATAACTGCATGCTAGCGGAGTTAAATTAAGACCCACTTTACTTCCCCTAACCGAATAGTAATAATTTTCACGACTGACCTATCTTTAATGATCTGAGGGCCCAGTTGTTCGAAGGCCGCTTAACCCGGGTTTCTAAAGCATTGTCATGACGATAAAAAATTCGGTGGAATTATTGGTATGCGAAAACGATATATTGATTTATGTATTTGGAAATAAGAGCAACCCTGATCAACAAGGATGGTTTATATTTTCCACAGTCTACGGCGAACTGCCTTCGGAAAAAAGATTTAGGTACTTTCACCGGCTTCATCATTTCCGGAAGTCCTCTGTTTCCAAACGAAGACAAAGTGGATCAACGATTTGAAGACATTTATCCAAAGAGCTTCCCAACACCCTGCTAAGCGTCTGTTTTGGACATCAGGTTATCGCCTGGGCACTAGGAGGAAAAGTAACTTTCTCTCCGTCAAAGAAATTTGTTTTGCAAAGCGAGAAGATCAAAGCTAAAGAACATTTTTGTTTTCAAGGCCACAAAGCTTTCAGAGAGCTTTTCGAGAGCCATGATTCTCTACGACTGCTTGAGTCCCATAGAGATTTTGTTGAAATCCTCCCTACTAAAGCTCTAAGTTTGGCGAGCTCTTCAACCTGCGAACATGAAATGGTTCAGTTTACGGAAAATATATTTGGAATTCAAACTCATTCCGAATTTAATGTGCAAGATTACAAAGAAGTGATAATTCCTGGTATGTTAGCTAGAGGTAAAATTGACCAATAAGGACAAAGATTTTGCGAAGAAACTCTTAATTTGCCATTGGATTCAGCAAAAGTTGTGGCTGCATTGAAGAAATTGCTTCCAAAGAGGATATTTGACAAATCAGGAAAGAACATTGTAAAGTTGATGGAGTCAGTGCCAAATTATAGCTATTTTTGTCAGAAAGGATAATTGTCTAAATTAGCCTGTGTACAGCCGCCCTGTTTTTTTGAGGACAGGGGCGGCTGTACACAGGCTATGTCTAAATAAGGGAAACGTCGCATGATATGAATATTAAAGGTTTATTCAATCCGTTGATTTTTGTTTTGGTCTCTAGGAGCAACGTAAAACATATGGAGAGATCGCAAGCTACACATGTCACTCGTCTTCATTCCAATAGAGAGAGCAATGTGCCTATTATTAGAATCCGCCTTCTGCGCCATAGTGGGGAACTCTTCATAGTAGTCCTCAAGTCGGAAAAGGGGACCTGATTTTGGCTTCGGGGCTCAAATTTCGCACTAACCCTGGTTTATCTTAACCCAGCTTTGAACAACCGGCCCTGGTATGTAAAATATAACAGGATAGGCGCTTTCATGATCGATAAGAAAGGTTAGTAATAAAACAGGCATTTTAATGCTCAAAATATTTGGAATAGAAGCAGAAGCACCTTAGGACCGCATTTTTTTCTTATTTATTAAACGCTACATGAGAATTACAAGACGGCTTTCCTGCTTTAGCGAACTATTCACAAGTTTAGTAATAGCCTGCGAATATAACCGCCTTGAAAGGTATACGTGCATTCTCTCTTGGCGTCTTTCAATAAAGAAAGATACGCGTATACGGAAGGCATCCCTTTTCGGTGTCAAAAATAGTATATAAATGGGCAAGGGCTTTAATTAGGCCATATGTAGGGCAGTGCCTCAACATATAAAACTTTGTGGAGTATCCCTCGGAGCTCTGTGTTGCCTTCTCTAGAGTCGGAGTCAGAGTCGGGATCGAAGTTGAAGTCGAAGTCGGGGTCGAAATCGACGTCTGAATCAGAAACACTGTGTTTCAAACCGAAATATCGGATAATCGGACAAATAGAATTCACCATGTTCTTTTTGTTTTCTTCTTTTTCTTATTTCTATCACTTTTCCAGCTGTAAGGATCAGTTTACCTGTTTTAATTTTAAAATTTGGGTCTCTCTTGATTTGGGTTAAATTAAGAGTCGGAGACGGAGGTAAAGTCGGAGTAAGAGTCGGGTTGGCCTCGAAGTTTGGAGTAGTAGCGAGTCATACACGGAATCGGAGTCGGATTTGGAGTCGGAATCGGCGTTGAAGTCGGAGGTGGAGTCGGAGTTGAAGTCGAAATCGGAGAGATAAAGAGAGTTGAAGAGTGGAAGTCGGAGTTGAAGCACAAGTGAAAGCGAAGTCGTAAGAGCGCTTATGACCTTTTCGGTGACAATAAAAAATCAGAGTAGTAAACAGAATCATAATCGGTGCGAAATCGGATTACAAATCTACCCACCCCTACCCCCAATCGGGAAAAATGTCGGAAGAACTTTGGTTAACAGTCGAAACAGGTGGTCACCGCGAAGGTGCAGCGACGGAATTAACTTTTAATTAAATTTTCTCTAGTGTACCACTGGTTGTAAAGTCTTCTTATAGGTTAAAACTATAATGTTCTTATTCATTTTATTTATTTATTGTAACAGTTTACAGCGTTTACCTGTAGAATCGTATCTTGGTATTGTATTAATTTTGCATGGCGTTGTAAATTAGTTTTCTATTTTAAGTAATTTTTCAGGGCCTGATAGCAGGTGCTAAGATGTTTGAAAGGGCTATTTTGATATGAATAAATTATATTTTCTCTCTGCCGCATCATCCAAGAACCGGTGTTAGATGGTAACAAGGAGTAGAATTATTTTTTCCTGATTTTTTACCACCGCTTCGCTTTCCGTTACAGATTGCATCAAATTTTTATCACTCAAAATGTTTGCCAACAAGACGAGGTTGAAAGTTACGCACTATGGTGTGCTAGTTTGCAGTGATAATGAAAAATTAGGAGGTGTTCTGGGTGTGGGAAAACGATACATCGATGTCTTCGGAAACAAGGAGAAGTCCGAGCTTGAAGAGTGGCACATATTTTCCACAATTTACGGCGAGCTGCCTTCGAAAGAAGATTTAGATACTTTTACTGGCTTTTACATTTCTGGAAGTGCTCGATCTTCAAACGAAGATTCAAAGTGGATCGAGGATTTAAAAACGTTTATACATACAGCGGCTAAGCACCCCTCAAAGCCTCGCGTTGTGGGCGTTTGTTTTGGACATCAGGTTATTGCGGCAGCTCTTGGGGGCAGCGTTACTGCCAATCCATCCGGAAAATTTGTCCTGCAGAGTGAGGAGATCAAAACAGCCAACCAATCTGAATGCAGTCGATTACACAGGGTTTTCAAAAAGCTTCTCGAGGCCGGTGATTCTCTGCGATTGCTTGAGAGTCATGAGGATTGTGTCGCATCCCTCCCCCCTGGGGCTCAAACTTTGGCGAGCTCTGCAACCTGCCAACATGAAATGATTCAGTTTACGGAAAATATATTTGGTATTCAGGCTCATCCTGAATTTAACGTGCAAGACATGGTCGAAGCGTTAATTTCTAGTAAGTTAGCCGCAGGCAAAATTGATAAAGCGGGACAAAAATTTTGTGAAGAAACTCTCACTGAACCATTAGATTCAGCGAAAGTTGTAGCTGCGTTAAAGAAATTTGTCGCCAAAGATGATGATTAATAATTTATAAAGAGCATGGATTAGCTGAGGCCGGGAGTACACTCTCTAATATGGCTATAAAGGGCGGGAGATTCCAACCGAAAGGACTCAAAGGATAGCGAATTCACGAGTTTAATTTTATGATAACGGGTAGAAAAAGCTATCATGTAAGCATTTGAATTTGATTAGAAAAGGCCCACCTTATGACTTTACCATGTTGATTTACGAACGTTATACAAAAACGACCTGAAGACTTCTGTTTTAAGCGATTTATTCTTATGAAGTACAGGGTGGATATATTAAGGGTGGAGCACTTTTCAATGCAAGGTATATGAAACGAGTACTTTTTCTGTCAAAAATGGTGTAAAAAAAACATAAGGGGAAGGGGTTGAACCGCTCGGCGGAGCCTTCCCATTTTAAACTTTGTTGGTCCTTGCTTTCAAAATTGACCTTGCTTACCCCCCAAAATTTTGCATAACCATTGTATTCAATTTCTCATGCTTGGACGACTGTAGTAGCTAGGAGAAATTGGAAACAAAGGTTAGCTAGTGCAAAATTTTAGGAGGACAGGCAAGCTGCATTGAGATGGCCCAAGCTCAAGCTGTGTGATTATGGCAAAAATATAAAACATAAATACGATAAAATTCTCAATTAAAATTCCTTATCTTACTTCCACGGTGTATTACTTGCTGTCTGTGCCCTTGCTTTCCCGATTCGAGGCGATATTTGCGCGTTCCTCAGTTATATTCCTTTAGGGTCAAATTCCCGTCTAACCGTGAAAAACGTACTGTGATTGGCCAATTGGTGGGCAAGGAAAGTGTGACGAAGAATGTTCGTGGCTCGTGACTCGTTCGTGACATCTGCGGCACCTCCGGCGCATCGCGATAACAGGCTGACGTAAATTGCATCGGACGAAAATACCAGCCATAAAGCTTTCCTCGAAGACTTCCTATATAAATATTGATCAAGAATCATGTCTGGTAATGGCAAGCATCCCAAACGTTTCGCAGTTTTAGTTTGCGAAGATGCAGAAAAATGGGGTGGAAAGGAACACATAGGACAGCATTTCAAGACCCTTTTTGAACGCCAAGATGACACTGAATGGCGTTGGTTTGACGTTTGTGCAGGAGAACTGCCTTCTAAAGAAGATCTCGATAAATTTAACGGCTTTGTTTTCTCTGGAAGTCACCATTCTGTCAACGACGATAAAGACTGGATAAGACGAGCAGAAAATTTCGTCGTTTCATTGTCCGAAAAACCTACTTCGCGCTTGGTTGGCATCTGTTTCGGGCATCAACTCATTGCTAAAGCCTTAGGTGGCGTTGTTAGCAAAAATCCCACTGGAAAATTCATTTTACAGACCGAGAAGGTCACAGCTACAAAAGAAAGTTACGTGACATCGAAATTCTTCGAGAACGGGCCGATAAATGTCTTGGAATCGCACAGCGAATACGTGGAAGAACTTCCTCCAAAGGCAGAAAGCTTAGCTAGCTCGAGTACTTGTAAACACGAGATTGTTATGTTTACTGAAAACATTTTGGGATTTCAGTTTCATACGGAAATTACGGCAGAGGAGTGCGAGGAAAAAATCCTCCCCAGTTTATTGAATCATAACATTTTGACGAAGAAAGAGGGAGTTAAAGTTCGGGAGTCGTTGAAGATTCCCGTCCATTCTGATCAAGTGAACAATGCGGTGCGTGATTTTCTCCATCAGTAAGCTTATTAATGTAAGTTTGGAAATGTTTTGCGAGCAGAGGGTCATTGATTCACTCTGCTGGTTTCTCAGCCACTAAAACACTGCATCTCATGCAAACACGAAACTTCCAGCTAGATAAGTCGGGAAGAGGACTTATCTTGGAGGAAGATCGAATTTACGAAGCAACGGTCTACTAGTACTGGATAAAGTTACTATGGAAACTCATCAAGAGGGTATCGATGAGGAGGCCCTCACTGAGCGGGGGGTGGGGAGGGAGGGTGGGGGGTGGGGTAAATGTCTCAGTGGCGTAGCAGCCTTTAAGCCACTAAGCCCGGGCAAAAAATCCAAAAATTTAGATTTGGGTTAAAATGATTTCATCTAGTCACATGTGACAGGGAATGATTGCACTGAGTGGTAAAGCTTCGCTCTGTTGAAGAAATCGTGCCAAAATCACCATTTTTATGTGTGAACAGATGCCCTAGTGTGAACACTGAATCTTTGCTGAGCCATCTTGTTTCTTTTAAATACTTTAGGTACGTCGTAGGGATCCCCTCTGTTTATTTTGATTACATGTTAGACTAATGTTGGTTAAAAACTCGCAATTTTGAATGGGTCTCAACTCGTAAAAAATATCTAGTAAACTGTTTTACTTGCAATTGTCCTTGTTGCTGTCACAGTTACAACCCACCTTAAGCTCATTTTTCACCATGTCATATGTCTTTATACATAACATCAGTGTTTCATGGCTCTGATGTTCGTACAAATTTTACCCTAACCCAGTCTTCTAAGCTACCAGTACCCAGTATAACTTTTTTTGCCCAAATGTCCACCTACAAATTCTCTTAAGTTATCTCCATACATGTCCTGGCCCTATTTTTGTGCCTGATCGTGGGGGACTGAAAGATGCTGGTAGAAGCCTAGAAGCCTAGTGGCTGCTTGGGTATGTGCTACCATATCCTCCAAAATTTAAAGCCCTTTCTCATTTTGTTTACTGCACTGTTTTCCTCTTTTGGATGCAGAAGTATAGAGTATAAAGTAGAAATAGAAGTTTCTTTTCTAGGTATTAGTTTCCCTTCAATCTGGGGGTGGGGGGTTTGACTTCGGTAAGTTTTATTTAATAATAAGTAGGTATGTGCTGTTGGCCATGCTGGCTCTCAATGATGACTGTGTTTTTAAGAGGGCCAATTTTTGAAACTCCCTTTTATTTGGATACTGTGGAATTGAATCTGCCATTTCAAAATATTATGTAATAGGAAAATGGAGATCTTGTGTGTCACGACCATGTCATATCACACTCAATGTTTCAGATGATCTTCTGCTATCACTTTTTTTATATTTCCACAATTATTGTTATACAGTCTTACTTTAGTATACTATAATTCTTTTTATTTAGTTATTTTTTTCTTTATATGCAACACTATTTATGTATTTGGTAACGCAAATAAACAGTCATTGTTATCATTGTTGACAGCTATAAAACATTATCTTCCTTTAAATTTTGACTTTGGTAGGATATGAAGAATTAGGCAGATCAAGGAGGGTGTAACACCTTCCTTGATCTGCCTAATTCTGCCAAATTCATTAATTGCTTTTAATTATTATTCATTCAAAATAACTCCTAGTTTAAAAACAAGCTAAAACATGCTTTCCTTCGTCGATGTTAAGTTCACCTCGTCTGCAAATATACTCCAAATAGCAGATGTTGTCCATCGAGTTGTCTTCTGCAATGTTCTGCAGAGTGTTGTGCCATTTTTGTTTTCACAACCAAAACAGCTCAAATTCGTTCCCAGGTCTTCTCGGTTAATGATGCATTAACCTGCAACTGTGCTGCATTTTTGATGTCAATGGTTGATTAAGTTCTTCCAAATTTGGTCAACAGTAGCTGGTTATGGTAAATTGTGCATGTGCTTTTAGCCAATCAGAAATGGAGAAATATTTTAAATGAATAAATAATAAAACTATTAATGAGTTCCCTTTAAGGGGGGGAGGGCAAATAAGTCTTAGTCTGAATTTCAAAATCCACTGTTTCATGTATTGAGGAGGAATCTATGTCCCTTTCTATATTTTAGTATTGTTGTATGCACTTGTCTATGTTGCAGCAATTTCAACCCATCTTTGTGTCATTTGTAACAATTTTCACCTGTCTTGTGTCACCACTTCAAAGCCATGTTGCTGGTTGGAATTTTACCCTAACAGTGCGTCATTGATCAGTCAGTTGCCAACTGATGTAAGTTTCTATCCTGATTTCTCCTTCCTTTGAACAGAGAAGGGGGAAATATGATAGTCTCCTCTTCAGGCATCAGTGCCTTTTAGAGAACAGGTGGAAGAATATGGAGAGAAACGGGGGTAACAATTAGAGTTGCTTATGGAAGGGGCTACAGTAAATAAATAAATAAATATAAAAAAAGAGGTTTGTCAAACTAAGGAGATCAGGTGAGCCTCCCGTCACTCAACTGTCTTACTACCTTTTACCAAAGTTGGCTGTAGACTGCTAGCATCTCTTATGAACCATTTTCTTTTGAGTCACAGTAGATCAAGAGCATTTGTGATGGGGGCAAGTGGTGAAGCCATGAGGAACAAATCTCTCCCTCTTTCACCATTAATTTACATAATTTTACTTTTCACTAACTGCATGTGGCTCTGAGGAAAGAAGGGTTGTGTGGTCTAACGTGCATGACGGCCAAACCCGGACCTAGTTTGAATGTACAGTCTATTTTGGGCTCGCTGTTCTCAAGAAAAGTTGTTTTTATAAGGTTTCAGTCACAAAGAAATATACAACTTTGTCCATGGCAAATATTTCAGATGTTAAGTTTGAGATGAATTAATTGGAAAAGCTCAAAATGTACTGCAAAATATATTATCATATGACCCCTCCAACACATACATACATACACTTCAAATGAGATTTAACATTTTGTGACACAAACTGTCAAAATAACTAACACAATGAAACAATAAAAGGTTTAAAAACTTTATTTCAAGCAACAATTTAAGGTTAAGTAAAGATACAAGCATGACTAAAGATTATAAAAACATGTAGGTAACCAGAGAATCTAACAATTTAATGAAGGAGCAAAATTGCACAGACTCTCTGCACTAATAACTTTATAATGATTTTGTTCAGGTAAAACTCACAAAAGCATGATAAAAATGAGCAGGAGAAACTGCACAATTGAGCACTACTTCTTACACTTCATGGGGTTGTTTGTTATTGGTCATGAGTACAGAAAGCCAATTGAAAGTGTTTTCTAATAACAACTTTAATTTACTCACAAAATTTCACTCTGAAAACTGTAATAAAGAATTACATGCCTTGTATATTTTAACAAGTTAACATTATATACTGGTACTGCCCAAATAAACTACCAATATATTAATAAAGCTCATAAAAAGATCATTATGGTCAAGCTCTCAAGTTTCACTTTGCTATTTAAATGCCACAACTCCTGCTACAACTTTAATGCTGCCAAATCAACCAGAAGCTAAGAGGTTAAAAAATTCTCTTTTTCATGTAGAAAAATTGACTTGCCAACAAACAAAACAATACGAATTATGTGGAAACTGCCTGGGAGTGTGTTGTGCTCTTCCTGGCAAATCAGGGCACAAAAGAAGCTCATTACTGCAAATAACAAGTCCATATGAAAAAACAGAAAGCTTGTGTGCAATTATGTCTATGGGGAAAAAGACCTTTTGTTATTCAGTACATACTTTTTAGGAGAAGCAGATGGGTGTAGCCAGCCCATAGACCTGTAGACATGGGCCTACAAATTTTTGGTTTGATCACTGTACCACTTGTAATAAATGACGCATTGATGGGGTGAGCTAAAAAGCTTAAGAGCTCAAAGTGTTGGTGAGGTCAGTGCATACTGGTCATACGTGCAATTTCCAGGATATGTCGAAACGAAAGTCAGCCAGGCCTACAACTAGTTGACAAGCTGGCTACGCCCCTGGCTGACTATTGATTTCCTATTGAGGAGTTGATAAATCTCAGAATAAGGTTATGAACCTAAAACTGCTTAAAATCAAATTCAAGAATAAACAATTCCAGATTTTGTATCATAAAATACTAAAAAACTAATAGTACCATATTTTGCATAGACGGTACTGCTTTGTTTTGCACTATTTTATTTATCTCGACCTCTCTGCAGTGGGCACAAATTTCCACCTATCTTAACCCTTTAAACCCTATATTGCCCTATTCATTTTCCTACAGAGGTGGTGGGGAGAAGTTGATAAAATATCCACTAAATTCATCTTGTGTGATCATGTCCTTAATTCTCATGACCACTCTGTTTTACAAAGCATTGATATCACAAGGAGAAATTTGATGCTGACCAATCTTAGGGCTTAAAGGGTTGAGTCTGGTCTTAAGTGCCTCCCTTGGGAGAGAAGGGAGCCCTTTATGTTGAACAGCGGCTGATAATAAACAATATTATTAGATGAGGTTTTTGTGATATCTGGACTAATCAAGGCTGAGGTTAAGCGTCATCAGCCAAGCTGAAGGCCGAGGCTGATAACACTTACAGAGACCTTGATTATTCCAGATATCACAAAAACTGAATGTAATACTTGTTTTATTACACATTGTTTTGAAGAAAATAACAAGTTGAACAAACACACCGTCGCAAGGAACCTGAATTGATATTTTTATTGGAAATCATGCATTGCACATGCAACCTACAGATAAGTAAGTTATCTGCTAGCAGATAACTACCAGTAACTAATCTGTAGGTTGCACAGATTTCCAAATTAGCTGTAGGCTCTTAGCCATGAGAAGACATAAGAATTGAGCTTATCTTAGCAGTCTCTCCTTTGCAGTAAGAGGATGGGTAAAGAGAAACAAAAAGAATGAATTTAGAGGACAATGTGAAGGAGACAGAAAGAAAGCAAGGTGTTTTGCCTCTTCTCATTGTCCCCCTTGTAATCATTTTCCCATCATGAATCTATTCTTTTCAGTTATTAATTTCCAGTTTCAGTAGGTGTCTCAGCAAAGGAGAGAGGTAATTTATGATGTTAATTCTAGGAACTTTCTTGAATTTGTAACAATAATTATGTAAGTGAAGCATTAGGAAAATGAAACTGAGAACTCTCTCAAAGAAAGAGCTTTACTGATGCCTATAACTTCCATGCATTTCTAATCATGAGATCAAAGTAGGCATCGTGATCAATGTTTGCCCCAAGGCAAGCGTAATACTCCAAAAATTCCTTCTCTGTGACCTAAAAATTAATATTATACAAAAGAACAATATTATATAACTAGAGATTAAAAATTGTAAATATACTGCTGCAAGCAGATGCTGGGTAGTAAAACATAATCTGAGAAACAATAAAGTGACACACATTTTGCTAATTATTGCAGACCCTTTTACAGGGTCAATTAAGAGTCGTGAGATAAAGGACTACTAATTAAAATTGAAACGTTAAGCGAGTGCCACAATGCAAGCAAGTTAGTGCATTTTTAGAATGGCACTTAATGTCTGCAGAGATGATCATTACAGTAAAATATACAACTTATACAGTTGGGAAAAGAAAGCCTGAAAAATTCAGGCTTGCAGGAATTTGACCTTTCAATGCTGGTGCAGCACTCTAACCAACTAAGCTAGCAAGCCAACTGGGGGTGACACTGTGTAAGAGTGTTATGATTTGAAATCAAGTTATGAGGACACTGCTCCAGACACGTTTGCTGAAAATCATCCTGACAAACATAAATCCAGGTTGTAATTATTAAGTAGTGTCCAATAGTCCGGGGCTAGTGGATTTTGCACTCAGGCTGTTTTTAACTTGCCGGACGGGCAAGTGATGTTTTTTTGAGCAATTCGAATAACAGAAGAACTGTGAAATCAATAATTATTCTTCTCGTCAAAAAGCATTTGGGGCTAGTTGAAATGATATCTGGGCTAATAAAAGCTAGCTTCAGCTTGCCCGAATGGCAAGCTGTAAAAATGATTTTCTTTGCACCCTGATTTGTTTAGGGCTCTTGCAACAAGCTGCAAGAGTAACCATTGTAATAATACAATGTTGTTACAGATTTTCAATTGTGCCACCAATGAATATTCCACACCTCTCCCACTCGACTCCCTTAGGCTCAAAACAAAACCTTGAATTCCAGATTGTCAAAAGTGGCTTTCACATTTTTTGTGCCTGTGAGCATGGCTTGCCTATCTTGGATGATGATTTAGTTGCAAATCGACTTTCCAGGAACCTTGCAGGGCTCAAAAAAAGTCCCGTCCTGTAGTCTGCGACAAGTAGCTTTTCTTGCGGGGCAAGTAACTTTTTAGCTCAATTGCAGATGGGGCAAGGGTCTACGCAAGTCATTAACCCTTTAAACCCTTAGATCAAAATTTGAATTCTCATTTGTTGCCCCTATTCATTTCCTACAGAAGTAGTGGGGAGAGGTTGATGAAATATCAAGCAAATTCATCTTGTGTGATCATGTCCATAATTCTCATGACCACTCTGTTTTACAAAGCATTGATACTACAAGGAGAAATTTGATGTTGATCACCCTTAGGGCTTAGAGGGTTAACAAAATCATTAAAATAAATAAGATGAACAAGAAGTGGTCTGGGCAAGCAATAATCCACATTTGACATTTATTTAAAATGACTTGAAGGCTTTCTGGTCATTTTTCACATTTGGTTTGGTTTTCTTTGTGGCCAAGTCTCTTCTGGGAATTGTGATGCAATGGAGTCGCAAAAAATTTTCAATTTTGTCCCTAAAGCCTCAGAGTCCTGAGAAGGGCATCTGTAGCTACCTCGTGAAAATATATGGTACAATCGATGCAGTTTACGTGGAGTACATGTATACTAGATAAGAATTATTTTGTCTATCTCGCTTATGCTTTTGTGGTACCTCCGCAGCTGGGATTCAGCCGTTTGATAATATAGTTTGACCACAATGCATGGTAGGAAGATGGTAATCCTCCTCTAGGGCTTTGTAAATGGTGAAACTTGCAATGAGAGTGCTGATATTGACCTTTCTAGGAAGTGATGTTTTCAGTGTTCCTGTTTAAAGGAGCTGTCAGTGTGTCACGAAATTTATCAAAATTCGAAAAGTGGGAGCAGCCACCAAAATAATTGAGTGAGTAAAAGAAGGTGTAAATGAAACAGCAAATAAAAAATGAAACACACATGGATAATCTTGTAGAAGATTGAAACTAATTATTGCAATTGTGGTTTTTGAAAACTTGTTGGCCTAACAGTTTTTAAAGGTTCACTTTTAACTTGTGGATTACACATAGAGTAAGGAACGAGTTATTGTGGGCACTGCGATGTGCAAATGTGTCACTCAGTTGTAATTAGTCAGCTGGCATGAAAAGGCCCGATATCAAAATGACAATAATTGTTGTAGATCAATCTTTCCCAAAGGTCCCTAAAATAAAGAAGTGCTGAGCATGCATTGTGCTTAGAGCTTTCAATGTTATGATTTTGTATCTTCCATAGCCTGCACACAGACGTTGTTCTACCAGCTTCAAACAACGTCTAACGGCAGAATTTCATGGGCAAAAACGTTAAAAATAATTAATTTAACACCAATATTTAACATTTGGTGCTGTGGCGCAATACATATTGTGACGACCTTACATGTTAATGGTCTGGCTTCTGACTCCCACTGGAGAAATTTTTTTTTCTTTTTTTTGGTTGTTTTGCTTTTGTTTTCTTAGTTTAGTTTAGTTTAGTTTTATTTTTACATTTTTTGACAGCTTTTCAAAATAATTAATCCATGAGTTAGCCATAGGCACCCTTTGATTGTTGTTTGTAATGATTATAATGCTTGGGAGGCATATTTGTTTGACACAAAGCTGTGATATTGTCATTCCAAAAACATTTTATGAGGTTCCATAGTGAATAAGGACATGTAACATGCATTATAAACTAAAATGAACTAGACAGCCATGACACAGCCCCACTCTTAATAAAGACAACCAACCTTTCCGTCTTTGCCTTGCTCAGGCTCAAAGTTTTTTAAAAATTCTTCAAACACCTGCTGTTCTGTCCATTCTCCATTTTTGTACTTTTTGTGCTCTCTACAGTTGTAGACTCTGCAAGAAATGGGGAATTTACAAGGCCACATTGAAACTAAAATTCTATGACAATTCTTTCTTTACTAGGAAAACTTCTTTGCACAAAGATAGAGATTACGAGCATGTTATCAAATTCACTCTAAAAAACGGAAAAGTTTATTTTAGTATTGTGGTGAGTATTGTGGTCATTCCAATAAAAGCCATTTTGTCGTGATGAGCGGGAGCTGGATCAGATGACAACAAAAATGGGGGTATCTTGTAGTAGGCTAAACATGTTTTGAAGAAACTGTTTTCTACTACCCTCTGGGTTTGCAACTGCATTTCAGACTTCAAGCAAATTAAAAACAATGAGAATCAAAAGCAATACTCAAATCACGTGATAAAAAAAGTCGTTTGACAGATGTGTATTATGCAAAAATGGCTTTCTTGTGAGAAAAATTATTAATTGCAAGTGCCCAGGTGAAAAACGAAGTTGGGAGAATGCTTTTCGTGGGGCTTTTCTTGGATCAAAGACTATGGAAAATCTGATCAGAATTTCAGCTGAGGGACCAGTCACCACGGCCTGAATTTGATCCATTTCTAGCCGAAGCTGAATGGTTTGCCTCCTCAGGAAAACCCCATCAGCTATATTCTACGAACATCAACTGAGAATATTGAAAGAAAGATTTTAAAATAGAAGTTTATATTCATGATGCTGCTTAAATACACATTGGGATCATTTTTCTTGCTATAGGTTTTCAAGGTAATCTGGGCCCAGTTGTTCGAAGGCTGATTAGCACTTAACCCAGTTAACCCAGGGTTAAGGGGCCATTTTGTAGAAGTGTCACAATGCTTTTGTCCCGCATTGTACCTTTGGACCTTGGGCTAAAGAATTTTTCAAACCTTACAACCCAAGAGAACATAATTATTAAAACAACAGGCATATGACACATTTAGGAGAAGAATAGACTAACCTTTATTAGTATAATTACATTGATGACTATCGAAAATAGAGCGCTGTGATTGGCTAGGAGCTTCGCTTTATCCCGCTATAATCAATGCGTGGTGATTATAGCATTGAAGGCTAGCAGTTTTCAAAATGGCAGCCAGATTTTTTGATGTTTCGGGGTCGGAAATTGATCAGTAATTTTATTTTCTCGAATAATCATCAATGTAATTATACTAAAACAATTAGTCGCCTCAGGCGACGTGAATATTGGCAAATAGTCACCTCGACTTTGTCTCAGTGACTATTCGCTGATATTCACGTTGCCTGAGGCGACTAATTGTTAAATAATTATAGCCTTAAAAAACTTACCCCTTTAAATCTTTACAGGTTAGGATACCATCTCCTGTCCTGTCAGCTTTTTGAAATGCCTTTTTCACTACTGCCAACCTAGAACCTTGTAAGGGTTTCTGAAAGTTGAAGAATTTCTTTTGTTGGACAAAAACAAACGCACAATAATATTTAAAGATTGCCAATAAGGTGCCATCCTCATGCCCTTGTCTTTCCCTGGTGACTTAAAATACTCCGAAATGCACTGGGGCGGGGGTGGGGGTTAGGATTAGGGTTAGGGTTAGGGGGTGTAGTGCAAAGTAGAGAGTCTCCAGATTTTAGATCTCCTGAGGTTGGCACAGGGTTCGTACGCTTTTTTGGACTAAAAATTCAAGGACTTTTGAAGGACTTTCAAGGACATATTTTCTAATTTTCAAGGACTCCACGCACTGCAAAATCAAAGGATGTTCAGCTTCTCTTAGTAGCAATTGTGCCAAGCTAACAGACAGGTGAAAGTCCATGTCTTTTTGAGTTCATCCACAACATTCGCAATTTTGTCCTCAATGTCTTTGCGAGTCATCTCTTTTTCTTTTGCAGTTCTCCTCAAACTATTTGACTTTGTAATCCACACAAGTTTCCCAGTATCCTCTGCTTTCTGTGCAAACTCGTCTGCCAATTTAACAAGACCGTAAACATCAGTTTCTAAACGTCTTCTTTTCTTTTTAAGTTCGTCAAGTTCATTGACTAGCTCCTTTCGCTTCACTTCTACACCCTCAGAGGTATGCACATTTCTTTTCTCCACATGAAAGCTGACTTGCAAACCTACTGTCAGGAAACATCGCTTGAAACAATTTGCTCGTACCTTCGCGTGATTTATAGGAGTAATGAGACATTATCGCTTTCAATGCCCACAAAATTTCTGCCTTCACAGGGCTCGAAATTAACTTTTTAAGTAAGGCGCCAGCTGGCGATTAATCCAAAAATTTTGGTCGACAAATCTTAACTTTTAGTCGCCATTTTTGTCATGGCGTCTGTACTCCACAAGACCGGTTTAACAGGTTCCGTACTCCTCTTGAAGGTGTTAATAATATTCAAAATTGCTTCAAAGTCGGTAAGTTTGGCAGTATTCTTGAAAATTTCATGCGTTGCATAATACTCGGCATTGGTGTACAGTTCTTCTGCAACTAGAAGACGCAGGCAGTTACTTTGTGTTTCATCACCACAAAGAAAAAGCGAAACGGAATTATATAAACAATCTCCATTTGCAGTGGATTTTAATGCCACACTGACAGGATGACTTGCTTGTTTGCAATCGATGTCTGGTATCAGGGTTGTTCCGAAGTCATCCTTTGCCAGCTTACTAAAATCAACGTTATCTGCCTGAACGGCTCACAACAAGCTCAGATCGTCGATCAATTTCTTGCACGATTCTACATTGTTTGCATTTAGCAAAGTATGCAATGAATTTAAAGCATCTTTTGAACTAAAATTCGATGAAATATTCATGATCTGACCAGGGATGAGACCTCGTGTCAACTTCACGCTTCAATGATTGCACGTGTTGTTAGTGCGCCCGCGCTACTTTTATTAAAGAAGCTGCTGAATTAAACATGGCGCTCGATTATGAAACATAGTGATCGAAAAGTCATGGGTTCGTTTTGTTACATCTGTTCGCATAAATCATGAATTTTATCCAAAAGTACGATTAATTTACCTTCGAGATTAAGAGGTTGGAGGAAAAAAGGTGAAGGTGAGTCGCCCACTGGCGACTAGCTCTAAAAATCTAGTCGCCAACACTTAATTTCTGGTTGCATTGGCAACCAGTGAGTCGCAATTTCGAGCCCTGCTTCAACATCTCATCACAAGTGACACTTTTTTCCATCAGACTTTGTGACGTTGAGCTTACTGTGTTCGCCGCTTTCAGATGAAGCGGATTTTGAAACTACTTTGGCATCATCACTCTTAGTTGCTGGTCATTGAGAAGAAACACCAAAAAAATCTGGAACGCTTGCTGATGACCTTTTCTGGGATGTCAGTGTTTGATGTTTTTTTTCCTTTCAAGCGACTGGTGAGTGCCGACTCTCCCATGCTCGAAATGTCCACATCCCTCATGCACACAATGCATTGTGCCTTGTGCTTGTCACCCTTGACTTCTCGTAGGCACTCTTTATACGGTGATTTCTGAAGCCACAAGTTGCTGAAAACACACTTGCCCTTTGTTTTAAATCTTTCACTCGTGAAACAAAACACAAACAATCAACACCAACCCAAACAAGGAAGCACTCGATGCACATGGTTTTTCGTAGAAAGAGCAAATAGTACAAAACATTTCATTGGCCCTTAACATTCCAGACATTCAAGCAATCAGAGCGATGAATATAACCAAGAACAGGACAAATGTGCATGGGGTGTTTGATTGACTTTCGGAGTGGTGTTATTTATTTGTTCTTTTACTATTATGTGTTGCCACGTTTCTGCCAGTGGCATATATTTCCATACAAGGCACTCTAGAATCTAAGTTGGATGAAATTGGCTGGAAATTTCAAGGACTTTCCAGCACTAACTGCAATTTTCAAGGACTTTCAAGGCGCGTGCAAACCCTGTTGGCATCTCTGGAAAGGAGGTCTACACCTTTTGGTCTGATCTAGTGCCACCAACTAAATTTTTTTCTCCTTCTGCTTTAAGTTCCTGGAGAACCCTGACAACCCTATCTACCTCAATCATTCCAAGACAAACATCTAACTTTTCCAGGACCGAGGGCTCCCTTACTAAGCACATGCTAAGAAGTTGAGGCTTTAAATAAATACGGGTAGGGAGCTTCAGTGATGATTAGGACGACTGCAACAAGAAGTTCATAAAAGCAGCAGATATACTGAATTAGATTAAAATCTTCAGGGAAGTTGTTGCTCTGGTTTACAAGCCAGTCTGAGCAGTTATGCAGGCCTACCAATCCCCCTTTTCACTAACATTAATTTTGATTTATATCAGCAACTGTTGCTTGCTTGCCAGACAACTCATCATAATAAATGGGTGATGTCTTTGGTGATGTTAATTTGATTGTTCCTTAAGCTCCCTTATGACTATGAATGTGGTTCTTTGGCTAAATCCAAGGTTACTGTCGATTCTAAATCTTAGATGCTATGGATTCATTATGATAAAAACAACAACCAAGAAAAACCTCTCATGAATTTTCTAAGTTGAGAGAGTGGACTTTAGTAATAATAGAAGATTCATTGTACAACTAGGAGGGAAATAGACAGACAAACAACACGAATTCTGCCATTTAAGTCCTACATTGTTCATGAAATATTAACAAATGGCAAGACAGAGATTGATGATGATAGATAGCTAAATAACATGTTACTCACCCGAAAGGCAACAATGAACTCATCAATGTTAATGCTACCTCCTCCATCTCTGTCAAAATAGCCAAACAGTTCCTTTGCCTCCTGCATTCATAATAATAATTACAATAACAATAATTATAGTAATAATAATAATAATACTAATAATAACTAATACTGTAAAGGGGATAACTGACAAGCAAAATGCATCTGTTTAGTGTAGAATGTACAGAGAAGGTGATGAGACAATTAGCATTATTGTATTGGAATGAAAGAAACTTTCGCAAAAGCAATATTATAGATGTTGGAGGCACGACAAGGTGGAAACTGTGTCTTGACTTTCAGATTGAGTTTTCTTGCTGTAAACTCCTTACTGCTTGCACATCAATAGGAAAGGAATGTAAAAGAACCCGTAACATTGTTCGAAAAGAGTAGGGGACATGCAGCTGTAGGTCCCAGCATCACAGTCTTATGATTTGTGCTGTCATCAGTTTGGGGTGAGCTAAATGAAATCAAAAAGGGACTGAAGTCAAGGCTGTGCTCCAGCAGAGCCCGGTGACCCCTGCCCCTTACACAGGGCTTCTGACAATTCAAGAAAAAAAAAATCAAAATTTCGCAGGATTTTCAGGGGCAAATTCGGAGAAAAATCGGACGATTTCGCGGGATTTTAGTGGAAAAAAATCCAATTTCGAAGGATTTTCAGGGGCAAATTCTTAGAAAAATCGGCTGATTTCACAGTAAATTTTGTGGGGAAACTTCGCCAAGAAACAATCAGTAAAAAACAGCCGATTTCACTGGATTTTGTTTGGCAAATTTTGCTAAAATCGACTCAATTTTCGTGTCGATATGACCAGAGTTGTTAAACGTTTTTTTAACGGGGATAATAATTTGCTTTTTTAAACAACAGTTCGCTCAAAAAATGAGCGAATGCTAAAGCTATTGAGATTATGGTTAGTGCCCAGTTTTTCGCAATGTTGATCTAAAAATGCCTGGTAGTTTTGGGACGTTGTTTACTCGTTGCAGTGACGAAGTTTCCAGATAAATTTGGACGTTTGGGGTGAATAAAACAGGTCTAATAGCCAAGATAAGTATGAAATATGTTTTGCCGACATGTATTTGGAAATATTTCTGGCGGATTTCGCGGAAAAACCTGAAATTCGCGGGTCCGCGACCGCGCGAATTATCAGAAGCCCTGCTTACAACTCTTGCTCTTAGGTGACTAGAAAATCTCAATTTTTTCATACAAATCATATGCTGGGCTCCCTAAATTCTACAGGTTCAGAGCACTAGGCTTGTCTCAATTTTCCTTAGCACAGCCTTGGAAATGCTGCCAAGATGCCTTTACCTGTACATTCTGACCTCTGATCACCACTTTGTAATGTTAGGGTTCCTCTGATGCAGTCTACACCCACATAATTATTAAGAAACTCCTGGCAGAAATTTGTTACTTTACTATCCCAAAATACACAGGGCTTGATATTAACAGTAACCCTTTAACCAATGGTTAGTAGTTTCTAGTGTTGGTTACTAAAAACGAGCCTTACTATCCTGACACAGTTAGTAAAAGTTTCTGTCATTGAAAATCTTACACCTGTTTCTTTTTTGCATACCATGATTGTGTTTTATCTCGATCAATTTATTGTTCTAAAAGACATGCTGGCAGCATAATCGAACAACACGGAAAACGCGCATTTCACAGAATTCAAGGTAATCAGGCTTTGTTTGGGTGGGGAGATCTGGACACAGCCTAAATATTATCTTTTGCAAGTGGCCCGTTTGCATCGTGCAACCTATTTATTATACGGAACAGATGCAGAGATGCTTGGATAATTTTTTCAGTAAAAGGCCGCCACCCAATATTTGTGAAAAGGAAATGGAAGATTGAGTATAATGACAAAGAAGAAGTGTAGTTTCAAACACGACAGAAGTCTCCCACGTGGAGGTGGAAGAACTTTCCACCAACAACTGAAAAGGCATTCAACTGGCTGCAGTTCGATAAGTCTAAACAAACAACGTTTTGTAGTGTTTATGGTGAATTTCTCCCCCTCGGGTAACGTAATTGAAAGGCAAATGTAAATGAGCATTAAATCTTTTATGAATTTTGTTTTGCAGATCATCATGTAATTTGAACTAATCCATCCATACATTGTACCATCCATACACTAGTTTGCCCATTTATTAGCACCACTTTCAATAGTTAAAATATTGCTATTTCAAGAACAGATTCTTGGATAATAAACTTTATTATTTGGTTAGGAAAATTTCTGCCCACTAACCCAAAGGGTTAGTTATCCAAAAACTTAATTTCAAGCCCTGATACAAGAGCCTGTTTAGCCAAGCAAGTACATGTATATGTGGGTTATTGTGATAAACAGTTTAATCTATCAGTGTACACACTGCAACTTTGAGATTGTAAATTTAACTACAGGTACATGTATAAATAAATAAATACGCTCATGACATTACGTGTAGTATACCCGTTGGGCTTAATGTTAACGATAGTGCCTCTGAAGGGGTAGAGAATATTAAAGTCTGGGCTGAGGAGAATTTGATGAAACTTAATTTAAGTAAGACCAAGGAACTAGTCATAAGAGGAAGAACGACTTTTCCCCCTCCTGAGCCAATCCCTACTATTGAACGTGCGTCATATTTGAAGCTTTTAGGAGTGACTTTCCAGGATAGTCCTACCAACTGGAATAAGCATTTTGATGATTTGATGGAAAGAGCTGTAAAATGTATGCATATCCTTAGAGTGTGTAAAAGAAATGGTTATAGTGTATCTGATCTTGATTACCATTTCAATTACCTCATTATGTCACTTTTTACTTACTATATTAGAGTTTGGGGTGTTGCTGCTTATACTAAATACCTTATTCAAATTGATAGGTTATTGAGGAGGGCCTTTCGTTTTGGGTATATTCAACATGAATTATCGATTCAACAGGTTATTAAAGACAGGGATCTGAGGCTCTGGAAAAGTATTATGGGTACTTCCTCAAATCCCCTGCAGGATCTTCCCCCCCACTTAAGAACTGCGCTCTACGCGGTAGATCGCATCCTTACCAGATACCACGTGTTAACACAGAGAGGTTTAAGAAGTGCTTTGTAAACAGATGTCTTTTTTTATTCTAAATAGATTGTAATTGATGCTTAAATGGTTCAATTTTCGAAATGAACATTGTAAGTTTTAACGTTTGTTTAAAATCTTGAATAAAGACTTTTTATTAAATTATTAATTTATTTATTTATTTATTTATAACGAGAACAAACAGTACTTAAGACGTAAACTGGCACCTTCTCTATGTTTAAATGCAATATGAAACATGAATGTGCTGTTCATACCTCTTCTGACAGACCAGCTCCATAATCCTCAAGACCAGTTTTAAACTCATCAAAGTTCAGGGATTTTGAGTCGTCGTCATCATAGATACGAAAAGCTCTGAAAAATGCAAACTAAAAGTCAAGCCAAGTCAAGCGTACCCTACAAGATTCCAATATTAATTGTTTATTATTCAAAAGTTGATTTCGTTTGTCATTGCTGCAACCAGTATCATATTCAAATCTGCATTCCTGCTTGCATAATAAGCAATGAATTTTTTTACGATAACTTCAATGTATTTGGGTATTTGGTCAGATTGAAATATCTATGAAATAGGCAAAATTGCTTTGAACACATTTTCATCAAATCCAATAAAATTGAGCTGGTAGAAATATCCTAACCACCATGTGTCAGGAAATTGAGTAATTTGACAGTTGACATATGCCTTGTACCAGAATAATTTAAACAATATTGTATTCTTTTAAATTACATTTTTTTAAGGGCTATATATGTAATTAGTTAGCTGCAATAACAGCAAAGACTATTTCTCATGGGAGCCTGAGAAAATAAATGTCAAATTTCACAACTAAAATTATTGTGAAAACACAGGTAAAATTCTGAAAATGTCACGTTCAAGATGTCATTTTGTGAAATTTGACATTTATTTTCTTGGGCTCTCCTAAGAAATATTTTCTTTGGTATTATTATGGATAACTAATTACATCTATCTGTAAACCTTGAAAAATGTAAAAAGAATGTGATACTGTTTTAATTATTTTGGTACAGGGTTTTTGTCCAATGAAAATTAACATTACTCAATTTCCTGATGGATTCTTTGGTGATCATTACAGGGTGTCCCAAAAGTTCGTTTCTCTACTTTATAAGTCTGTAATGCAGTGTGATTGGACACAATCGCAAATAGCTTTCCCTCCCCTTTTTTTTGTATTTTGTTGCCCAAACTGCTCAAACTTCCTCAGTGTTTTTTTAAGATAAACCCTTATAGTGCAAACATTCTCAGTAATTTACATTGATCTACTGGTTTATCAGTTGGTGAAATTGCTAAAAAACTGGAAAAATCCAAAAGTTGAGTGATAAAATGGTCATTGGAAAATAAAGGTTTTGTGACAAGAAACAAAGGGGAAGACCAAGTCCTGAATGAGGCAGCTAAAAAAGTTTTACTCGAGGATCGAGCATCAACTTACTTTTGAGCGTTACTGTGCTATAACTAGGGCAACTTAGACAAAGTTGACCAACCGGATTAAAGGAAAATAACAATATTTACCTTCCTAATCCTTTAGCACCTGTGGCTCCTCTTCTTTTGCATACTTCCCGTACCTTTTTAAGTGAAGCTGGAGCATCTGCCATTTTTCTCAACAGAGTTAACAATAATCTACAAAAGAAAATCAATATTAAGAAAGATGTACAAGTCATATTGTAATGTACTGAGCCGGGACAATAACATAAAAGACTTTAATGTGTGGGATTCTTCAAGCTGTAAGCATTTTTACTCCACAATGAATAAATAAATAGTTGTTGCTTTCGCTAAGTGCCAACGAAAGAAAAATAATTTGCCTACATTACCGGTTTTAGTTCCAGTGTTTATAAAACCATTTTAACTGCTGAGGTGAGAATTTCCACTACAAGCACTCATCATTCCTACATTTCTACCATGCTCTTAGCCTTAAAATCGCTCTTATTCTTGCTTAGACATTTTTGAACCTTAAACTTGTCAGGTTTCAAACAGCAAAAGGGAAATAACATTTAAAGGTTAGCACGAACTTGAAATAGAGAGTTGTAGTTCATACAAGTACAGTAGTGTGGCAGAGAACAATGTCCGAACTTTGAAGGTTTGTTTGTTTACAACAAAGGTCATCAAAAGTCACGCGAAACTACACATGAAATCTAACGCCACTAAAATCCCCAGGGAATCTACACCTCACATTACACTTTTCACAGCACGATCGAGAATTTTTCTGCCTGCTGCAATACTTCGCGTGGCATTAAGCTGGCAACCTCACAAGCCGACCGTCTTTGCTCAGCTTGCTCATTGGCAATTAATCCAAATAAGATATAAAATACTCTAAAAAGAAAATGTTATTTATACAATAAAAAAATACCAGAAAAGAGTTTCAACATAATGATTTGGAAATGGATAAAACTTGAGTATTATTCAGCAAAGTTGGGCAACTGTCAAGACCAACAACTTTTTAACCCAAAACCTTTTGGTAGAGCAGCTGTCTTCATTACATCTTTTCAGGACACTGGCAAAAATTGCTGCCATCTTTGATGTTGCAATGTTATGTGCAGTAGGCACTGTGCAGTGCAAAACAAGGAATTGCTTTAAAATAATTCCATTCTCACCAGTGTACAAGTCAAAGTAATAAACTGTTCAGTTTTTTTCACGGTGCACCACTTTTATTATATAATTTATTGATTAGGCAATGAACAAGTGATGAAAACTAAATTACATACTTTTGCACGTTAACAAATTCTGAGCAAACCTATGAAGAAACTTGGGAAAAATTAACTGAAATATAGCGTTCACATGACAAGAGCATAACACTAAACCAGTGGGCCTTTATGAAAACACATCATAATAGCATTTTCATTCAGATTCTATGATATACTTTTTCTTTACAACGTTATTCAAACCACTTGCTTCTTCTTTCTAGCAAAAAGTAGCCAAATTCTATGAGCAAAGTAGCCGACGCGTTTCGTTGGCCGTCGGTGCTTACTGAAACCCCTGCAAAGGATTTTCCCTGAAAGCAAGTTCCATCGGATTTACAACGTCATGAGATGCATCCTGCTAGGACAATTTTAACAACTCAGGGAAACTGAGCTGGGAGAAATTTCACGAGTGTGAATTCACAGCTCATTAATTACCCATGCAAGAATGCAGAGAAGAATCTGAAATCTACAACTACCAACAGATTCAACTTTTGCATCAAAACTTCATCAATGGCACCTTGGGGGGTATACTTGACCAGGCTTGACTGTAAGCAACAATGATAACAACAGCAATGAGAAGGGCAAAAAAATTAATAGGTTTTGATTCCCAAAACAACAACTTTGCATGGCAGACATACTTTTTTGTACATTTCTTAGCCATCATTGGATAACTACAAGGTGAAACTTCCAAACTTCTTATTTATGAAGGACTTAAACTAGGTTTTGGTCAACGACAACATGATCATTTTTTATGATCAATTATAAAATCTTAGCTGATTCCCAAAACCAATGAGAACAAAATAAAAGGACTTTTTCTTTTTATATACTTACATACCTGTAAAATCAATTCAACTTCAAAAAATTTGTCTCTTGAAAGAGACAGAATCAGAGCAATATAGTTTGAAACAGTGCAAATTCACAATTAAACCATCATCACTGTTGTAGATGCGAAGGTTCCTACTGTTTAGAGTGTACAATTATTAATACAATTTTTTCATTTACCACCAAGCTTAACCCTTCACAGTATGTCCTAAGAGTGAAATAGACATGGCAAAGATTTCCTGGAGGCAGAGTTTCCCTATAATAAAATAAAAATGTTGCTGTCACCTAACATTAAAGAAAGCTTATCACCCACATGCAAAGAAAGTCCTGTCTGAGTGCCCAGGACTAATGAATTTTGTTTTTGGGCTAGTCAATTCTGTTCTCAACTTGCCCTATGGGCAAATGAATTTTGCCAGGAGAGTCACATTAATCATTAATCAATTCTGCTCATCAAATTTTTTTTGGGGGGGGGGAGCTAATTAAAACTACTCTTGGGCTAGTACATGGTAGTCGCAGCCTGCCGAAATGGCGAGCCGTAAAACTGACTTTCTTTGCACCTTGATCATACATAACGTTTCAGTAAAAAGATTAAAAAAAATTAAGCATACTGCAGTTAATTTTTGTCCATTTCACCTAATATTTACAAACTAAAAGTCTCAAGAAAAACTTCAGTTTACATCAATGATGATGACATCTTCTTCATGATCAGAAACTTTCTCTGGTAACTGCATCAGTTTAGATGACACTTCCACATGACAAGATGCACTCTCTAACAAGCTTGTCTCTTGATCAGGTGAGCTGCTCAACAGTGATTGATGTGCATGTTTTTCCTCTGCGTTACTGTTGGATTTTTCCTCTTCAGCAGCCTGAACTGAACTGTCTTCTGTGGTTTCTACTAGAAGATTTAACCCACAATGTGGATAAGAGTTCTTAATAACATCACTTTGTGAATCTGTTTTCGTAGGCGACTTTCTTGTCAAAATTAAACTATTTCGCTCCATAAATCGTGTCACCCAGCCTCTTGAAGCCTTGAAATCTTCAACACTTGTATCACCACCTTCTTTTATATCACGATAAACACTTTCTGCTTTCTTCATTATAAGCTTAGGGGATAACTGAAGTCCTTGAGTTTGACTCTCGCTAATCCATGCAAGTAACAGTTCTTCAAGTTTTGCATTAAATGGTTTCCTTCCACCTCCCTTTAATTTCTTTCTTTGTCTTCCACTTTTAGTAGCAATGCATTCTTCAATTTCACTTTTTTTACTTCTCCATTCCCGTATTCGCTTTTCATCCACATGAAACTCCTTTGAGGCTGGTCGATTGCCATGAGACTCTGCATAGTTCACAGCTTCAATCTTCATTTCAAGGCTGTATTTCTGAAGCTTTCTCCCTTTATGAGAAGTCTTGTCTTTTTTCAAATCTTCCATTCTTGAGACCAAGAAGAGAAAACATCTCGTTGGTCATCTCCTTACACGGTTATTAAGCTTAATTGGGAATTTTTAGACGTGCTACACTGACAAGTAGAGAACAAACTACCAGTAAGTACAGACATTGCTGGAAACATAGCAAAACAATATTTTAATTGTGCTTTTACAATTGCTAGGCAGCAAAATTCCCAAAAAGCTTTTGAAGAAAGCTTGAGGAGATGTATAGAAAACAAGGAAGACCATTTTACAGTGGGTTTTCCCATGGTTACAAATAGGTCACTGCAAAATGTGTCATTCTGCATTTTAATGTTAGTTTTCAAATGATGCACTCCCTGAACTCAAACACTTCAAATCAGCTGTTAGCCACAACTCATTTGAGGTAAGAGTTTATTGATATTAAACTTACTATTAAATGCTTTGCATATAAAGAAAAGACTTTACAAAAAAATTATGTTGGTGGTTCGTAAAGAATGAATTATCGTTCGTATTTGCAACTAAAAAAGACATGCATTTTCTTTTGTTACACCTAGCCTCCAAGTTACACAAACTGGAAGCATATGAAGCGGTTGAAATTTTTTAACAGGCTATATTAGGCACTTTTGGACGGGTTCCCGATTTCTAGCCCTTCTTTGAACAGCAAATTTGATCAAAATGAAAGCTTATGCAGTAATTTGCTTTCAAGCTTCTTAAAAAAGCAAATATGTAAAAGTTCTCAAGGAAACGTAACCCGCTCAGTGGGGTACAATTATGAGTTTGCCAAAATGTGAGGTTTTCTTGAAAGGTGAAATATCAAACGGCTAAAAACAACGCTGGAAAGGTCACAGAGAGCATCCTTGAATCATCGATGACAAAGTTTGTTTGCCATTTTCATGGTCAAACCAAACGTTTGGAGATTATTTGACATCCTCTCAACAGAAAGTTATACTAATGCATCGAAGAGCCTAGAAACAACTTGAATATGGCGTATATATGCTGAGCAATATGCATCAACTAATCTAAATTTTTGACAATCGAACGAGTACGGTGGTTTCACAAGAACAAAGCAGAAAACGAACGAACTGCTACAGCTTTATCTAACGCAGTACATCAAAATGAGCACGGAGTACCGGCGTGAGCAATAATTGAGACCATGAAAGGCTACAATAGCTATTTCTAGCAAGAAAGGAAGTAAAATAGTCTACTCACATCTTTTTAATCCTTCACCTTTGAAATGCAGAACTTCCTAAATGATCAGAACACTCCCTTGAGAGAAAAGGCTTGGGAGCCAGGCCATAGTTCTATTTTTGGAAGCGCGCGAAAAAGTGTAGAGTCCAGGCCCTGGTTGCTCAAAAACATCCAGCCAAGGATGCGCCATCCGCGCCGCTGGATAGAGATTTATCTAGCACTCTTCGAACAAAGGCCGATAAGCGCCAACCCAGCATTAAATTTAATCCATGTTTCATTCCTGGGCAGGGGGGGGGGGGGGGGGGAGTACTTGGAGTAATTTTCCTCTCAGACCTCCTACCGTGCCTTTATAGTCAGTATTTTGTGGGATGTTTTGGGGGGTGATGGCTCGTGGGTCGTGTCACATCATTATAAACAGTAGGATTTTGATTTTTGTCCCCTTCCCTTTTATATGCCTGTCACTTGAAATCCGGAGTACCCCGCGGGGGGTATGTGCCGCTGGCCTCTCAGAACCCCTATCCCATTAAAGTTTATTCTGTGGCGATGTTATACATCTCATCTTAGTCACTTTTGGGCAAATGTAATTTTCGCGATCCCAAGTCAATTTCTATTTATGTATCTACCTTACAGTCCTTTGAATAGGTCATCCTAAAATGAATTGACCCATTTTCAAATTGAACTGAAGAACACTTTACTTTTCACCTAGACTACAAACATTCTGGTACGTTTGCTAACCGTAAATATGAAGAACTTTCTTACCCCCAAAATCCGAAAATTTGCGACCCCATTCTAGTAACTCTATTGAAAATGCGACCCCATGGTAGTCAATCCAGTCGTGAAAATGCGACCCATAGAGCAGCACATCCCCATTGGCCTCTTATAGGGAAGTACCTCCCCCGGGGGTTTCTTTTTCTTTTGTTGAAAAACATTTTTCCCAAGGAATTTTCTTCATTTTTTTTAGGTTATCCAATCATCATTGACAAGTAGTAGGGAAAAATAATAAACCTGAATTTACTTTTAAATCTTTCCTATCTGAATTTAAATTTCGCACTTACCCTGGGCTATCTTTACCCAGTGATAAAGACATTAAATTTACTGCAAAAACCCGAAGATCCTGCTGGATATAAACGTTGGATCTCTAGAAAAGAAATGTAATCAGCTAAAATGCTAAGAACCAAAAAACGGGAAGTCCAAAGACAACTGCCAAGCTGATCGCAACAACGTGTATTGCTTTTTCATAACAATATTTCGGCTGGCGACACCAGTTTTCTTCAGGTTCAAGAATCCTGCCAACTATGAGGCTATAGGGCACGGCCAGACTTGTTCCCAGTGGTCACTTGCTTGTTCTTGCAAAGCAATTATGGTAGGAAAATTTAACGCGCGAAAAGGCGTTTGGGAATAAGGCAGACTGGTCCCCAGGGTCTTCTCGTTTTTCAATATGGGGACGAGTTTGGGTGAGTTACTTTTCCCCTTGATGCACCGCGTTCTCGCTAAGTCCCTTCCATTGATCACCCCGCGGATACAGAAAAGCGACTGGGTACGAGTCTTGGGTACGGGAGACAACGTAATGAATATCCCGACCGCCGCCCAGTCCTGCATCGCTCCCGCTATGGTGACACGCTTGCGTATCTACCACAATTTCTACCACAACGGCCTGGGGAACGAGATGAAGGACGTCTCCCTTTACACCCTGTCAAATTGGTTCCTGAAGGTCTCGGTGAAGTTCTCTTTTAAAAAAATGAGCGCACAATGCCCTTTTTGATCATTAAAAAACCCCGTTTTTTTAGGGATTATTTGCGGTAGTCTGAAAAAAGAATGCCACGCAGCTAGAGAGAGGAAAAAAAATGTTTACCATGCATGCATTCAAGGACTAAAGGAAGTTGATTGCCCTCAACAAACAGGGGCACCCAACGTCCTGGGGAAGCGATAAGGGGCGGCTGTATTCACAATACGGCTGTATTGGAAAATATCTGTTAGGAAGACGATTTGAGATCTAGAATTTTTGGAACATTTCTGGTAAAATTTCTTGCTTGCCTGCCTCTTCTAGGATTTTCGAACATCTAAAAACTGGTATAATTACCCATTTTTAATGGATTTTTACCCTAAAGAGGTTACCTAGAATTTTTGGGAGGCTTTTTTCTAGCTGAAATTTTCGAAAAGGTACGTTTTGATCGCTATAATTCTCGGATCACTAGACTTTCAGCTGGGAAATCCGAACAGATGAAAAATTTTTAGGGGATAAAAATATGCGTATATCTACCCTTTAAATACTAAAATACGTTCAACAATGCTATGTTTAAATGATGTTGAACTATATTCTCGTTGGGTGGTATGGTACCATCGAGTACGACTAAAAGCACAGTTTTCTCGGTCGACAAAGTCAGAAACTGGGAGTTAATACTTCAGACTTAAAGTTCGACGATCAAAGGAGTGAGCCTATTTCTTGCATATATACTCGTTTATGTTGTGAATTATTCTAGAATGACTAGTATGAATTAATTTTATAAAACAAATTGAATATTCTTAAACTGAGGCACGGAATTGTAGTAGATCACTGAACGCTGAAACTCTACGGAATGTAAACGTTTTAGCTACGCCATCCAATTGCTAATCCTGAACAGGCCTTTCACAAAGCTCTTCAGAAGACGCAGACCACGTTACGACTATTTGTGTGAAGATATGGCGAGTGGCGTCAAGAGGTTTTTCCTGAACTCAAGAGGCTTGCATAAAGTGCCGCGGCCTATTAAAAATAATGACAACTCCAGCTCCGGTTCACTGAACTGTATTTGTGGGCAGACTCTTTAATAAGAAGGAGAAGGGCCTAGAAATTTCCTCTTTTAAAGTAAAAAGCGAATATAATGATTATATTTATAGTGCTACAACCGTGGTAATAACAAAATACACAAGTGGTTAAGAATAATAGAATAATCAGGGTGTGAACTAAGAACACACCACTGCGCAGGTTAAACTATTTTTAATTACGTTGTACAGTAACTTGAGAAAAATCAGAATTCCTTTATTTTTTCAGACTAGCCGCCTTAGCTTGTCTAGTGTTGGATATCTTATTCACTCATATATTCTATCAGACTTACCGCTTTAACATCATGGTTTAAATTTCTCCCACGTCGATATTATAGTTTTAAGAATGATATGCAAGAAGTTTTTTGAAACAGAGCCTATTTCATAGTCTACATAAGAAAAGCTTGAAGGCAGAGGAGAGTTGAAAATTTCTTCTGTTATTAACACCTTTTCTCTATTGATAATTTTTTCCCAGTTTCGATCAGTTTTCTTTTTGTAACTACCGTACATGTAGTTTCGCCGCCAACTCATACCACCCACTTTCAAAGCAAATGCAAAAGCTTTATCTGAAAACACCGGATAAGCTCTTCTGATAAATGATCATAATTATTTTTGAGTGTTGCTTGTTTCCTGACAGAGTGAAAAAATACAACTCCAAAGTACCATTTTTACAAACAAGTTCTACTTACCGTAGAAAGAAACGTGGCTTTGTCGAAGATTGACTGTGCTATTGCGTGGCCTGATGCCTCGGAGACAGACGCGTTTATGATGAATATCAAACAGCATGATATGTGCAAATTAGCTTCACGTGTTTACACCACGGTCGGTGAAAATAAACGCTATTAGCATTTAAAGAGACGCCTAAGGGATTTTATTTGAGTATTATGGTAATTTTCCACTCCGTTTACGCTTACATCTGCTATAACTTGTAATATAATTATCACTTGCAAATTACCCTATCATGAGATTACTTGGTCATAAATTTGATTTTCTCGCAAAAATAACTGTTAAGATCACTTCATTTCCAGCACTGAACAGGACTCCCAATAATCATTTTACAATAACTGAACAATTTCTCGCTCGCTGATGGGCTAATTTTTATGATCAATAAGAGGACAGACAAAATTTTAATCCCTGAATTTTAATTTATGCAAGACGCGGTCATTTGCCGCAGAATGCCGAACTTCGATGTTTTTGCGTTGTTTAGTTTCGTGCAAGATTCACTTTCTGTCAAGCCAATCCCCAAGCGAGAAAATTGGGATGATTTGAAGTTTCTGAGTAACTGACCACATACCCTCCCCCAGGTCACAATTGTGCTCTAAGTAAGAAATAAGTGCTAATGTTGACTTAGGGGAGGGGTGGGTAGTCAGTTACCCAGAAACCTCAAATGAACCGAAAATTGTGCTAGTTTAAAAAAGTCATTACTAAATTTTCCAATTTACCGGTATTTTGACTTTTTCGAGCTTTTTTTTTATTGTAACAAAACAAATTGACGTCAGGTTTTTATGTGTCTGTCCTCTTCTTGATGACAAAATTACATTGTCAAAGTTTGTTTTGAATCCACTCGATCGCCTGCGGCAGCTCTCTGACCATGTTATCACGTAATCTCATCATCAATAAGAGAACAGACTCATATAAAAAAACCTGATGTCAATTTGTTAATGTGGCTTGATGAGGTTTTTGAGGGTCAATGCCTCCCAATTTTGGACAAACTACGTCGCCATTCACAGAGATGTGGAAAAATTACCACCGCAGTAGCGAAGCAGCAACGATATCCTTGCTTTAGCCCCCCAACGGACTCGACGGAAGTGCGTTTGAAATTCCCCTTCATTCTGATTGGCAAATCCACAATGACGTTTTCAACAGGCCAACCATGGTGCGTACTCAAATCCTGGTACACAGGTGGGGGCCCAGAACAAGGATTTCGGCGCTGTTTCGCAGACGGACTTTGCTCCTGTCAGAGTTTAGTTTCGTCTGTGGCGCAGGCTACCACCACAGCTGTCAGTATTAAATAAAGATGAAAATTTGCTTTGACGAGGGTTAAAATCACATCGGAGTTGTTGAAAAAGGAATCCTTTGGTCGCGGATCGTTGCTTCAAGTGTCAAATTCAAATCTGCGTTCGTGCGTGCCTTTATAAAGAGCAAAGAATTTTGGGTTTTAACTTCTCAGTATTCGGTCATATTGAAAAATCTTTGAATGGATAAAATTGCTTTGAACACAGTCAGATCAAATTCAAGAAAACGGAACTGAAGAAATGTTATAACTATCTCATGAGGGAATTCACTGCTCATTTTGATTGAAGGAATTCTTCCCATTTAAAAGAATCCAAGTCTTGGGCTATAGATCCCAAGTAATGGATTCCGGAAGCTTTGAAACGATTCCAATCGTTATCGGGCTTCGATCCGGATTCCAAACCCTGGATTATATATTCACAAGCAAAAATTTCCCGGACTCTAGAAAAAAAAAATTTCTCGGATTTCGGATTCCCTACAGAGTAATCTACGACTACAAACTTTCCAATAATAAATTCATTAACGGCATTTCCTTTACAGGGCTTTTCAGACACTAACCACAAAAATAGCGAAAAGATGAAGTGAAGCAGTAATATGAGAGATGCCCGCTCTGGATTATTGGCTACTGACGCAACTTACGCAGAGGTTGTGGGATAACTGACAACAGTATCATGTTGTTATATAGCTGGAAATTTCTTCTCATTGGTTACTTCCAGATCACCTGACAACTGACAATAAAATGTTTCCTGTCAAAATCTCTGAGCGGGCAACATTGCAAAATCTATGACGTCAGAGGGTAACTGCGCACTGGCAAAATGAATGTTTTAAATTGAAGGCAAGGCTGATCGGACAGCTTAGGTTTACAAATTTATTTGTCCAATATTTCGACTAGACAAAAATAGTCTTCATCAGGGGCTGGAAAAGCTAAGTAAATATTGACCGACAACCCACTTAAAGGCGAGGTTTAATGAATTCCAGCTTCAAAATTTCCAGCTATATAACAAATCACTCAAAGAAACAAAATTAACTGTTTCTCTCTCGACCAGGCATTAGGTGTTTAATTAATACTAATAATTAATTAATTAATTAATTAATACAGTCAAGTTTTTTTTCATCTGCTTTTCAGAAATTGATATATTGACATATATAAGAGCAGTTTTTGTTGAGTGACGTTTCTTATGCCACTTTGTTGAACTGATACTGATTTTGATATTTCTTGTTGAAAAGTCAGAAACCTGTACGTCCTTGTGCAAGTCTCTCAATTATCTTTGACTAGATAGGTAACAGAGAAATAGGTTTTTTATTAGGTGGTACCTACAAGCTAAAGAGGTTTACTTTCCATGTGTCAGGGAAGGTAAAAATTGGCTTTGCGATTACTCGAAGAAAGGAAAGGTATTTTATGATTAAAATTAAAGAGGCCTTTCTTAAATTTTGCAACAATGATTAAACAAGTTAAGCATTAGGAAAGCGGAAACTAGACCGAAACCCCATCGAAGAAAGAGCTTTACGTATATACTGATGTTTATATCTTCCATGCATTTCTCATCATGACTTGAAAGTAGGCGTCGTTATCAATGCTTGCCCCAACGCCAGCATAGTAATCCAAAAATTCTCTCTCTGTGACCTAAAAATTAATACAAAAAGCAATATAACTAGAGGTTTAAAATAATTTATTTACATTCAAACATAGTGGCAGTGACAGAGACTGTCGCTTTCCTGTTGGTATGAACGCACTTGAGCCGTTATGGCTTTAGGTATACAAGGTTTCGACAGTTATAATGTATTCATCTCAGCTCTCGAACTTTTCAACTGTTATTTTATTTTTGTATCTTACTTTACATATCTATCAATTTTTTTTTTTACTTTAACCCCCAGAGATCGTGCGACTGCATTGGTTGGGGAATACGTTACTAATCTTTCCCGGCTGGGTTTTTGCCTTTTCTTATCAAGTTGCGCAAGCCTGAGTAATTTTATTGAAGAGTGTTTGTATATCATTCTTTAGGACGGCAATAAACACTCAGTTCCTCTCTCTTAGTCGTGAATATAAATAGAAATTAATTGTAAATGTACGCTGCGAGTAGATGCTGAACAGCAAAACATCATCTGAAAAAGAGTAAAGTGAGATACACATTTCGTTAATGAGTTCATGCCCTTTTATTGGGTAAATTAATAGTTGTGAGGTAAAGAACTAATTGAAGCTGTTTGTACACACCACAATATGCGAAATTTGGGGCAACTAGAATGACGCAATAAGATTGTTACGACTCAGTGCGGGCGACTAGAGGAGCCCGCAATCCTAATCTCCGAGTTGTCATTACGCACGCGTCGCATATACGTAGACAGCATTCGTTTGGACTTCGCACTAAGAAAAAAAACGCAGTTTGATCACGCGTATTTCGATCTTTTACCCCTCGTAATCTGATCACGCGTGTTTTATTTTGACCATCGTACACGTGAAACTTACGCAAAGCACAGTGTTGGAGCAAAAGCGTTTGGACCTCCGATCGTTGTCGCCCGCTCTCCGTAACCTTTGGTTATTACTAGTTTATTCATTTATTATTTAATTACTTCCACCACACATGATGCGGAACACACAAAAGATGGCAGGGCTCTATTTTTTTTCAATTAGGTATGTCCTTACAGATATGCCGCCCAGCCCAGGATACCACACTACCGGGGTCTACGTCCCCTAATCTTTTCGAAAGGTGGTAGAGGTCCTTTTAAGTCCCAGAAGAACCAAATAGCTTAAGGCGCTGCGAGACGGGACCTACGGATTCTCGTCCTTATCCGATAGGACTAGAAAGTCTAACGGTTTGTAGATGTCATTATCGCAAAAGCAGTACTTTCTCATCAGTTACTTTAAGACCCTGAGTGTTGGTTAGGGTAGGGTTTGAATCCGCGACCTCCTGTTCAGCAGACTGGCGCGCGCTCTCCGAACTGAGCTAATCAGTTTAAGTTCACTTTGACAGTGATGATAACAAGGCTGGTTAACTTGCCAAAAGTCATCCTAATTAAAATCTAGATTGCTTAATTTGGATAATGAGTTTAGTTTGGAGGGTCTAAGTCAGGGCCTAGAAAGTTAGGGTTCAAATTAAATCCTGTCAGGAAATGTCACCTTTCCTATTCATCTTTATGACTATCAATAAAGACAACTAACCTTTCCGTCTCGGCTTGACGGTCTGGCTCAAAGCTCTCTAAAAATTTTTGCACCACCTGCTCTTCCGACCATTCCCCATTTTTATACTTTGGGTGCTCTGTGACCTTGTAGACTCTGCACGAAATGATGAAATAGACCCTTCCTCCTTTTTTTATTTCAACTTTCGACTTGGACCAGTTCATATCCGTTAAAACAAACCACAGTCAGAAAGAACTCCTTCAAATTAGCAATGATTCCAAACTTGAACTTCAGTTCATCAGCTGATAACTAACAAAGATATAGCGCAGCAAAAACCACCACCATAAAATCGTCTGTAAAACACTGAAAAATTCTGCGACTTTTGTGGGGCAATATCTTAACTTGTTTGACTTTTAATCTTGGTACGTTTCCTAATTTGAAGGCGCTTTTTTCACTAGTGTCGATGGATATTCTCTGCCTGTTCTTTTACCAAAACTTGAAAACAACCGTGGAAGGGGGAGTCTATTTATGAAGTCATATTTGAACCCCGGACCAGACTCCCCATTGGGGTAAAAAAATAGGCGAGCGAATAGAACCGGGAGGTAATCTGGGGAGGAGAAAGGGTGGCCTCCGCTCGTCCATATTTTTCGTGTTTGACCCCGTTTTTTGCCTTTTTCCCCCCACTGCGGAGCTTGGTGACAGGCTAAAATCAGGGGCACCCAACGACGGTTTCCTCCCAAATGCGTCGAAAACACTTTTTAGACTACACGGAGTACTTTTAGAACTTTACAAATGCATTCTAAGCGGGGCTGTAAAATCTCCATCTGTTCGGTCTTGATTTCATCACGCTTTATGTGGTCAATGTGGTCACGCGCCGGTTGTTATTATTCTCTTGCGTTTCATCGTTGGTTATTAATTTATTAACAATTGGAATTAACGATAATAAATAATGACAAGGGTCGAAACTCGATGGCTGCTCTCGTACAATCAATGCCTCCAGTTGACTGGACCAGTTTACAACGCAATGCCGCGCGAGCTAACGTTCCACGATGACCATTCAGTTAAAACGAAAACAACAAAGCAATTCTGGATGTACATGCAATCGAACTTGAAACAATCTCAGAACCAAGCAGAAAAGCTCAAGAGACCTTCATACGTCAAACGCAAAGTTCACTTAAGGTCCAGTCAAGTGGAGGCATTCATAAATCAAAAAGTTGGTAATCAGTTTTTGATCATTTTGAATGCGAAGATTTTTATTTTGAATAGAAAAAAGTAGCCCACCGTACATTTAATCCCTTAAGCTGTTGTTGGAATGAATTTCGTGAAAAAACCGCTCGTAATACTTGAGTACGGCTTGAAAATAAATCGGTCCTCAAATTAATTTCGTCCCTTGTCTCTTTTCTCTTACTCTCTCTCTCTCTCTCGAATTGTTAATAAATTAATAGCCAAAAATGAAACGCGAGACGATAATAACAAGCGGCGCGTGACACCGACAGTGAAATGAGAGCCAAACCACATAAAGCATTGTGAAATTAACAACGGTTAACGCGTCGACTTGAACACAGTTTTCGCATTGTAAAACAACTTCCATTTCACTTCGCACCACAGCAGATTCAAGAATAGAACAAAACAGGTAAGATTTGATCTCTTATTAAATTTCCATATGCAGTTTACAAATAAGCGCGTGGGTTCCCTATGGCTTGTATAAATACATACTTTAGGTTTATTTTCCAAAACACACATCGCATCAAGTCTCTTTTTCCCTACAAAGACAGGCTCAACCGTTATGAAATGTCCAAAGTTGTATATAAAGCTAGTTGTTGGGACTGATTAGCACAACCAAACGGAGAAAGAAAAACTGAACACTTCAAGGCAATCACCAGTAACGGTCATTCATCAGCTATTGCAGAACACGTGGTCACAATTTGAAATGGGACCATTTTAATATTTTAGCAAGAGGTAAATCAGATACCCATTGTAAAATCAAGGAGACTGTTCTTATTAGGGAATTAAAACCAGCCCTAAATGAAAATGTAAGCAGCGAAAAGCTTTACTTATACTAGTTTGCATAATTTCATGCAAATTTTCTCATCTGTCACATTCATTTGTTTTTTCCTTCACGTTAATTAGTCATTTATCTTACTTTGTTTTGAAATTTAGTTACTACTCATGTTAACGGTCACTTCTAAAGATGTATGTTGCAGCATACGAAACGTCAAGTTCTATATTATAAAAGTCAGTTATACAATCCCTTTGTTATTTCTGATGTTTGTAACCGCAGTTTGTGTTATTCCTTTTAAAACTGAGATGGCTAAAAACCAAGAGCATTTAAGATAGATGTTGCCAAGATTGCTATACGCCACTCCTTCCTCCGATCTTTAACCCATTTCTTTCGCAATCTTCAGGTGACGTTCATGGTAGTCTCTGGCTGCTTTAAAATCTCCTAGATGGCAATAGGTAATGCCAAGATTGCTATACACCCGTTCCTTCCCTCGATCTGTCACCCATTTCTTTCGCAATTTTCAGGTGATGTATATGGTAGTCTATGGCTGTTTCAAAATCTCCCAGACTGTAATGGGGGTTTCCATGGGGGTTTCTCCGTCCCTCCATCTGCTACCCAGTTGTTTTCCAGTTTTCAGGTAACGTTCAAAGCAGTCTAAGGCAGCTTGAAAATCTCCCACTTCTTCGTGAGCGTTGCCAAGAACAGCATATGGAATTCCTTCCTACCATCTGTCATCCAGTTCTTTCAAAATTTTCACGTGACTTTCCTGGTAGTCTTTCGGAATCGTTCATATCGTAATGAACGTCGATGAGATTGCAATACGCCTCTGCTTCCCTCCATCTATCACCTAGTTCTTTAGCAATTTTAACATAACGTTCATAATAGTCTATGGCTCTTTTAAAATCGATGTCCCAGACTGAGATGGGCGTTGCCAAGTTTGCTATACGCCTTTCCTTCCCCAGATATGTCACCCAGTTCTTTCGCAATTTTTAGGTGACGTTCATGGTAGTCTATGCCTCTTTTAAAATCTCCCAGACGGTGATGGACGGCGCCAAGATTGTCCTATGCCGTTCCTTCAGCCGATCAGTCACCCAGCTCTTCCGCAATTTTCAGGTTTTTCATGTTTAAGGTAATCTATGGCTGTTATAAAATCTCCCAGACTGTGTTGGGCGTTGGCACGGTTATTATACACCTTTCCCTCTCCTAATCTGTTAACGAACTTCCCAGTTTTATTAGAAGTGCCAATCGTCTCTTGTGAGTATGCTGCTCTTGTGCCATATAGCTGCGTAAAAAAATGCATACAATGTATGTTAATACGGGAAAATGTCCAGCCGGATAACCAAGCTCACGGGCGCGCATACCGAGATCTCATTAGCTATGATAACTGGCAAGAGATCAGAAAATGAGGCAGTCAGACTAACTGGGGATTATACACAAACAAGACGCTACAGGAGCGTATATTTGGGCGTCAATGTACTAGGCGTGAGTGAAGTTTTTCTTATGTGTATTAGGGATGTGTGAGTAGTGCAGTAGCGTTGTATATTTTAGGGGTTGGTTGAGATGTGTGAAGTGAAAGGCGTGGAGTTACATTGAAAGTAAATTGGTAAGATAATGGCTGTAGTTTGTTAGTCAGTGAAACTTGTGTAGCTGCTAGCCAGCCGAGGCCCGCGCGGTAGGGTAAATTTTCGCACCCTTTTGGGTCAGGTGACCAAGCCTTTAGTTTAAGTTGCATGATCGTTCGCTCGGCGATCAGGATTACTTCGCTCGTTTGTTCAACGATGGATTTTGGTTTTTTAGGACAAAATCTATAATAGGCTCACAAGGTATTCGTCTTTCCTTTCGTTTCCTCTTTTATTTGGTTTATTACTTCGCCCGTTGTCATTTTCCAGTTAAGTTTGTATTCGTATTTGTTTACCTAGTACATTTCTCGTCGCATGTAATTAAGATCTTTCAATTGTATTTTCCTTTCTAGTTTTACGTCAACCTTATTTACTTGTCAGTACAACAACAACCGTTTTCAGTGTTAGAATTCACCGCGTTTGGGTTGTTGTCTCAATGCAGTTATAGTAGAACTTGTGCCGAACAAGAATCGGAACCGCTCTTGTTGAGAGTTTGGAATTTTGGAATCATGGACCGGACTCTCGAAGATGTGGAAGATGGATCGGATTTGAACTTCGATGAAATATCGGCCGGGATTGATTTTCCTGAGGTCAGAAGGAGTACTCGCTTTCGCTTTCCTACTGAAAGGGGACTGGATTTTCAGCTCACTCTTAAGAGAAAGAATTATAATCTATGTAAGAAGAAATTAGAAGATAAGCTGAACACCCTGGATATGAACTGGACCGAGCTGTCTGATCCAGAGGCTTTGAGAAACGAGCGATCGTTTATAGAAGATTGCAGAAAGGGACTTATGGAGGGGTCCTCGGAGTTTGTGCTGCTATTACCAAACGAATATGCCAATTATGTGGCTCGTGAAACAGATTACTTGAACAGGCAAGCAATGGAGTTGAGGAAAAGGATTGGCGAAAGGATTTTCAAACTGGAAAAGGTGGAATCAAGGTCGCGTCGTAGTGGAAAAACGTCATCCTCCAAGAAAAGCAGTCGTACCTCAAGGCATTCAAATGCCTTTCAAATTTCTTTAATGAAGATTAAAAATATGACTGAGTTGGCCAAGAGGAAGGTGGAAATGCAATATGCAGGAATTGAAACTCAAAAACAAATGGAAATGCAAAGGAAGAAATACGAAATAGAAGAAATCCAAAGACTGAAAAGTTACGAAAGTGTTAAAGCAGAAGCAGATGCGGTGGCGAAGATAGACGATGAAGTAGGGAATCCCAAGTTGATGAACCTTGACCAATTCGGGATCACTGAAGACGATAAGGGGAAACCGACCCGCAACTATGTCTCATCTTTAACAACTCTCTCCTGCACCGGTAGTCAGGATCCTTTACCATTCTTGTTTGAACCTTTTGCTAAAGATCTACATCCTTCCATGCCGCCAGAAATGGCCCTTGGCACACATCTAAACAAAGTGCAAGGAACTAGCTCAGATCAAAAGGAAACGCAAGATAGTGTGAAAGATCTTCCAGGGAGGATTCCTTCTCGCTCAATACCAAGCGTTGCGTTTACCAAGCCTTTTGGTGAACCTGCCAGCACTGAAAATCAGTACCGTGCAATCGCTGAGGCGATAGCTGAAGGCATGGAGGCGGCAAGATTACCGATGCCTCACCTAACAATATTCAGTGGAGAGCCCCTTGGTTGGCCAACATGGAAGGTTGCCTTCGAAACTGTGATCGAGAAAAGGGCCACTAACACGAACGAGACAATGCTGTACATTCTACAGTACTTGTCGGGGCCTCCTAAGGAAATTGTCGAAGGATATCAGTTCGTCCAAACTGGTGACGTCTATGAAGAGGAAGACAATTCTTGAAAGACGATTCGGGCACCCCGCTGTTTTGCTGATGCTTTCCTCAAAAGGTTGGAAGCTTGGCCAAAGATTCCACTCAAAGATCGATCCGGTTTGTGAGAATTCGCAGATTTCCTCAAAACATGGGGACTGGCCATGCGGTCCGTAGACCTTGAAACCCTAAACAAACAATATGACAATAAGCAGCTTTTAAAGGTTCTGCTTGGCTGGGCACTTCCTAAATGGGGAGTCAGAGTGAGAGAATATGAAATCAAGCACGATGACAGTAAGTTTCCCCCCTTCCCGGAGTTTGTTAAATTCGTTACTGAAATTGCAGAAATACAGTGCCTTCCTGTACTTGCAAACTTAGACACAAACAGATTCACGAAAGACATCAAGACCAGAAATCCCAAGACAAGGTTTGGAAATCGAAAGGGTGATGACGCTAACATGCTTGCTACCAGAGCGAACAAAGAGCCAACTCCCAAGGATGAAAGGAAAGCAGCCTGTCTTTGCTGTGGTTATAGTTCACATGGTCTTAATTCGTGCAGAGACTTCATGATGAGACCCCGAAAGTAGAGAATCCAGTTCATCATAAGAAAGGGACTTTGCCTAAGGTGCTTAACTCATGGTCACATGGCAAAAAAGAACAAGTGTGAACGTGTTCCAAGTTGCAAGAAATGCAAACAGAAACACCCAACCTGTTTATACACCGAAAATGCCCATGAACCTGAGATACAAACTCCCAAGGCATCCGTTAGCTGTACAGGTGCCTCCAATGCAGAGATTATCCACCTCGATGAAGGCAATGCTACAGTTAAGTGCACAAGTGTCTGCTCCATTGAAGCACAGCAGCTCGGACAGTATCAAAGCTTGATAGTTCCAGTTTGGGTTTCAAGCTCTAATGATGACCAGTGTGTTATGACGTATACCTTGATTGATTGTCAGTGGAATGCCAGTTTCATCACAGACCAGCAAAGGGAGATGCTGTAGGTTGATGGGGGTAGAAAGTAACCTGCACTTGTCAACGATGCACAAAGATGATGAATTGATCGAAAGCAAGAAAGTACAATGCCTCGTGGTAACAGATCTCAAGAGACAGGTCAGCATCCCCTTACCAAAGGTCTACACGAGAAACAGTATACCGTACAAGCCCTCTCAGATTCCAAAGCCTGAGGTTGCCATGCAGTGGGATCATCTTAACCGTATTGCGTCGGAGCTCATGCCTTACAGAGATGATATAGAGGTCGGACTGTTGATAGGAACTAACTGTCCTAAGGCTATTAAGCCGCGTGAAGTGATCCCAGGAGCAGACCATGATCCATATGGTATCAAAACTGACCTGGGATGGGGTATCATTGGCAGAGTGTGTAAGACTCCACCAGGAGATTATGAAGACTCGCCTGGAAGTTGGACGAACTGAATTGTTTCACGAGAGGAGACAAGCTATTCTTTGGAGACTAGGACGAAAGATCATAAGCCCTGCGTGTGTTAAGCAGATGTTTGAAAGAGACTTTCAGGAGATAGTTTAACCTAAGAATTCACATATGCCAGCCCCGTCAGTTGACGATAGAAGATTTGTAGAAATATTGGTTAAAGGTATCCACAAGACCGGTGATGGCCACTACGACACACGACTACCGCTACTACGACTACCGCTTTGTTCACAAGATGTTAAGCTGCCTAGCAACAAATCTCTAGCGTTGAGAAGATTGTTTACGCAAAAGACGCGGTTCAAGAAAGACCCAAATTTTTACAAAGATTACACGGACTTCATGGAGGAAACCATTAAGAATTGTAAGAGGACGTTTCTTTGGAACAAAGGATTAACAGTGCAATCGGAGAAGACAAGATTAACTATGTTCCACATCATGGGATCTACAATCCCAAAAAACCTTTACAGATAAGAGTGGTCTTTGACTGCAGTGCAACGTGCCAAGGAACATCCTTGAATAAGAACTTACTTTCTGGACCTGACGACAAACAGTTTAACAGGTGTCCTCTGCCGTTTCCGCCAAGAGTGGGTAGTCGTGACCTGTGATGTGAAAGGGATGTTTCATCAGTTCTTCGTCAATAAAGGACACAGAAACCTCCTCAGATTCTTCTGGTGGGATAAAGGAGATATAAGAATGACCCAGAGGAATATAGAATGAAAGTACACCTTTTCGGAGCAATCTTGTCTCCAGGGTGCGCCAACTTTGGCTTCAAGAGAGCGGCTGATGACGGAGAAACGGAGTTTGGCACGAACGCCGCCGACTTTATGCGTAAAGTCTTCTATGTATGCGATGGATTGAAGTCAGTACCTTCCGTTAGAACTGCCATCGACCTCATTCGCAACACACAAGCCGGAAGATCGCGCAAAAGGATTACAAGAATTGGACCTCAAGTGTGACCCCGTGCCAATAGAACGAACTCTCGGCATCATGTGGTGTGCTGAGTCAGACACCTTCCAGTTCAGAATCGTTATTCAAGATCGTCCACTTACTAAGAGAGGCATTCTGTCCACCGTGTGTTCCGTATATGACCCACTTGGTTTTGTGGCACCCCTCATTCTGATGGGAAAACAATTACAAGATCTATGTCGTAATAACGCCGACTGGGATGACCCAGTTGGTGAGCAGCTTAGACCGAAATGGAAACCATTGCGAAATGAGTCGCACGAGCTGGAGAAACTCAAGATACCTAGATGTTACAAACCTGAGGGTTTCGGTGAAATTAAAGCAGTGGAGGTGCATCATTTCTCCGACGCAAGCTTAGCAGGATATGGTCAGTGCAGCTATTTGCGTCTTCTAAATAAGAACAATCACGCCTACTGTTCCTTTCTTATGGGAAAGGCCCGTGTTACTCCGTTAAAGCACATAACAGTTCCTCGATTAGAGTTGCAAGCTGCTGTCGTTTCGGTTAAAATAAGTCAATGGCTGCTGAAGGAACTTGATTACCAAGACGTATCAGAATTCTTTGGACAGACAATAGGGTTGTGATTGGTTACATCAAGAACGAGACTAACCGCTTTCATACCTTCGTGGCAAGTCTTTTCTTTTTTTCTTTTTTTTTTCCAATTCAACTTTATTGAACATACACGCGTACAGTTAATATTCACAAAAGACAATCTACAACAAAACGAAAACTACAACTTGAAGCAGACAAAAAAGAAACCTAACACAATAAAAACATTAGTGATACCTAAATGGGAGTGTAAACAGAATTTCGCTCCGTATTTAAGAGAGACGATAAAACAGACCATTTTGTTTTAAAATCTCTTTCGCGACCAGTCGTACAAGAAATATATTTTTCTAGACTAATTTATCTCGAGCTAGGGAAACAAATTCATTAAAAATGTAAAATTTACCGTTAAGAGCCTTTACCTAAAGAAAATACTTTCCTATAATGACTAAATGATTGAGGGCTAAGCAGAATTTAGAATCCTTATTAATAATGCCAAACAAGATTTCTTTTATTGAAAGCGATAATTTTGAGTTCACCATGCGCGAGGCCCAATCCAGAAACTCTTTCCAGAACAACGTGGCTTGCGCGCACTCAGTGAAAAGATGAATGATGGTGTGATCTGCTGGACAAAAAGGGCAGCGTGGGGATTTTTCTTTCTTCTTTTTAAATAATAAGCTCTTAGTGCACAGAATATTGTGAATAATTTTGTACTGGAACATTGATAGCTTTACTTCTTTTGTTACTTCAAAAGGCAATAGATATAATTTTCTCAAATCGTCCTTCTGGTAGCCAAAATTTAAGAGTCTTTTCTCACAAGTCGGCGGAGGCTTTGATCGAAGAGACAGCAGCTTAGAATAAATTTTTTTGCAAGTCATTTCCTCTATTAATATTTGCGGTGTTGAGCTTTGTTCGAGGGAGCAATTAAGGAGTCTTTTCCAACTTTGAGGGATGGCGTTAACAAGGCTAAAGTACTGTAAGAAATTACATCTTACGTTACATTTATTACGAAAAGAGTCGAAGGACGGAAAGCAGTTTTGCTATGTATCAAAGAGGTCGCTAATTTTGAGAATTCCTGCGAAACGCCAATGCTGCAAGTACATAGATTTCTTATCAGACATAATAAACTTATTATTCCAAACTATTTGTTCAAAAACATCATTTTTGGTTTTTGGGTTGGAAGCTATTACGTCTTGCCAAAATATGATTATTTCGTGATGAAAAGCCGGACGGCATTTACTTAGATTAAGGTGACCGGTGTCATACTTACATTTGAAAAGCTCTGGGCCCCCAACATTCGCTAGGAGGAACTTCGGGATGTATTGCCACGGAGCGTCCGAGTTTGAGCAAAGTCGCTTAACCCAATTTAACTTTAAAGCCTTGTTAAATAAAGCAAAGTCTTTCATCTCTATAAGCCTTCCTCTTGTCTTGTTTTGATGAGCGTAGTGTATTTTATCATGGGTGGTTTGTGGCCCCAATAAAATCTAATACTATTTTGTTTACTTCATCAACAAAAATTTTTGGAGTTTTCATTACACTGCAGATAAATACCAGTTGGAGAGCGCGAGGGATTTCACTAGCTTTATTTTGCCGTAAACAGAAATGTCCCTTTGAGACCATATGCTTAACAGTTTTTTTTAAGGAAATTAACTTATCCCAGAAGTTCCTCTGTAGAACAGTGTCACGTTCGTACGCAAAATGAACACCAAGCGCGTAGACAGGCTCCTCACTAATTTGTAAATTTAAAATTTTACCCTTCCTATGGCGCCATGAACCAAGCCATAACAGTTCCGATTTTGATTCGTTTATTTTACGGCCAGAACATCTCTCGAAAAGGCCTAGCAGTACAAATAGCTTCATGATGGACTCACTACCACTCAAGAGCTCTGTCGTGTCATCCGCATACTGAGATAATTTTATTTCCTGAGATCCATTGTACTCAATTTCAATTCATTTGATCATTTTGGAGCGTCTTATCTTTTGCGCAAGGGCCTCAATGGCTATAACAAACAACAGACCCGATAGTGGGCACCCCTGTCGAACGCCTCTTTCAAGTAAGAAGGCTTCCGACGCGTGACCATTGTTCAAAACACAACTGGAGATATTATGATAAAAAACTTAAACCCTTCGTGGCAAGTCGCATTCAGCAGATTCATGATCACACTGGCCCTCAAGAGTGGCAGTACATTGAATCAAGGTCGAATCCAGCTGATTGCGCCCCTCGAGGCCTGACAGCTCGTCAGCTTGTAGACAACGATTCTAGTTGGCTTAGAGGCCCAAACCTCCTCTGGAGTCCGGGCGCTTATCAAACAGAGGTAGAGGAAAATCCGCAACCACTAGATTCTGAGGACCCCGAAGTGAAGAGAGCATCACTGGTGACGCAAACAAGCGAGACGCATCCAGTTCATTTTGAGATTAGCCGACTGGATCGGTTTTCCGACTGGTTCAGAGCAAAGAGGGCTATAGCAGTTTGCTTGCGACTTAAGCAGCGTTTCAAAGAGGGAAAGGAAACTGAGCAAGTCGTCAGATACCAAATAGTGAACGTCGAAGAGAGACCTAACATCAAGGTTATGGAATGACTCATAATGAAGTGCGTCAACGCGGTTACTGGATAATTTGTGGCACTTCTGCCGTCTCTCGTTTTGTTTCCAAGTATGTCGTGTGCAGAAGGCTGCACCTCCCTCCGCAGCACCAGAAGCTAGCCGACCTTCCTGGAGACTGGGTAGAACCTGCAGCTCCGTTTACATACAGTGCAGTAGATTACGTTGGTCCCTTTGTGGTGAAAGAGGGTCGTAAGGAGGTGAAGAGGTATGGCGTGTTGTTCACATGTATGTCATCTCGAGCCATTCATATCGAGACCGCAAATACTCTGGAAACTGATTCATTCATCAACGCCCTTAGACGCTTTCAAGAAGAACGTGCTCCTATTCGCCAAATTAGGTCAGACCAAAGTACGAATTTTATTGATGCCAATCGAGAAATAAAGGAAGCTTTTAGGAAGATAGATCAAGATAAATTGCGCAACAGCCTGTTGAAAGAGAACTGTGAATGGGTTGATTTCAAATTGAATCTCCCCTCTTTGAGCCACATGAGTGGCTCATGGGAGCGTCAAATTAGGACAGTCAGGAGCGTACTTGCTCCCCTGTTAGAAGAATGTGGCAGCCAATTGAACGATGAGAATTTTCGTACTCTTATGAAAGAGGTCCAAGCAGTAGTCAACTCTAGACCACTGGCCTTGAATGACGTGCATGTGTTCTCCCGATTCAGCAGAACCTCTAACGCCAAATCACTTGTTGACGATGTTGACGAATCACTTGTTACTTTGGACAGTGGATTCCCACTGTAGGAAGCCATCTAGCTGCTAGCCAGCCCAGGCCCGCGCGGTAGGGTAAATTTTCGCACCCTTTTGGGTCAGGTGACTAAGCCGTTAGTTTAAGTTGCATGATCGTTAGCTCGGCGGTCAGGATTACTTAGCTCGCTTGTTCAGCGATGGATTTTGATTTTTCAAGACAAAATCTATAATAGGCTCACTTGTTTCTCGTAGAGTTTAATATGAAGTAACAGAAAATGATTATTTTGGGAGGTAAAAGTGATTTTGGGTGTTGCAGTGAGGCAGATGTGGAAGTGCTAATCTGGTTATGAAGGGATAGTGTAGTTACTGTGTGTTGAAATGAAGTGGTGGTTGTGAAAAAGTCGAAAACAAACTTGTACTTATTATATGCTATTACTTATTAAGATTGTTTTTCGCTTATTTTTGATAATATTTGTATGGAGAGAAAATGGATAAGGCCAAAAGTTCATTAATATAGAGAAGCAGGTATAAAGATGTTGGGGGTGGAGGAGGGGGGCTGAAATTTTGTTTGTGTGCTCGGGGGCTTTGAAAAATCAGTGAGGTCAAGGTGAGGGCATAAAATCTGGCTATAAAACTAACGGCCTGATTACATGAGCCGGGCTGGCTCGCTTGGCAGAGATCGCGGCACCTTCGTTAAACGCAACAAAAATCAACTTTGCGATTATTGTGGGTTTCACATGACGTCACTAAAATTCAAACTACAAAACTATCAATCCTACCGAGATTTTACTTTCGCGATGTACTAGAGCAACTGAAAACTAATTTTCAAACAAATTTTCGCTTCAAAAGGTTTCTTGGTTTTTTGATAGAGTACGCTTGAATTTCTAAGCTTTTGCGTGACGCGGCATTTACATGACGGCAAAGAGAGCTGTCATGTAGCTTAAAAAAATGACTTATTTCAGGGAATTTTGCTATCTAAACAGTTCATGTATTAGAAAAGGTTTTTAATGTTTATGAGTTCCTCGATGAATAAATTCACGCTTTTGTAGCAAAACTCGGTAACAGATATTTCTGTTGGTTTCTGTCCGCCACGTTGGTGCCAATCCGGATGGGCACCAGCGTGGCGTCTCCATACAAATCTCTATATATTTGGGTAAAACATTTCTTCAGAATCTCGTATACGAAATATTCCTCTGACCTGAATCTTGGCGAGGGTCTTTGTACATGTACCTCCTTTCATTTCCCAGATTCTGGACTTTATCTATTGAACGGTTTTGATTTTTATTCCGATCTATTTTTAATGGCGTGACACTGAAAACAATCAATATGACAACCAAGCCAGCCCGGTTAGCTGGATCCTCGGTGGAAATTTTCCAAGTAATCACATTTGCCGGGCGGCCCGGCGAATGAACCAAGCGACAAACAGGACAGCAGGTAACACAGTTCATGCGCATTGCTTACTTCGGCTCATGAGATCAGGCCCTTATTGTAAGTTGTATTGTCACGCAGTTTACACGTGAAAGCTTTGGAACTTGCGTGGTTCGTGTATGAGAGAATACGACTCAATCTAATTAACCCAAAGATTTTAACAGAGAACAAAAATATTGTCAAACTCTTGGCAATAAGCCAAACCATTCACACCGTTTGCTGCGAGGAAGATTATTTTCCAGAGGGAAAATTTAAATTATTCAATAGTTTGTTTCCCTCAGTGTACCTTGTTTTTCCAAACAGTTTGTTTTTTATTGCCGATTTGTTTGCCGTGCGTTATCTGTGGGTCGTATGTAACGAAGATAAATGCTGTGTTGTGACACAGCGCGTGGTAGACATTCGCGTCGCTTAGCTTGTTTACGTTCGCATGTATTGCGTGCCTATTGCAACTTTGAATCAAAACAAGGGAACTCGATTACTCTATTTGGGTGACGCCAAAATAAAAATGGGATGGGCGTGTGAAACTCGCCCGCTTCGCGCAAAATTCTCACGCAACCCTTCGCACCTTGAAAAGGGGGTAATACATTTGGCTAAAACCGGTTTTGTTAGTGTCTGTTTTTTCAAAGACTGAGAAGAAGAATGCAATATTTTTTAAAGGAAGCAGAGTAATTTTGGAGAGTTTCGAAAAACCGGGCTCCGAAAAATCAGGACACAATATTTTTAGAGTTTCTGCACAAATTCAAGGGAGCGTAGGGGACTTTTGGTTCGTAAAATACTGAAAATTTAAAAACAAAATTCCACTCTGCTCTTTAACATGTAGCCTAAATATTGTTATAAAACCGGACAAAAATATTCTTACATTATTATCAAAGCTGAAAGGAGTGTAAGTGAAATATTCCTTCATATACAAGCGTTCTGTTTTTCCTTTGAGAATCACGGAACAATTTTGCAATTCTCTATGGCCAGATAAACTCTGGGACTATACTATACGCGGTCTATATTGCGATATATATATATCAAAATTGAATATAAATGGGAAGTAAACTCACTGTGTACAACTTCAAGCTAAGACAATAAAAATAAAGAAAACAAAACTCTGCAAATTTGCTCCAACACACATATTCTATGCAAACCATGTCAGACCGTAACAATCGTGTAAATATCACATATATTTGAATGAACATTGCTACCAAAAATACAGTTCCTCAATACTAACTCAGTAGATTACTCAAAAGATTATCAATAATATCACACGAAAAACAAAGAAAAGTCATCTTCGTGACGTTACTTACGATGAGCAAACTAGACATCATTCTGATCCGCTCCACGCTTATGCAGCTGATTCAACCGTGTACGATCAGGATGATCAGGCGCCAGCTGGTGGGAATCCAAAACAGGCTGCCCAGCAGCTAACAAACGGGACAATTCCGTGACTCCAACATGATCAAGTCCACGCTTATTCCATTTTACGGAAAGAGCGCGTTGATAACGCTCCTTGGCTTTTTCGTAGTCACCCAATTCGCCATGTAGGTTACCCATGCGTTGGTAGCTATTTGCTACGTTTACATGATCGGGACCAAAGTTACTGAGTTGTATGGACAAGGCACGTTCAAAATACTCTTTGGCCTGCTGATGGTCACCCAATGCCTGATGTAGGTTATCCATGCTTTGGAAAGTGTTTGCGACGTTTACATGATCGGGACCAAGCTTTTTGAGTTGTATGGATAAGGCACGTTCATAATACTTCTTGGCCTGCTGATGGTCACCCAATGCCTGATGTAGGTTACCCATGCTTTGGTAAATGTTTGCGACGTTCACATGATCAGGACCAAGCTCACTGAGTTGTACGGACAAGGCACGGGTATAAAACTCCTTGGCCTGCTGATGGTCACCCAATTCGCTATGTAGGTTACCCACGCGTTGGTAGGCATTTGCTACGTTCATATGATCGGGACCAAGGTTACTGAGTTGTATGGACAAGGAACGTTCATAATACTCTTTGGCCTGCTGATGTTCACCCATTTTGCTATGTAGGCTTCCCATTCTTTGATAAGTATTTGCAACGTTGACATGATCGTGACCAAGTTCATTCAATTGTATAGACAGGGCACGTTCATAATACTTTTTGGCCTGCTGATGGTCACCCAATTTCCAATGTAGGTTACCCATGCTTTGTTAAGTACCTGCGACGTTCACATGGTCGAGACCAAGCTTTTTGAGTGGTATAGACAAGGCACTTTCATAACACTTCTTGGCCTGTTGATAGTCATCCATGTGTTTATATATGATACCCATGTTAAAGTTAATTGTCGCCTCTTCTGAGTGATCGGGCACTGTCTTGTTCGTGAAAGCATGCTTCATGTTTTTAGTAGAGTCAATTTCCGCTTTAACGGCTATCCTTGTCGCTTCTGTCATAGAGTCCAGGTAGATATTGTTTACTCTGGTAAGTTCCTTTTCAGTAAGTTGACGATTTGCTTTTTCCACTTTTTCTAAGTACCCTTCCCAGCCAAAGTCTGGATTGGTTTTTCGTACCTTTCTCACGTACATTCCTGCGCTGGCTACTGCAAGTGGCTGGTAACTCAAAGCGTGTGCTACCTTTTTCCCCATACCATGGTCTGTGGTTCCAGTGAGCTCGAGAAGAAGGTCGGCAGCGTCAATGTCGTTCATGCCTTTGCTTATGGAAAGGTGGGATGTAAATGAACTTTCATAAGGGATACAGGAACAATCCTGCGTTGTGATTAGCAGCTGGCCTTTGCTCCAATGCCCATTTCCACGCTCAGGAAGAAACTGACCCATTCTAGCAAGGTTGGTGACATTGTCAATCCCTAAGAGCCGAGGTGAGTAAAGGTGAATTTTTGTCGGAATTAAATCTTTGATAATGGCTATTTTCTGTTCAGTATTTAAATCCTTGGAGTTTTCGGTTGTAGTTATAGTAGATGCGTGACAGCTTAATTTTCTTGCCAGTGATAAGTAAGATGTCAAAAGCGATTGTACGTTTTCAGCATTTAAAGTCATTACAAATGACGGAGCACTCGTGTCTTTCCGGGTCTCTTTGTAGAAATTCTCAGCAACCAGTCCAGCCAGCTGTGATTTACCACTCCCAGGATTGCCTGAAATATAACAATAACTTAAATTGTTCTCGCTAGTCTTCCTTAAGTTTAACATCTTCTGTGTTACTTTAGCAACATCACCGTCGCGACATGCAAGCACATGGGGAGGTCTGGGTGGAAGGACGCAAAATGGTTGTACTTCACGCTCTTCAAACACCTTGCGCTGTTCTTCCGTAGTTTTAAGCCTGTCTTTGTTTTCTTGAAGTTCGGTGTCTTTCGTCTGAAGTTCTTCAGTAAGTTTTTGATTGCCTGTCTTCACATTATGCAACTCATCGGTTGAAAAACTATTCTGCTTACTTACAGCCTGGATTTCAAAAGTAGAGAGGCCAAGAGCTCGAAATGCTGTCTCCACTTTTGCAATAGTGACACTGAAGTCTGCATTTGAGAGGTGACCTTTTGCCATATGAGCGAAGTCTTCATTTTGAAACTTTCTAAGATCATCAACGTAGGTTCTGATCAGTGGACTTAGTCCATGAATAGAATCAGAGAACAAGATGGCATAAAAGAGCATAATACAGTCCCATTGCGCCCTGTCTCCGTTAACCATCGTAGCTAATGATCGAGCATTTCTTCTTTGATTAGCTGGAGATTCACCGTTTTTGAAGTCCAATCCATTTTGAGGGGTGTCTTTCCATTCTCCATATGTTGCTTTGTAACGATTGTCCCATTCTTGCTTGAACAGTAATCGTAAAGCTCGGGGCAGTATGTTCTTGGCTATGTAACAAAACCGGAAGTAGTTCAGCTGTTCCACCGAGTAAACGTTAGTGGCCATTTGGTAATGGAGGGGAGAACAGTCTTGCACCTTTTTAGAAGAAAAAAAAGCAACGCAATTTAATTACTCCGGATATAACTGACGGTATAACCGAGTTCAAGGTACTCATGCGCGAAATTATTACAGGCAAATTATATTATGGTTTTTATTCGGCGAGAATATCAAGCCATTGTTCGTCACAAAGTAAACAAACCCTTAAACTGTTTAAATTTGGACAAGAAATATAACACGAATTTATTGAGTGGAATAACATGAGATGAGTAGAAATATATTTCGGCAGTTAACGTTTGATAATTTTCTTGGAAGTAAATAAATTTTAGGCTATCAACCTTAACGTTGCATGAAGCCTGTCCCACGCGTTCAGATCGTGGGGACGACGCAAAGAGATGTGAGTAGAAAAAAAGAGCGAGGGGGTGGGGTAGCGACATCGCGCCGTACTCCACTACTTGAACGCCTGGAACAGGCTCTTTCTGAATGGATAAATAAACGAAAATCACGAAACGTGATATTTCAGTCATCACTGAAAATAAACCGTATGCTCATCACAAGACTCATTTGCATACAATAAACGTTTACAACACCCGAACAGTTACCCTCACCACCGAAGTTTTGCTCATTAAGATTGTTCTTTCTTCCTTTTTTTCGACCACTGAAGTAATCTCTTGTTCCAACGTAATCAACGCTTTCAAGCGATAGAATTCATGGACCGACCCGTTCCGAAAAAGTTTGACATAGAATTCCTGTTCTATGGACATAAAGTGCAGCAGGTAAAGTGCATGACAGCCAAGTACATAGCTACCCGTATAAACACATCTGTGACACATACGTAACGTCAGACGGGTAGTTGAAGTTGCTTCCAGTAGTAGTTGAAGGTTAAATTATTGATATCAATAATAATAATAATAATAATAATAATAGTTAAAAGAGATTTCTTAAGACATAAAACGGTAAAAACGAACGATAAAATCCGACGTTTCGGAGTAGTCATTATCAAGGAAAAAATGTTTTTGATCATTCAAATTACAGCATTTAAAGCGATGTGGTGCGAAAATTAACATAACAGGGTGCGAAGAATATGAAAATACTTTCGCACGAATAGAGTCTGATTGTACGTTGAGATTTGGCTTTAAGGTTCTTATGAAAAGCATTTTGTACACTAAACAGTCAAATTTGTTCCTGCATTTCTTAAGCACTTCGAAACTTTTCAGCATGTCCTAGGGGATCGTCCCGTGCACTTTCTTGTAATAGGGACCTTAAGATCCGAGGACGGCGACGGCAGAGAAAACGTCGCTGAAAAAGTGAATTCGCATTCTTTCAATCTTCATTGCGATTACTCCAAGTCACTAACTTGGTCAAATGTAGGCAAACCCTCCAAAAGTTGAATTCCTAAGAACCACATCCAAGTTAAGAAAGAGAGAGGAAATTTTGTCGTCGCTTGTGCACGTCCTCTGTACATCGTGTAATTAGGCATTTTCACGTCGTAGTCGTGCAGTGACGGCAAAGAAATGTACAAAAAAGCGTGATGCACGTGCAAAATTGTTGTTTTGCTAATTAAACCTATTGTTTTTGCGGCGTTCCCGTTTCCGTCGCCGTCGTCGGATCTTAAGGTCCCTAATGTTTGGCAACGGCGGAGGACTGTTGTTTATGTCCTTTTACATGATTGTGTAAATGTCCGCGTGTGTTACCTACATAGCCTGCATCACACAGGTCACATTTGAAGTCATAAACTACACACTGTACATTTACGATCGCTGGCTTTGCTTCTTTGACATTCAGTTCTTGTTCAATTTTCCGGCTGGCATGCACGATCAAAAACATTTTTCCTTGAAAATGGAGTCATGACTACTCCGAAACGTCGGATTTTATCGTTCGTTTTCACCGTTTTAAGTAATAATAATAATAATAATAATAATAATAATAATAGTAATAATAATTTAAATATAATAATAATCTTTATTAACATATTCCAGACAAGTTGCCATTTACAAGTTAAAAATTCCAATATTAAAATATCCAAGGCACAAAAAGTTATTATTATCATCATTATCATCATCGTCATATCATATATGTCATGATATCATGGTTATTACAACTAATACTAATACTACTATCATCATCATAACATTAATTAACATACTCCATACAAATTGGTATATACATGGTAAAAGTAAGTAAAAGAAAAGAAATAAACTATTAAAACCTATTTCAACAGTGTTTACATAATGGCTCCCTCCTGGGTTTCAACATCAATATCAATGTTCTTAAAGTCACAAAAGGCTTTCCTTCTAGCTCTTGAACCTCTTAGGCAGATTAGTGCGGATCCTAGTAAAGCGAAGGATGTCCTTGCTCTTATCCAGGAGATTGTTTTAGCACAATGTTCTCCTTTCTTGATGGAGATCAGCTGCGCCAGTCTGGAATGGTATTGCAAGCACTCGTTTCCCATGCCGCCTGTTGATGTGAAAATAAGGGGTGTAAAAGTTCCTTGTTCGATATCCAAAACCCTCCTCACGTAAAGGCGCTTCTTCTCGTTCTCAAGATTGCGGTATATCTATTAGAGCTCTAGGTCCCTATGCGAATCAGCATTAGGGTGACAAGCCCTCACGTCAAAGAATGCTGATCATTGGTTCTCCCAGAACCCGCGCGCATGAATATCCAATCTCGAATCTGGAGCTCGATTAGAACCTCTTCCCAGCTGTTCACCCGAGATATCTTGCAGGACAGGCTCAATCTCAACATCGGTACAAACCATATTCAGGAGTTCGGCTTCTAAGTCCCTCAGCTCATTGTGACGTTGGGTAACGAACCCACTTCTCTTGCATATCATTGCATGGTCCACTGTAAAAGCATCACCGCATACACAGGTGGAGGGGATATCATCAACCGGCCAATCGTAGCGCAGTTTGATTGCATCGCGGAACTCTCTCTTATTTAGATTGAAACCCATTTCACGAAGGGGGAGTACCGTCAGCCAAACAGAAGAACCTTTTTCCGCAGCAAGTTCAAGTGCCCGTTGGACTTCTGTGGGGCTACCCCTCTGATATACTCTGCCCTGTCTTGGAGCACCGTTGCTCTCTCACTCCTTATTGCCTGTTGCAGTAGCTTGACCAAGGAATCATCCGGCATCTGATGGGATTGAGCCACAATCTGTTGGACCAGCGGGATGGTAACTTTGACGGAGGAGGATTGCTCAAGATTTGCGTCAAGACACGGGTTTGTCATGCCAAGCTCCCCTAGACGGACTGGCAGTGCTAGAATGTCCCTGTCCAGCCGAGTGCACCTATGCTCCGTAATTGCAGGGATGAACACCTTAGATATGGCATTCTCCAATGGCTCCAATAATTCTTGAATATCAGGCAAAGTTCTCAAAAAATAGGTCCATCGGTGCTTGAGGCCAAAGGTGTAAGCAGCATAACCCGCTTGAGGCTGAGAAAGAGCAAACTCTGACAGCTTGGTAATCTCGCAGACCCAGTTGGTCACCTTCTCGCTAACGTAATAATGATAATAATAATAATAATAATAATAATAATAATAATAATAATAACCATAACAACCATAGGAAAATGGACAGCTATATGAACGATGTTTTTTTAACTTACGAACATTTTTATTTTGTACTTGAGACATCCATAGCTTTTAACATTTCATTTATTTATTTATATATATATTTTTTTATCACAAATTTTAGTCGATGCTGCGGCTGGTTACGGTTTGCCGCCCAGCCAAAGCTTTTAAGTTTTACTCTGGGCATCCAGACGTTTGTTCTGCCATAATAAAAACAGTTTATTAAACACTCTTGCAGTAACTTACTGAATTAAAGATGTATAATACAATGAAAACTAAATAAAATCAACTATGTACATTTCTGTATACATCACGGATAATAGAACGACTGGATAGGAAACGTCTGTCACGTGGGCTGATTTCTTATCGCCGATTGGTTGGTTCGTGCTCCAAGATGGCGTTGGATGGTTCCATCATAGTGGAAATTTGTGACGAAACGATGGCGAAAATGTGGCGCAAACCATTCGAAATGTAGGGTTTGTTTGCCTGCAAGTTGTTCTTTTTTGGAGTTTTTAGGGCTACTTTCATTTTTGATGTCTGTTTTTCCCTTCGTCTGTTGTCTTACGGCGATGGCGATCCTTCAAAGCCACACTTGAACCTTCGAGGTAAGCACTTCTTGTTGCTTTTTCGTGTTATTTGTCCTTGTCTTTGAGAAAATTGCGTCCCAAAAATTGACCTTACCAGAGCCATATTTAGTACACTTGGCGACTGTTTTGGGACGCCTTTGTTATGAAGGTTCTTTCTTATTTCTATTCATAACTACGATTGACAGATGCTTTAAGGATGGAATTGTGGCGTAGGCATAGTTACAGACTGATTGCTGTTATTTTTCCGCCATAAATTTTGATTGAAAATGGCTGAAATTAACTACATTCGACCGAGCTGGCGCCGAGCAAGTGTACGCACACGGTGTGTAAAGTTCCAATCGGTAGACTAGTTTGTGTTGAGAACTGTTTCGCTCAAGTAATACTATATTAACGCTGCTAATTGTTCGTAAAGCAGTATGTTAACTTCGCTCGTCCTTTGATGTTGAAATTAAACGACTAAATGACATATCAAGTGAACACAATCGCCTCACGTCGCTCCGCGCATCTTGTATTCGAAGGCACTGAAGAGACTCGAATAGTTTTTGTACTTTTGCCTTACATAAACTAATAATTGTAGCATGAATGTGAAACACCTACTGACATTTTTTGGCTTCCGTTTAGGCTCCTAAGTGTTGTTGTTATTTATCAAACAATGTTTTAGTTTTCTTTTTGTTTGTCTTTATTGCAGGATTTACTGAACACACATAGTCAATGAAGACAGTAAAATTGTTGTCAAGTACTCTTCTGAGAGGGCACAAATCAATCAACCTTTCTGTAATAAACAGCAACAAAGTTGCTTTTGTCATGCATGAGAGCCAGAAGGTGGCATCTAAATTATTTATGATCAGAAGCTTTACTTATCACTTCTGAAGTGTATCAAGAGAGAATGAGCTAAGAGAGCGAATCCCTGTGCCCCATGATAATTTTTTTCAATCTATTTAAGTTCGCGCGCGTGCTGCGTAGGTTATTTTTGTCGGTTGTTTCCATGACGCCACTCTAACCGACCAATAAGGTGGCGTCCTTAAAATAACCACGCAGTGTGACACAGAACCAAAAATAGATTGAAAAAATTTTCATGGGAAGAGGGTCATGTATGTGCGATTCACTCTCTTAGCTCATTCTCTCTTGAGTGTATATATTACTTCTTCCTGAGTGAGACAAATTAACTCTGTTTGAGGGTCACTGCTTGTATTAGCTACAGAGTCATGTGTTTAATTTGGTTAGTGTTCTTCTCTAAAACGGTCTATATCTGAATCACATTGTTTTTCAAACCAAAGATGGACTTGATTAGCACTATTATTGTGTTCGGTTTTTTAGAGATCCAAAGCAACAATGTACCTGTAGGTGATAAACCTTACCAAGATATATTCTAAATCAAATTAATAAAGCATATACCTGTACTCAGTGTTTGGGGTATGAATTATATTTTCAACAACATGATAATGTGACCAGACAGTCATATTTTTTCAATCCCTAATCCACTTACCTTAGACTAAACAAACACCCTGGATGTTACTGTTTGTTTTGTTACAAGCAGCTTCTATTTTTCTTTGGGAACAATGTTTATGTTTATTTCAGAGTTGATTTACAGTATTCCCTATCCATATCATTAACACTTAACACAAAAGATAATATATTTCTAAGTTTTATTAAGTCTTATGGAAGACAAGTGTTTCCTCATGAAAAAGAAGTGAAGGCTATACTATTAACAAGGAGAGTTTGCTTCCCAGTTGTATTCTTACTAGTAGTTAACAATTAACCGTTTTACATAACATTTTTAAAAGCGTTGCAGTTCGTTTTTTCAAAGACGTGACTGAAAATTACCTTGGGTTATTGTACATTTATACCTGAAAATAACAAAACAACTTACTTTACTATGAAATGATTAAAGGCGTTTCCACGGTGGTCCGCAAGCAAATTTCCTTTCTCGGCTGTGAGCTTTTTATCCCCGCTTGTTATACATTTCTCAAAGACGGCTACTTGTCACTGGTCGTCCGTATGTAAAATTGAAGGGAAAATTAAACGCTTGCTTGAGCTGGGTACTTGAAACATCAAGCCTCGACAGTTTTACCGCTAATAAAATCATTTTGTCAAGGGTTGTTTACTTATAAAATTCGACACTCGCTGAGCTTGTTGATAAAAGCAGAAAAGAAATCGTCAAAACCGTGATAAAAAGAGTTAAAACCATTTCCGGTTTTCTTGTGGTTTGTAGAAAATTAGGCACTGCCTTTTTTTATAGGTGTTTTGTAGCTGTGTACATGTAAGTTTTCACATAGTTTTTATGTAGTTAGGCTTCCTGTTTGGTGCATAAGATTATCGGGCGGTGGAGTCATTCTTCGCTCTCACAAGTTTTTCTCCAAGAGCAAGTCCTCTTCATCCTTTACTTCAAAACATGGGCAATCCGTATAGTCGAAGACAGAGAAATATAAATAAAAAAATAGGCGATGAAAAATAAGACGCGCAAAACATCGGATGTAAGAGGTTGAATGGCTCTCGATAATGTGACGTCACATTTTCCACTATGTTGGAACCGATCGCGTCAGCCAGTTTCCTATCCAGTCTTTCTATTATCCATGGTATACATTAAGTAAAAATTATATAGACCACATCAGAATATGCATCATATTTGGTTAAAAATACTTAAAAATACTTAAAAGTGAAAAAGTCTTTAGTGCCCTTCGTTCTACAGGTGGTAACGTTTTTATAAAAGCTGATCTGATTTGTGCCTTAGGGTGTAGGGACAGGTATCGTCACGAAGTCACGAAGCCTGGGCTCCCCAGTAGCAAAGACATAAGTAAATTAAAATGAAATTCGCGGAGTCATACGTTAAAAATGGGAACTAAACAGAGACTGGGTTAAGTTATGAAATCAGTCAAAAGATAGAAAAAAATTTTAACTCTGGATTGGAACAGAATACTTCCTTTTGTTGGTACGGCAGAAAGGAATATAAAATCGACTTGAACTACAGGTTCATTGTTTAGTGCCGCCGTGGTTTTTTCATCAAGTCGAAGTGGATCACTTTTATCGCTCAAAAAACAGAAATAATTCATTGATTCGAGATCAAAAATCCAACAAACATATCGCAAACGGATATAAAAAGCTAGTCCGTGCCTTTAAACGCGAGGCTGTACAATTTTTAGCAAGAAAAAGCTTGCCGTAAATCACTTACCGCTGGAAGCCCTTCCTGCGGTTCAAAACGTGAACTGCAAACTGCAAACGTGACCGCAACGTCGTGGTCACATGACATTTTGCGGTTTGCGGTTTCCCATGAAAAACCTGATGCTAAAGTCTCTATTATCTGCAAGGTCGGTCCCCAGGCGTTCCTAGCGGAGACCGTGGAACCTGGGAATAAGAATCATGACGACTTTCGTTATATGTAAATAGGTCTCGTGATGAGCATGCCGTTTATTGATAGGTCTCGTGATGAGCATGTGAGCATTTTCGGCGATGATTGACGTAATGCGCGTAGTTGATCACGTTAGTACATATACATACGCTTCCCTTTACAGGGCTTTTCAGACACAATTAACTAATTACATGAAATTAAAGGAATAAGATCTAAGATCTTAAATCCATTGAAGAAGCCATACTTGATGAAACCTTTAGGAAAAATATATTATTCTATTAGGATATCAGCTTTAGGGGATACATTGATTGAATCAAAGGGTGCCTATGGCTAATTCGTGGATAAAAAAAAAATGTTAAAGGCTTACGTTTAATTACCGTGATTAGCTCGCTAACGGTTATTTAAAATGATTAAATATCAGAAACCCATAAGTAAAACTCCATGTAGAGTTGTAATTGTTGTTGTGTTCTATTTCTTTAAGGAATTCATGCCAATGCATAAAGAAAGGTGGCGAGGAAAGAGCCAAAATTTCCCAAGCAGTGAAAACTTACAAGGTAACTTGTTTTGTAGTTCTAATAAGGATAGAACGTCTGATACAAAATAAAACTTTGGAAAACCTTGAGATCCCGTGTAGTGTGGGTCTTGACAACTTGAACTGCGAGCCAGCGAGCCATGCGAGGCATCGGTAAAAAGTAAACACTGCAAATTTACAGATGAGGAGTTGAGCACTCATTATTATACTGATTAGGGTTAAGCAGTCATTGTACTGATTAGGGTTAAGCTTTCATTTTACGGATTAGGGTTAAGCGCGCCCTGTACTCAAGGAAAAAACATTTCGCGTAGTTGAAAATCGCTGCCTTCAGAGTGTAGACTCAATCCTTGTTAATCTTCCACAGTTCGCAAAATTGGGTTAAAAAAAAGTCTAAACAGGTGCTTTTGGTATTTTTCTTTACATCTTTCTGGATATTTTGGTCTGGTATCGAGCCTTTTTGTTTCTGTGAGTGTTTGTTTCACTGCAGTACTTTCGATGGCGGCGCCATCGAAACGTACGGTTGGAAGACCGTATTAACCGGGGTCGCCGAAGTACATTCGTCTCCGTGGATCGGTTTTTTTAATCTCTGGAAAGATGGGAAAGAAGCGCTTGGCTGCAACACTACAGAAAGCGTGTTTGCCGAGTTACTTCTACATCGAATGTTGACGTTCAATTGTAAACAAAGGTCCCGTTGAAATCAGTTGAAAGCAATACAAGCGAGTCAATCTAACAGGGGCAATGCATTATTTAATTTAACCTATGAAGCGAGTGATATCCTTAACGTAAACTGTCGTCTGGCGTATCGCTCTAAAGTAGCGAGAACTATTTTTAGCAAACCAGTCCTTAGCCAAACCTAAAGAAACTGTAACACAGCGATTACAGCGACAAGTCCGAGACAAGACTGTAAGCAGTGCTGATTCGACGCTTTGCAAACACAACTTCTCGCTTATTCTTTCGAGAACACATACCTAAGCCTCCTAAGAATTAACACACAACAATAGATTAAGGAGTCAAAACATTTCACGGTCGAATCGGGCTTCAGGAAAATTCCACCTGGTGCTTAGACATTTCGTAATTTTATGACCTTCATTGTGTTCATCGGACTCGACAAAGCATCCGTACGCATTCACTACCAGTTTAAATTTTGAACTGCTTTCTCCGGTGACATTTAACGAAGTCGGCGATATAACTTCCTCCATTTGGAAAAGAATTAAAGTCTTACTGGCCTCTTTGATACCGTCTCTGTTGAGCTTCGGTCAAGCTTGAAAAAAGCTAAACTCCCTCGCAGTCGTTTTTAGTATCGTCACGCAACGCTCCTCAAAAGTGGAAGCCAATCAAAACACTGCGTTTGACAAAAGAATCGTTTCAAAACAAAAACACAAGCGCGCAAAGCCTTTTGGGTGAACATGGGCCTTTAAGCACTCATTTTAGGGCTAGGGTTAAGCGCTGTTTAGGGTTAAACACTTATTTACAACGGTTAGCGTTCAGTTAATGTTTTCCTTATTACTGTTTTCGATTTTTCTGGTGTTTTTTTTCCAATGATTCTTCAATGGACTGCGTGGCTCGCACATCCTTTAGAATTTGTGATGTTCTCGTAGGAGGTGTCCTTGTGGTTATTAACGTTTTTTTCATTACCATTTTTACCACCTTTTGAGGGAACTAGTAAGCAGTGGTCTTTATGACACACAGAACGACTTTGCGGTGGTTATTCAACCTGCTCTTCAACTGCCTCCGAAAACTAAGGTACAGGAAGGTGCTCTTTTGCTATTTAATTAGTTTTCCGTTACCTGAGTGTTCATAGACAACGTGTCGTTGTCAGAAAATAACTTATGCCATTTGCCCAGGTGTCGCTCATGTAGTTTATTGATATTTCTGATAGCAAGCCGAGCTTGCTGAGCATGATCTTGAAAAAAGGCCGAGGGCTGCCCTGTTGGCTTTGTTTTTCCTAAGGATCCTCGGCTGTTCACGGATTAAGAAGGAATTTATAGAGCATTTTCACTCTCGTAGCCAGCATCTATGAAAATGTCTTGGAAAAAAGAAGACATTTTCGTAAGAAAGGAGTTTAAATCCCACTGGATTTTCTTGGTGCACCAAGATGTCCGCTGTTTCGTTGTTTTGAAACAGCAATATTACCGCCGTGACTTCATGGGAAATCGCTCAACAGTTCAATTGTACTGCACCAGCGCGGGAGCGGGACTTTAAATACCTTTTCCTTAGCCCCCACCCCCCCCCCCCCCGCATAATTAAAGCCCGGTTAAAGAGAGAATTCAAATCAAAGTCTCTTCTTTAAAAGGGTATTTATATAGCTTCCCACCAACCAGGGCTCGTTATCATCTATGGTAAAGCAGAAGTATTAAATCATTAGCTTTACCTATTCTTCTTGTAGGATGGCAAGTTAGTTGAGGAATTTTTCGGCTTGGACTGTCTGCACTTTTCAGCACAGGGCCATGCGTCTGCAGCTCTAGCCTTATGGAGAAACATGGTATGGTATTATCTTAAAACCACTCCTATATTTTCCTGTCCATCCATTGCTGGTTCTTTGTTTTCTTTTATTAAGCGGCCTCGAATCCGTAACCTGGGTCGCTGTCACCCAACAAAAAAAGGTCGGGGGAGGTGGGGACAAACATTCGTCTCTCCCCAATCCCCCTCTCTTTTCCCTTTCCTCCCGATCCGCTTCGACGTCTGCCATGTAGGCTTCACTGAAATTTTGTTGTCATTCATGATGCTATAGCTTCCCATTAACAAGGGAGTAGCTATTCTGTGATATGCGTCTAACATAAGAATAAGCTTGAGCTTCAGCCGGGGAGGTCTCTATATCAGTGATTCTCATGACCTGTGTGATTGATTAAACATTTATTTTTTGAAATTAAACTATTAAATGAGCAGCACTCGAACGACCTGAAACTTGTAAAAGCGATTTAATCTCCTACCCATTTCGTCCGCATATCGCGAAGATTATCAGGAAGTTCTATCCAAGTAAAAACTAAAATCGTCAAGTGTGAAAGTGAGTTTACTTATAGGCTGTTGGGTAAAGCTTCCTACTGAAGCATGTTTATAGCATATAACATGTTCATTTATCCATTGTTTGTAGTTGGAGCCGTTTGGTTCTAAAACAAAAGGCTGAGGAGATCAAGAAAAACTTAAGTGTGCCACAAAGGTTTGTATCAAACTGTACTAAATTTTTCAATTGACTTAATTCATGTCCAAAACAAATGGTCTTGTCTCAATGTAGTTTATCAGTTAAAAGTCAGAGTGACTGTTGTCATTCTGATGATTTGTTTTAATGTAGCTGTTTACCGCTCCACTAGAGCAGGTAAACACCTTTTTATAAAAGCTGGCACTTTCACTGGTTATGTTAAGTAAAAAGTACGGACATCTCTGTAATGCGGACACTTGGCTCTGTCCATGGCATAGGGCTGACTATTACTTTGTAACTGTATGTTTTCAGGAAAACCCAAACTTATTCAACAAAACAAACAGTAAGACTGTTATGAGTGAACTGATCACTGACGATGATCAGGACTCCACCTCAGATGACTTTCCTCCTGCCGCCGCTGTAGCGTTAGCTGTGTGTTTAACGGCCGTAGTGGTGATTGTCGTTGTTTTTGTGTGGAGAACCCGGAAGTCAAGACGAAGACCAGAAGCAAGAAAACTTCTCTAGGCCCCCGGACCACACAAACCAAGGATTTGAACTTACCCAGAACGCTATTTTTGGTACAAGCTCTCTTATACCATTGTGGGAGCAGGCGATAGGAAGAGAAGGGAAAAGTGTTGAATCGAGCGGCTCGTGCTTCTTGTGCTCACTCGCTTCTCCCACACCGCGTTTTCTCCATACTTCTCACGCACCTACAACGACCACGTCAGTGAGAACTCCGTTAAACAATAAGGCTTAATTGCCTCTGCACATGTATACGGTGTATAACTCAGTTCAACTGCCTGCCATTTCTCCCCCTTCTGGTCTCTTAGAAATTATGACCAACCCGTGACCCCCCCCCCCCCCCCTCCCACCCCGCTCTACTTATATTTACGTGAATACACTTTTTTTGTAATGTAAGGTTTTTCGACATTTTCCTCTGGAACAGTACCTAAAACCTACGTTCGACAAAGCCGACCATTTAAGAACAGTCTGATTGCGCGTCGTATTCTCAATCAGGAAGGCGGGAGGCGACCTCGTGAGCCGCGATTCGCACAGTCTTCACGTGTGCTGAGGTTCACGTGTCCTGAAGGTCACATGACACTCCCAACCTGGTTCCCAGGGCCTTTTTCCTTCCCGCCCCTCCCATTTTGTAAGGGAAAATGCCCTGGGAACGAGGTTGCTGACATTCCCTTTGGGCTAAAAATGTCCTAAGACTTTTTAATGGTTATTATTTAAGAGGATACACTACCTTGATGATATGTATGTTTGAGCTATTTGAAAAAAGAGAAGAGTTCTTGACCCTAAAAAGACGGTAACGACTGCTACGTACATTCCGCCGCTAATCCCTGTATAACAAGGATAGTTCCTTTCGGTATCTACTCATGTTGTTATCAGGCCTATTTATTGTAAGACTCGCTCTGCGAGCGGGAAAGATCAGTACATCCTGTTTTCTGATTGGCTAACCTGTGTTTAACGACTTTTTAGGGTAACTAGTAAGTTCTTCAACAAAAGGATAAGGCTTTTTTCTTCTTTGAACGCTTTTATTCGTTACTATTTTTACTACTTACTCGCAAACAATTCTTTCCGATCAACGACTAGACTTGGCACCTCCTTCAATTTTATATTGACTAGAAAACCCACCTGCTTTGAAAAAAATCAATGCTTACCTCGGTCCTCTCCAGGTGATCTGTGACGTCACTGCGGGGGCCTGGGGAAAGAAATTTCAATGCCGTATCCCATAAACCAAAGCTGACGGGAACAGATTGAATTGAATTGAATTGGTGCGCGCGTTGGTTTATGGGATACGGCATTAAAATTTCTTTCCCCAGGCCCCCGCAATGACGTCACAGATCACCTGGCTGCGATTGGTCAGAACAGACTCAATTGTATTTAACTTTCGAATTGCTTACTCTTCAAAGCGATTTTCTTTCTTTAATTTCGCTGTAAAGCTTGGCTTGTCCAGTCCATATAAAACAAGGAGGGCATTATAAAAATTACCAAGCTTTTACTTAAACGGAAAATTTTTGCAACAGAAAAGCACTAAAATCATAATTGAGAACTATAAAAACTAGTCGATGAACAGAGGATTTAGCCTCCATAACAGGCGCTTTCTGGGAGCGACCCGCACCTATTTGAAAGATTGTTTGTGATTTGCTGGGAAAACAACAGGGATTGTCACATAATGCCCCTATCCCTAAAAAAAGTGGAAGTGCAGATTAAAGGGGACCAGTGAAATAAGAGGTTTAGAACGGTGCAGGTCTACTGGCTTTCTGATCCAAGCGAGGCGAACGCGGCATTTTGCCCCTCCCCCCCTCATTACAAGATTCGCTCTTATCTCGCGCTTTGCGTAAAATGCGGTGTTAGACTCGTCTCTCTCATAAAGCGCTTGTTATGCAGGCTATAGAGGACGTCATGATTTCTAATCGAAAATGACTGGCTAAACTTTTCCATAAATTGACTACGGACTTGATGAGAAAATTCAGAGGAAAACTAAAAATACATTACCTAGTTAAGAGGTAAAAGTTCAAGCGATGGATATTTAATAAATTCGCAGAATATTATCGCAGTGAAAGATGCAACTTGACGACTTTTCAGGCTTTCTTTTCGCAGTTGCGTTCGTTGCATCTTCAACTGCGATGTTTTTCTGTAATCCGCGGTTCAAACATGAAATTCATATATTAAACACGAAGGGTGTGTTCGATTGGGAAATCCGGATTTAGATTTTGAAAATCTAAATCCGGATTTCCCAATCGAACGCGAAATCCGAAAACGGATTTCACCTCCGAGAAATTCGTCCTCAGGGTGGATTTCAATTAAGAAATCCAAATCCGGATTTTTTGGATTTCCTTTTTACCGTTCGATTGGGAAATCCGAAAAAGGATTTGCAAAACTGTTCTCGTGAACAGCGGTCTTCTTTTTGCTAATTATGCGTGCGCGTGCAAGACCCCTGTTTTAAAGAACAGTTTTTAAAATCCTTTTGCGGATTTCCCAATCGAAAGGTAAAAATGAAAATCCAAAAACAGATATCTCAGCGTTGAAATCCGTTTTCGGATTTTGCTTTCGATTGGAAATCCGAAATCCTGATTTTGAAAATCTAAATCCGGATTTCCCAATCGAACGCACCCTTCATTTTCAATTTTATGCAGAGCTTTCAACTGCACGAATTCGGTCGGCAACACGATAAAACAAGCTGAAAATTGTGTAAAATTAAGACAGAAGTACTCTTGGCAATCTCACGAAAGGTAAGGCTCGAAAGGTGAAATATCAACCGTGAAACATATTTGTACGATAAGAAAAAAAAAGATTTCCTCGGAAGCGTATTATAACAGAATATGTTTGACACCGAACTCATGACAGGAGAAGGTTAATGTTAATCACTATTTTAGATTTCAATGTTGCTTTATAAAACTATCCAAAGTAATGAGAAAATCTTCGTGATACCCAGCACGCCAGTTAACTGTTGCTCCCTCGGGATCACCCGCTTTGTCCTGCGTTGAAGTTTCCAAGTGAATGATGAGTAGCTCCAAGGTTAAGATAACTATTAGCAGTGTCTGCGTGTTCTTCTCCAAACAGTTTAAGGCGGATGTCAAGTGCATGCTGTTGTGAATCTAGTGCTGCGTTGAAGTTTCCAAGTGAATGTTGAGTTGTTCCAAGACTATTATAACTATTAGCAGTGTCTGCGTGTTCTTCTCCAAACAGTTTAAGGCGGATGTCAAGTGCATGCTGTTTAGAATCTAGTGCTGCGTTGAAGTTTCCAAGTGAATGATGAGTGGTTCCAAGGTTATGATAACTATTAGCAGTGTCTGCGTGTTCTTCTCCAAACAGTTTAAGGCGGATGTCAAGTGCATGCTGTTTAGAATCTAGTGCTGCGTTGAAGTTTCCAAGTGTATGTTGAGTGGGTCCAAGGTGTTCGTAGTTCGCTGCAAGTGCTTCCTTGTGTATCTGGTACGAGGGTGTTTTTTCACTACACTGATCTAGAGCTTTTCGATGGAAACTAATTCTCATTTCACGTTGTAATGTGATGTCTTCCATTTCATTTAAAACAGACAGAAGATTCCTATGAAATTTACAGACACCTACGGAGATGCGCTCCTCTCTTTCGATCTCGTTCAGCATGTCATGTAAAATATTTGCGAAATGTTGTTTAGTTTCAGCATTAAGGAAACTCTGCGTGGTCCGGCTTACGATAAACATCATTTCCAGTTTTAAAGGCTTGTCAGAAACGCTGATAACACCTCCGTGATTTTCTGTCCCCGTGTTAAGTTTCCTTTCTTCCCCTTGTTTTAATGATAACACCGGCAGTTGGTCTGTATCTCCCGCTGCATTGCAAGGTAATTCATTTAATTCCGTCGAAGTGTTTTGTAATGGGGAAAATATTGCAAGAATTTGAAAAGTAATAAGAGTAAGACCTTTCTGATCTGGACTTCCATTAAACATCTGAAGAGCGTCTTGCAAATTCCTAATTCCATCTTCCGTATTTCCGTTAACAAGGTGGTTGATACCTAAATAACAGAGACGTTTTCCTTGTAGGTCTGACGTGGAAATTGAAGGCAGTTCTTTAGCTTCAGCTTCCTTTGCTCTACAAAGCAACTGCATTGTACTTCCCTTTGCACCCCAACATGCTTCTCCAAACGCCTTTGAAACAAGTAATCGACTGTAAGACTCGTTTGTCTCAAATCTCTTCGCAGCCTCAATTGCTGAATCGTATATCTTGTTAAAGGTTGATCCTTCATTAAAAAATAGAGTAACAAGAAACAACTCTCCCTTAGCTAACACATCAAAGGCAGTGCTAGCTGTCTTCGCATCCGCCAGCGTATTTAAAAGGCTTTGAATAATACTTTGCTCATCTTCATAGAATTTAAGAAACGCAGTCATTGAATGGCCGGTCAGAAACTGCTCATTTAGCTTCTGAAAAAGGGAGACGTAAAATGCATTAAATCGGTCCTTTGATTTAAGGACCGTGTCTTTCATCTCATTTTCTCCTTTTTCTCTTGCAAATGATTGTAGCAGCTTGTGTATCGTGAAGAACTCTTGTTTCACACCTGAATCAATAAGGGACTTTCTTCGAAGGCTCAGCAATAACTTCTTGGCTTGAAGATTGTTTTCGTCTAAAACAGCAGCAGCGACCTCCGTATCAAAATTCTCTGGAAGAATACTCAATGACACTAGTGCTTGTTTCTCCTGAGCAGTTACCCTCTTGAAAGATAACTCAAGAAGAGACTGTAATCTGTACTCGTCTGGGTAATCTGGCCTGTCTAACATCTCGGCGATACTCGCTGTGGAGGTGAACTGCATGAATTCATGGAGATATTGGCTTGGTTGAGCCTCACCTTCAGAAATTGAAGAACACAATAACTTTATTGCAAAGGGTACAAGTCCACAGATTTTCAGGATTCGTGTACAGTCTGAAGAACTTGCTGTTGGAAGAAGGGCTTTTACTAAGGTCATTGCAGATTCTTCATCCAAAGGTCTAATCCTCACACTCTGGTGACCTTGCAAATCCACATTCAGAAAACCTAGCGACTCTCTCGTTGTTAAAGCAAATATGGTCGCCTTACTTCGCCTGAGAATTTCTTTCAAAAGTCCTATGACCTCTTTCTTCACGCCTGGCTCACCATCTTCTAATAAATTATCAGCATTATCAAGAATGACAATAGATCGATCGAAAATTTCGCTTAAAAGTAGACAAAGCTGATCATCAAGGGAAGGATGCGACAAGGATGGATGGTCATTTCTGACAGATGGCTTAACAAAGCTTAGAAGCTTTGAAGCGAAATCTGGTTTTGACTTCAATTCACGTAACGAAACCCAACAGACTGGTAGTCCTTTAGACTGAAGATTATGCCCCACTGCAATTGCAACCGATGTTTTTCCAAATCCAGGTGAACCCCTGATGGACACAAGACGGGTAGATTCAGACATCACGTGACCCATAATCTCCTCGCATTCGCTTTGACGTCCAGTAAAATTAGGAAACATTGCAGGAAGAGAAGGTATGGATAGCGATGGTCTCACACCTGTAAAAGTAAGAATCTGTTTTCGTATTTTTAAAAGTGACATGAAAGTAAAATAAAATTTGCAGTCCCTTACCAAACCGCTTCTCGTTTCTTTAACTCACAACTCTTTCTTTTGTTTATGCCTACCGTATGCCTGTCTTCTTCACTTTGATCTTGCGCTACTTGCGATACGTGTGGTATCATTGGATTCGATTTTTTTCTAACACGCTATAGCGTTTGATCGCTTTATAAACTCCGAAAAAAAAAAAATTCAGTCCCCTGGTCGTCCATTAAGAAGTTAACCTACCTGTAGACTTCAATTTAGCTTCACTTTCATGTTGGGCTTCTTGCAACTCGGCAATCTTCTGCTCTAACATAGCGATGTCTTCTTTGTTGGAGGTATTGTCAACGGTTTGCTTAACAGCATTTAACAGCGTCTTCATCTCTATGACATCTGAACTCATTTCCTCAAGGAACTTGATGTATTCCCGAGTCTCTTCTTTTATACTCTTTTTCAATTGACGAACTTTATTTGTGGGGAAGTCCGACTCCGTCAAACTACTAAGTGCGTCAATTGGAGCTGTTGGGACACCAAGAGCTTGAAACGCGTCTTTAGCGTAATTCACGCGCTGGTCAAACGTCGCTTTTTCCATCTCAGAACAGGTAGAGTGACAGAGCGAATTTCTAAGAAGACGAAGCTGATCAACAGCAAGTGCAAAGGTCTCCGCCATGTTTCCACCCGGGCTGACCACACATGCGTGGAAACTACCATAAGGTACTGCACGGGGCTTGACGTACAAATCATTTAGTGTCTTGAAGGAGCCTGTACTGGCTAGTGGGGCAAAGGACCGCCCAAATATAGTAGCCTGGAACAGGTTGGTACAATCCCATTCGCTGTAAGACTGAAGAACAGGAACTTTGGTCTTTTTGCCACTTTTTGCTTCTTCAGAGTCGAACATTTTTCTGACAGCAGTGGAATCATCCCAGAGCTGGAAACCAGCGCGATGTCCATAGGTGTTGTCCCACATGGTTTTAAAGGTCTTCCGCAAGATTTTAGGGAATTCATTTAACACCAAGGACGCAAACTTGAAGAAATTTAATTGTTTGTCACTGAACGGCTGCAATGCCATCTCAAGAGTCAATATTGGCTTGGGAAGGTGTGAAGTGTTCTAAAAAATAAAAAGAAAGAGTTGCAATTTCAAAATGTTAACTATGCAGTCTGCGTAACAAGCGCGCGTTTCCGATGAACTTATTGGACGAAAGTTAACGTAAGAGCAACTTCTCGAACAGTGCTGGAGATATCCATTTCTGGATATAGGTATCGTGCGTTGTGATTGGTTGAGATCAAATCTAAAACAAAGTAAATTTGGCCGAGAGCTATTGGAGATGAGTAGAAGTGAAACAAAAAAACTCGCGTGGAGAGGCCTACTTATTGCTAAACTTATTTGCGAGATGGGGACTACGAACAACTGGCTAACCAGCCAGCGTGGCATTGGTCGAAAGGGACTGGGAAAGAAGGAAAACGGAGAAGATATTGCGGAGAGAAGGGCCTTTTTTCTCGGAAAGCACTAGACTGAACATCGACCTAAACCAGATGAGTCATCATCGATATGTCATCGGCGACTTACAAAATGACTGAAATGATCCCGTCGACTTCCTCTCACTTGATCGATCGCAGAGACGGATGTTATATTTGAGTTAGTTTGAGTTATAAAATGGTCAATACCATCCTCGGAGACCCAGGGGCAGATAGTGGGAACGAGGAAAAGTCTAAACGGGCGGAAAAATATATGGCACGAAGAAAAGTAAAGAACGGCGAGAAGAGCCCCTGGGGACAATGTCTTACCAGACTAGTTCCAAACGGTCGCCGCCGTTCTGGCTTCTGATTAGTGCCAGAAAAACACAAGTTTTCTGGCACCAATCAGAAGCCAGAACGGCGGCGACCGTTTGGAACTGGTCTGGTAAGACATTGTCCCCAGGGGCTCTTCTCGCCTAACCTGAGATCAGGCGTTATTTTTTTTTCTTTTTTTTGCTTCTTTGCTTCTTTGGCTCGAGAGGGAAAAAATAACGCCTGATACATTTATTTAACAAGCCGTCAACCGCCCCCTAATTTACATAATGTAATGTCTGCTTGACCTGTCATGTTATTAGACAATAAGCGTTTACCATAAGGGAATCAAATTTTGACGCGAATAATGTCTCTTTTGAAATCAATTTTAGGGAAAAGAAAATTTTTAAGTTCGCCCATGTTCAGATGGCGCTTCCTAAAAAAGAAATTTAAATGTGTCGTTTTTGTGATGAAATACTGCTAGCTCAGTAGCTGGAGATGCCGTACCTTTATTTAACAGCTACAAATAATAAAGAATTTACTGGTTAAAGCTCGTTGACTTTGTTCTGTACCGAAAGCAGTGAAAAAAAATTAGGCTGAAGCACCATGTTTCACGAACTGACAGGTGGTGTGAAAGCGAAGATCGCTCAGAATAATTCGCAGGTTTCTGAAGGAAGAATTACAGTCAAGCCAGGTCAAGATTCCGTTCATGAATTGATTATTTGAAAAGTGAACCCGTTTGTCGTTTCTGTAACTTGTAGCCGGTATCAAATTGCATTCCAATGATCGGTGAATTTTTAGTATACGATGAGATGGAAAATATTTCAATGGATGAAATTTCTATTTAGGCATTCTTCAAATTCAAGAAAACTGAGCCGGCAGAAATTTCATAACGAACTCGTGTGTGTATTCACTGCCGCATTACGGAAGCAAAAATGCAGACTGAAATCAATTAACAACAACTAACGGATGGCGGCATTTTGGCCAATCGAAACGGCGCAAATCATTCGTATTGTTTCCTATCCAATCAGGAAAAAGTCCAGATTCTGGCATTTTTACATGTGATCCGACAAACAAATGTATCATGCCCTCTTCTCGTGAGAGACCTAAAGGGCTAATAGGGAGAGGGCATGATCTCAGGCTACTTCTCGCCGTTCTTTACTTTTCTTCGTGCCATATATTTTCCCGCCCGTTTAGACTTTTCCTCGTTCCCACTATCTGCCCCTGGGTCTCCGAGGATGGGTCAATACTGTCGCTTTCATTTTATATCACTAAAAAAAATGTTAAATCTGTAATTGAGACTCAGCTGTATTGCATTGAACGACACGGCTTATGGTCTTCCCAAGAAACGCTGGTTTCGGTCGATGTTCAGTTTAGTGTCAACACGTCACCAGATCCTATCTAACATCGACCGAAACCTAACCGGAACTCAGCTGCGGCTACGAAAAAGGGAAATAAAATAAATCCCGCGAGAGTGCGAATCCCATCCCAGTTTTATTGCTTTCATTGGAGTCTCAAACAGTAGTTTTCCAGCTTTTCGACTTTCACCTAGGAAAGTTTAAGAAGTTCATAATAAAATCATCTTAGTGGATCTCTTAGGAAACACATCCGTACTTGTGATTGGTGCATTTAATAATAATAACATGTTTAAACAGGATGACCATTTCAGTTATAAAAACTGCTATCAATATCCACTTTGTTTGTTTCTGTGTTTTAAGGTTTGTTACTTGTGATCGCCCTGTTTCGGGCAATAATCGACTACCGTAAAATTCCGAAAATACGCCCCTCCATGTATAAGCCCCCCAAACCGGTAACGCAAAAAACCCTCCGTTAAATCGCCTCTCCAAATATGAGCCCCCCAGGGGCTTGTACTTGGAAAATTGCCCTCAAATACAAAGTAAAACAAAGCAAAAGCGGTAAATTTACTTCCAACTATGTGGCTAGTCCAATCAATTTTGAAACGCAAATTTCCCTCCGTAGATAAGCTCCTCCGAATATAAGCCCCTCCAAAAACAAGCCCCTCAAAAAGGGCCTTTCAAAAATATAAGCCCCAGGGCTTTTTTTCGGATCTTAAGGTAGTTTTCTTCGAAGATTTTTCTGACCATTCTTTTTCTTGTCTCTTGCCCTCGACAAAAAGTCCACTCATCATCGCGATTTCCTTCACTATTCTTAAGCAGTCTAGAGTCATTCTCAGTTTTGTTTTTGCAGGCTAAGCTGGGCGAATGCTTTGCACTGTAATTTGCATTAACTCCGCCCCCACTCAAATGATTGACGGAACAGAAAAAGCCTGGAAAAACCCATTCGAAGTTTGCAAACTCGCAGCGCGATACAACGAATTTGGCTGAAGTTACCAAAAAAATACTTGCCAAAATTTTTCTACCCAAAAAATCCCGAAATCGAAAATTTTAAGCCCCAAAAAATCCTTCGATCATCCCGGTCACTTGAAATCTGGAGTACCCCCGCCTCCGGAACTCAAGCTACAAAAAGTTCTAAAATCTATTAGTTACTGTGAACCTGAAGAATATAGATGACCGACAAACGCGATTTTTACACTGTAAACGTGTGAAAAATACAAATTAGCCGGAGGACACTTGTGCAAAGTGCTTACCACTGCTGGAAAATCCCTTGTCGGTTTATTAAATTAAATATCATAAAACGGCTAAACGGGTAGCAGTGGCAATTTCATACGCTTTTTAAAATAAGCTCCTAGGCTTATATATCCTGAATATGGATCGTATGCGACTTAAAGTAGAGATAACCACGGTGTATCGCTCGATTCTGCTCCCTCCATTGCCCTTTACAGAGTATTCTCAGTTGGAAAATTTTAGATTTGGCGCCAATTGTTGGCATGTGATTGTGAAAGTAGAAATTTTTTTACAATGAACTTCTTGAAGGTCGAAAAGCTGGAAAACTGCTGTTTGAGTCTCAAATTACAGCAATAAAACTGGGATGGGATTCGCACTCTCGAGGGATTTATTTTATTTCGGTTTTTTCGTAGCCGCAGCTGAGTTCCGGTTATGTATCGGTAAAATCGAAACTTCAACATTTCCCTACCCGGGCAAACCCCCGGGCATTTGACTTTTTTGAAAATTATTGTTCAAATTCCCCCCACACTAGGGTCCATTCAGGTGATCAGGGGACATTTCACAGGCACACAAATGACAGAACGGCAGGAACGCCTTCAGTTGTCGAACAAAATCTTTATAAATACAACAAATAATAAGTGAGACCAGAAACTCATAAGGGGTTGAAACGTGTAACTCTCATATGTTTGCTTTGTCCGATGCTCGTGATTATTCAATTCCGAAAGTACCATATTTGGAACGAGAAGAAGAGATAACTGACCAATCAAACTTCGTAAACAACGTGACGTAATTTTCCTTCAGGTTCCCGCGCCTGCTTAAAAAAATGGCCGAGAAATGGGGGGGTGGGGGGGGGGGGGGGGAAACTCCCGAAAGCCAAGAAAGTTTTCAAAGGTTGAAACCAGGAATATTACCGAAACACTGAGCAGGATATTATTGCCTTACCGCCCGGGCCAAACGTAACATTATGAAACCCATTGACGGCCTCGCAACTTTTTGAAGTTGTCACTTCAAAAAACGATGCCTCGTTGACCCTCTGCGCAGTAAACTTATACTGCAAATAGGCTTTTAAAATTCTTATGTTAAAAGTCTAGAATAAGCATTGAAAAATATTTTCGAGTAAAACTCATTAGCTGCATGTGTATCGAAAGTGTCCAAAACTTGAACCTGACATCTTCGCAAAAAGTGATGCTTGTAATGAATGAGAAGCATTTTCAAAGCTTAAATTAAACTTAGATGTTGTAGTCACGATCGTGTTTTGAGCTAATTTTATGAATGAACAAACTCAAAACAATAGACAGAGAACCGTTTCTTGAAAATTTTTATTCAAAGTCCAAAAAGTTAATCCTTTAAAGCAATTCGGAAAACACTATCTGGATAGTGGATCCGTTCACGCAAGTGACATCGGCTAAGCACATGGCAAAATTCAACACAAAATCCATCTCAAATCAGGGCACATTTTGCAATTTTCCTTTAGCACCGAAGAGAAAAATTTATAAAACGTCTATGAAACATTTAAAAATACATAAATTCCTTTTCAAAAACGTAATTGTCTTGGCCATAGAGTGCAAAATGTACCTGAAAATTCAGCAAAAACTTTGCTGACTTGGTTGCATTTCAAAACAGACCATGGGCTCCGCCGTGAAGAAAACAAGGTTGAATTCTCCGAAGGACGATTTCTTGATGAAAAGCTTCCCTTTCTCCACAAAAAGAAAGCTGAGCATTCTTTTGAACTTTCTCCTTCCATTTTTTGTCCTTTAACGGTGTATTTTTAACCTTGAAATGCAGAACTCTTGTCTTAAACCATCTGCATGGTGATCGCGCAGCAGCCATTTTGTTGAAAATGGATATCCGTCACTAAGATTTCCAAATATGGTCAAAATGAATATTCACGAGCATTGAACGCGAGTTACACGTTTCAACCCCTTATGGGTTTCTGATAAGGTTAAATAGTATTTCTGAAATAAAAATATTATGGCAAACCTTAGTCGTGGAAGAATGGCCATCTCCTTTCCTATCAGTCTTGTGATCACCTGTACTTCCCCTTTCATTAGCACTATCATTATCCTCCATACGAGGATCATTTTCTTCTTCCCTTTCATCGCGATTAGCATCTGTGCTATGAATTTCATCATCACTATCAAAGAGAGTGCGATCATCTTGTACCTGCAGTTTCTTTAGCGCCGTCGGTGCCACATCTTTAGCACATCCAAGAGATAATCCTTGTGTCTTCTTCTTGATGGAAACATTCACTGGAAATATAGAAGTTCGATTTTTAGGCTATTAAAAATGGTATTCAGAGTTTCAAAAGTCCTCACATTCGAAATGAGTTCCAGTACAAAACCTTTAAAAATGAGCTTTGTTTGCTGGCAAATAACACAATTATTTTCATATGACAGGTTTCGCACTTAGCCTCGTTTTAAAGCAGCGGCTTGAGGCAATTTGGAAGTAGTGACAAACGTACGTATTAATCCTTAATTGGAAGCGCCTTCCGGTAATTTTTTCGTGTTAATAAAACTAAAAAATGCCCACAAGAAGACAAAAATTAACGAGCAAAAATTTCCTGACCTTTCTAACTTCTAAGAGACAAGCCCTAGGAGTCACCTCATCATCATCGACGCCTTTGTTTTTTAAGTTAATAGAAAACACAGTCAACTGAATGAAATGTCATACCTTTTTCATCCAACTGTGCCCATGGTAAATCATTCAATGGCCGATGAACAAATTCACGTTCATCTTTCTCAGCCTTATTTCCCTCCATTTGAATTTCACCTTCTTTGACAGAGGCTATGATGCATAACGTAAGGAAAAAGAATAACTATTTTACTGTATGTAAATACGTGGCTGCATTTCATAGGCTGTCTTTTATATGTCGCCCTATCTAAGCTTGATCAGATTCGGGAATCCGGGAATGTTTTGCTTGGGGAATTCAGAATCCTTGGGCTATGGAATCCCTAACACAGCTGAAGGAATATGGAATCCCGCTAACGATTGGAACCCGGAATTCAAGTTGCACTGTCAAGGAATCCGCTCGGGGCGACATATGGATAATTTTAGTAAATGGTTTTGTATATTACCTTTACTGAACATTTCTGAAAGGTCGCCTTCAGAATCCGACGTTTGCTCGAAAGAATCAGAGGACAGTGACTCGACATCTCCATAACAGCTGTTGTCGTTGTCTTTACTTCCTTCATATTGACTGCTTTTTTCTTCACCAACAGGGTCATCACCTTTTGCAAAAAGAAAAAAAATCAATAAATAGGTAATAAATGAGCTTTTCCTTACTCTAAAATTTTCTTTTATCGATTGATTCTCCACATTAAGATCTTTTTTCAGACAGTCGCTTGCACTGATAGGTTGGATTAGGAAAGTGACAAGCTAGTCCAAGCTTCTGACGATTAGTTAATTTTCTAAGGAGTTGATACAAATGATTATTTTAATTTCTTTATAATCAGTACTAGGAAAATAAAACGTTACATGGCGGTACTTACTGGCTTCATCAAGCTCGCGGGGTTCATTAAGAAATTCTGAACAATCGATTATTTCCGGACCTTGTTCCGTAATGTCTTCAGAGAATCTACAGTGTGGTAAAAGTATGGCCATGAACACCAAATCTTTTATATAATGTAAACGACAGACTTTTATTGACCATTATTAATACCATAAGCCTACATTGGAAGGATTAGTAATAAATTTAAATGCACGGTAAACTGCCGCTTATAAACCCTGGGCATATACATCTCCGTAACGGGCTTTCAGGAGGGTATATAAGCGGAGGGACTTAAATCCGAGGTGGATTTAATATCCGGAAACGGAAAAAGCGCTTCGAAACAAGCTATAGCAGTGCTGATCGAAATATGCTTTGCATTTACTGGTTTTTGATTAAGCTTTAAAACGTCACATCAAATCGAATACAATAAAATTCGAAAGGGGGGAAGGAGGGGAGGGGGGGGGGGGGGCTTATAATCAGATGTATTTTTTTATTTATTTACGGGTAGATGGGTCACTTTGTAGCAGTAACGACGAATGCAACAGCTGAGGTACATAAAGCTACGTGCAAACGGACGCAACAACTCCCAACATTGTTGCACGGGCTTTGTGAACACTTTGTAAGAATTCAACTATTGATTGAAGGTTTAGAAATTTCTTACCAGCACTGACAACTTCACAACTGCTTGAACCCTCATAAGACGTAAATGTATTTGAGTGTTTTAGGCGTGCGAATTTCCTTTTCGCTGTAAAAAAGGCAAATAGATTATACCTTGTAGTTATCTTTTGAAAGTAAAGGGCTGTTTGCTCGTGGCCATGATTCCTGGCGATCCCTTCCAGTAATTCAAACTTGTGCTTGCTACTGTTGAAGATTATTCTTGCAGTTGGTAAGTCAAATATCTTCTCAATAAACTGTTGAGCACCAAGTTCTGCTGCTTTATAAGGTAAGGGCAGGAACACTTCCACTGGCTCTCTGGATCCTACAAGAACAATCAAATACGTTTTTAAATATTCCAAAAAATAAAAAATAAACAAGTTGGTGAGCACCAGGCTCATCCCCAGGCCAGTTGGCACTATCCGAGCGAGAGGAGGAAGCTTTAGAGTGTCCTGAGCGAATTCTTCAGAGGAGCTTTGACAAGTGACGTCACTTAACATCCGAAATCGCCAAGGACGACTGGGAACGAGGTTGGGTGACCACCGTATATAGAAAGAAATGTTATTTCTGACGAATGAGCCCGCGAAGAAGGCAGAAATAAATATTTTGACGGCACGAGATACAACAGGACCTGTGTACTAGGCCGGGTGCACTATGGGTAGCCATATCGGGGGTATATAAGGCTGCGCATATCACGAGTACGTCATCTAGGCTTACGAACCAACCTCTCTTTGGTTTTTCTTAACGTTCTTATCGGCTCTTTCTTGCGTTATATCCGTCAGCAAAGTCGAAGTGTCCGATCTTATTCAGGAGAATAACAAACAGTTAATGGACTCGTTTAAAGATTTGTTAACAGAAACCGTTGGTCAAATCAAGCGCGCTAACGAATATTTGGCCGAGCAGCAGATGAAAGAAATTAAGAAACTAAAGTATAACGAACCACGTAAGTTCAAGAAAAGGCCAACGAAGACCAGTTTCAAAGGATCCACAGTGCAGAATTATGCGACCGTGTAGCGTACTAGGCCCGTGAGAAGAAGAAGACCACTCTTTCAACTCTCGACAACACATCCTCGCCAGTAGGAACGCCGGCGTCCACCTTAAGTTCACAGATGCAACCCCAGCCTTTTTGTCAAACGTTCCTGTTTTTCGCCTTCTCGTCGACCCAGTGTCGAGACCTGTTTTGCCTGTGGAAAGCGTTCCTGTTGCCCGACTACGTTGTCTGTTGCGTTGCGTTGTCGTTCGGGACAACGTTATTCCTGAAAACAATTCATGGATCGCGCTCCAAAATACGCCTGCTTTGCAGGCTACACGGAGAGAAGAATATGAAGTGCTATTTTGCTGAGCTAGGCGCGAAACTATAGGCATCAACTGTTCATGTGATTTCAAACTTTCAGTTTGATATAAAATCCCCATCTGATTTTAAAATACTGTCTGCCCGAAAACTAAAGACGCTTTTCCAAAAATACAAGCTTGAGATTACAAGTCGGGTATTCACACTTGCATCGGTCACGTCTTGCGTAAATATTAGGGAATTTCTAAAAGACACCGGAAAAGGGAATTCACATTTTTTCAGTTTCTATCGTGATTGTTCCAATTCGCTTGCTTTTTCAAACGCAGCGAACTCTTCTGGAGCTGAATTTCTATCAACCATATCCAAGTTCATGAAGGGAATGAATTTTGTCATTGCATGTTTACGTCCTTCCCAAAACATGAAATTATGCATTTTCACGGGTAGTCGTACAGTTGACGGCAAAGAAGTGTACAAAAAAGTGTGATGCACGTGCAAAGTTGTTGTCAAACTATTGCCTATTTGACTTTCTCGTCGCGCCGCATCGTTAACTTCCCATTATTTACGATACATTGTGATGAGTCAAAAACAGAATATTCTCTATTCGGGGCAAATTGAATTGCTCCTGCTGATAGCATCCCAAACGTTTTTTCGACTCATCGGTAGTTCCTTCGTTTCTGGCTAGGAAAGGAGAAAATAAAAGTTTCCCTTGCTCGCACAAGCTTGGTGAACGAACCGGGCAAGTGTGGCAAGACAATAGCCGTCGTGTACGAACTCACAAAAAGAACTCAGGAGAAACTGTTCGCCGATTGGGCACAATAATACAAAGCATTTTTTGAGGCTAATCAGGAGCCGGCATCCGCTTGAATTTTTGGAAATAGTTTGGTGAAGGTCGGTACCCAGGGGCTTTTTCGCCCATACTTGAAAACTTTTGTCGCGCCCTTTTTCCCGACCCGCTGACTGCCCCTGGGTCTCCGAGGATGTAGCAATCCTATCATTTTGAACTTACAGATCAATAGAAACATTGCGTTAATTTATCCAGTCACACTTTGAAAACAAAAAGCAAAGAATTGTGCACGGTCAGGGAGCTTCCAACACAAACTAAAGCACCGGTATTTGTAACCACTCTCTTCTCTTGTGGTTAGAATGAAGGAAAACATGGGGTGATGAAACTGAAGCCTATTTATAGGAGACAGTGAGGAATAAGAGTTGGGATGGGTTGAAATAATCTTGAAGCCGATTACAACTTAAGAGCGAATGTCTGTAAAAGTTAAAGAAATATGAAAAATTCGTGGCCACGGTCAAAAAATCGATTCGGCTCATTTTCGGGTAAGGTACCACCTTCAGTAAAATGGTACTAGTTTTTTGAAATACGCTTTTCGTTTGAAATAAACCGTTACAAATAAATTTATCGTATTTGGCCATGCGCCATCTCACAATTTCACCATATTCGAGATAATCGTGTTAGATGTAAAAGTATACAGCAGCCAGTCTTCCTTTGGTATAACTATTCAATAGATCGTTTTCACTGTCACGCAATAAACACTGCACCAAAAAAAATATTGGAAACCGCCCAGTGGAAGAAGCCAAGAAAATGAAATGTTATAAAAGACTAATATATAAACAATTTGTCCAAATCTCAGGTCTTTCTGGCCAGCAGTTTCTGAGTTATCTGCCGAAACGTTTCACGCACCTTTGTAGAGCTTTGTATGGAGACGCCATATTGGTGGACAGAAACTGTCCACCAATATGGCCGCCGGAAATCAACAAAAACATCTGGAGTTCACTTTTTCCATAAAAGCTCTTTCTCTTCACTCGAGAGTTAGTCTACGTGGGCATAAACACATCTTCTAATACTTGAAATGATAAAACTGCTGAAAATCAAGAGGAGATACTTTATTTCAACGAGACAGCATTCCTATTTTGGTGTCACGCACTGTGAAAACTCGGAAGTTCAAATTGCTGTATTTTCGAAATGAAACGTGCTACGGGACTGGAAACTTGTACAAAAATTTATTTTTTGTTTATCTTCAAACTAGTGTAAATAAGAAATCGTAAAACCCGGTTATTTTGACTTTACAGTTTGATGACGTCACCGTGAAAACCATCTATAGGGATCTTGTTTCATTAAATATATGCCTAGTTTCCGTCTCAGGCTATTCCTGTAAGAAATAAACTCGAAATTTGAAGGATCATTTGCAGCCCTTCAAGGACATGCAAAAGTAGGGATAAATCATCTCCATGGACAGGCATGTGGTAGTGCCTGAAAATCGTTGATATTGCTACCATAAATCCCTAAAAGACAGATCTTAAAAGTTACAGTTCTGTTCTTCTGGATCTTGTAACGCTTTCGAGCGAGCGCCGACTGAATTTTCATAAAATCGCAATCTGGACCAAAATTTAGGCCACAAGCAACAAGGTGTCACGCGACAGATAAATGGCAATTTTGGCTCATTTATGGTCATTTGTATTCATTTTGTTGCTTTAACGATAGAAGCAAACTAAAATAGTGTTTTTCAGAGTGCTGTCTTCATTCTGGACTATAACTGTAAAATAATAATAATGATAAAAAAATCGATTGCGTGAGTCACACTCGCTTGCATAATTAGTCTCTCAAAAGTGTCATACCGAATCTGGCATGTACTCCACTTTTTTTTCAAAATGTCAGTTCAAACAGCTCTAATAAAAATGATGATGATGATGATGAAAGATAAAAAACCGCTGCAAAAACCGTGTACGATGATGATGATGTTGATGAGATGATAATGATGGTATTGATGATGATGATGATGATGATAATGATGATGATGACGATGATAATAATGATGGTGATGGGTGATGGTGTAGGCGTGCGAAGCCTCCTTTGCGAACCGTTCTGTTTATAAATCTGCTCGGGAAAGGGTTGACTGCCAGGGTTTGTATGGGAGATGGACGTTCCCCCTGATGGGCTTCTGATGTGTTAATTTCGTCAATGAAGTTTGGTTAATTTTGAGACACTACCACATGTATTTTTGTTGAGTTGTTCGGAACCACGTTTCGCGTGTTGTTCCTACGTCCGAATATGCTGTTTACAAATCCGCTGTTAACTTACTTATGAAAAGCATTAGACCACAGGTAATACTATTTTTAAAAAGAAGAAGACCCACTGTACACGACTATAGTTTAAAAGGTCTGTATTTAGTTATTGGCTTCGAATGAAGACTTCCTGAAAACCGCGTAATTTCACGTTTGAAACCAGTGAATTTTTTATTTTTTTCGGTCGAGACGGTTTTTTATTGTTTGTCGCCGTTAAAGAATATTTTCAAAAACTCATTTTATTTCATTACACATCTTAGGCTTACTGCACTCAAAAAAAGGGGAAATCGATTTTTGACCGTGGTTGCGATTTTTCCGGTTTTCTTTGATTCTTACAGAAATTCACTCTTAACGATTTCTTTCCAGTACCTGGCAGATCTTGTATTTCGATAAGTTTTTCTGATAAGAAGTTTCTATCACATCGCCGCCATTTCCAGCACTCCATCAACAGCTCACAATCTTCATCCTCAAACAAGGACTCAGGAGGGTAGAACCCTTTTCTATCTGAAACCTAAACCAGAAAAATGCGTGTTTTTTTGCGATACTTTAATCTGGCTGTTTTCCCTTTTTCGTGAGAGGGTCAGGGACCAACTAGCACTAGCTCTACACTTGACAAAATTTCTTTGTTCTGTTTCATCAGTGACGCTAAATTTTGTGGGACGCTATGATGAGTTTGTTACCATGACACTTAATATACCATACCCACAAGTAGAGACAATTAAAATGAAAATGAAGAACGATAATTGTATTACACTTAAGGTGGCCCGAACCTATTTATAAGCGCGTTGGTTATGTTTTTCAATCGGGTTTTTCGGCAGGAATGATTTAACCGATTTCCATGATTTATGGCATCCTTAATAAGGGATGGTCGAACGTTACGAAAATGTTCTTTAATATCCTGTAGGTATGAAAACGTTTGAGATATTGGCATATAATTGAAACCGCATTTTTACAAAAAATATCAATAATCTGGAAACCCTAAGACAGATTTTTCTCTAACTTCGGCAAATAAGCCTCCGAGCTCTCTAGTTTTATATCTGTAAGTTTGAAAACAATCGTGACCGTAGAACTCGCTGCACAAATAGCTGGTCAAATTTAACCTTAAAATGCAACGCTAACACATTTGTAAGCGTTGACACACGAATAGAGGGAAACTGCCGGCGGACTATCTGCTGTCTGCAAGGGTATTCTTGCCCAAAGCTTCAGTTAAATAAGGGCTACATAAGGGAGTGTCCCCCCGCGCCAAGGTTAGTTGAAGAAAATGCGGCTAAGGGGGTTATTTAGGACAAAACTTATTTTGTCTTCAGTTGGCAAAAGTCGCGATTGTTCATTTGGTGCTGTATTGCAACACAACTTACAAAAGAAAGTAGGATCCTTTTTGTTGGTCGGTATATGCTGGTCAGTATCACAACATCATAGACTCTGGAGGCATTTTTCGGCAGAGGGTAAGCAAATGCTTTCAATCCTGCTGCGGAAATTTCCTCACTTGGTGAAGATAGACCACCGTAAGAGTCACGTGACTCGAGAACTGTGGATAAAATGGAAAGCAACAAAAATGTTGCGTCGATATTTCTTACCCCTGTGGGAACCACTTTGACATAACTTTACTTCGTTTAAGGTGGCTGAACACAGTTCTGGTAGTTTGAGAGTATATGTCATTTGCCAAATCATGGCAAGAGAAAGGTTGCAGCTCACAAGCCGAAACTTGGAAAGTGTAAAATATACTGATGAAAGATTTTGATTGACGTTTTCATAGTTTCCATGGCAACATAAACGATTGAATACAACCTTAGAATTTCACTTTTGCTCAGTTTACATAAAATTTACACCTTAGATTTTCCTATAAACTTGCACATAGCTTACTATAATTAATCATTACCATTTGAAACTTATTTGACCAAATTTTAACAGACGGGTTTTAAGATAATCAATAATATTATTATAATAATTGTTCTGTAATTATTAAATGTGTCACAAAATTGGTCTGTTCAACTTCCATTTTAATGTTCTCATCATTTAAAATACGGTAAAAGTAAAAATTCAGATCTGCTAAATTTCATAAAATTTTAAAGAGTAGATTTTGAGAAATCGTCTTCTTTGTATCTAATTTAAAACACGCGCCGTCACGCGAGTTACCGCTCACCGCCTGCAAAACTGTGTTTAGCCACCTTAATGCATTTGAAAAGAGAAAAAGAAAAAAGGAAAGAAACGAAAAGACAAACATAAATTCTAAAAGTTGAGTCAAATAATGCTGTCCAGAAGATATTTCGAGCTTTGCAATGATTTATAAGTGACTTCGATATACGCTAGACACTAACTTGTAAACATTTTAGCGTCGGGCTAGCAGTTGAGAAGGCTCAGAAACTCTCAAAGGTAGTAATGAGATTACCTTGTGCAATTGGCTTTCCCCCCTTAGAGGCTGGCTTGGTCAGACTGAAGGACGAAGTACCTTGCTCTGGCTCAAGTTGCATCTCATGGAAGAGCACTGGAAGGGATGATGTAGCCATTATCCCTAAAAACCGTTGAAGCTGTAATTTGATTCTCCACCTTTCTTCCTTTGTGCTGAAGTAACGATTTATGCTCCCACTGCTTACGTTTATGGTGAGAAGGGAAGAGATGAAAGGTTGATGCACATCCTTCATCTTTGGTAGATTAACCAAACCAGGATCAAAAATGGTGTTACCTTGGAAATTACAATGTTTTTCTAGGATATGTCTGCTGAGCTTTTCCCTTCTTTTGATAACTAATTGCAATCTTGAAAAGTTCCCTTTGCCTTCAAAAGGCAGAATGTGATCACTTAGCGATATGACAAGTTTGTTTGACATTCGGTCCTTGTTAAGATTCCCTTTCACTGAAACAGCGCTCTCATTTAGACGAATGTATGTCTCTTGAGTTTCTAATTTTAGAAAAGATAAACACAACTTGTTAGTCACAAGTCCAAGCATTTCATCATAACATCTACCCTATTGTTGACAAGTTTGTTTGACATTCGGTCCTTGTTAAGATTCTCTTTCACTGAAACAGCGCTCTCATTTAGACGAATGTATGTCTCTTGAGTTTCTAATTTTAGAAAAGATAAACACAACTTGTTAGTCACAAGTCCAAGCACTTCATCATAACATCTACCCTATTGTTGCACTACTTGGTTGCACTTTAATAATAACAAAAATAATAATAATAATAATAATAATAATAATAATAATTTCTAAAGCGCCCTTTCCCAGCGGTCCAAAGGCGCTATTTACAAGGTTAAAAAAACAAATTTACAATAAAACATTAAAAAAGCTAAAAGATAATTAAAACAAATAACTACAATAAAATTATCAATTTAAAAAGCACGCTTAAAAAGAACTGATTTCAACTGTCTTTTAATGTTTGTCTACTGTCCCTATTGACTTTTAGGATAGAGTTACAGTGCGACCACCCAAACCGAGGCCACCCAGACAAAATCAGGACACAAATTTTGAAATCTGCCAATCACAAGTCGAAATCTAAACAATGAATTTGCCCATAATTTTACTCAGAGCCAATTCAAAATCTGTTACGAGCTTTTTTTCTAAAAGATATAAATTAGGAATCGTGACGTTTAAATAAATCAAGCTGAAAAATGTTTTGACAACGTTTGGGTTCGCCGGAATCAAAGCCCGCAGTAATGAAATTTTAAACAATCGGAAATAAAGGCGAAGGCCGCTTATTTCACGGTAAACAAGGCTCAGCGAGTGAATTGCAGTTTTGATGATTTGACAAATATTGTTTTTATTATTGGAAGACGTTCATTCGCCTACAGAATAGATCGCACGGATTATCACACGTTGCTCTCGCTCATCTGAAGCAATAGAGCAGCTGCACTGGCCGACTCTTTCCAGCAGACGCTCTTACCACAATAGAAAGCAAAACATTCCGTATTTTTGCGTATTTAAGTAAACGCGAGCAGTCAAACAAAAGGTCTGGAACGAGGCTGAAAACGGAGAGTGAGACTGGGGAGAGACGCTAAAAATACGGACTGTCCGTTTTGCATACGTTATACACGACTTTCATAATGGCGGACCGCTCGGGCGGAGTGGGAACGAACCACATCAGAGCGAGGCAAGTAAGGCCACGCCAAATTTCTTCATGGAGAAGATAAGTGACACACAATGTAGACTTAAAAGGGACCATGCCTACTATGGCCAGGTCCAGGGACAAATGGGTGTGACAGGTGCGATTTTATTGTGTACACTAGCAAAGGGATCTACATTGAACAAATCGCATTTGATCCTGTCTACTGGGGTAACCTTAAGAATGAACTCCTGCGGTATTATTTTGACCATTTCTTGAAATTTGCATCAGCAGATTTTCATAACTCTGCTTAAAGTACTTTAAGTAAAGTTTTTATTACTTCACATTTACACTTTTTTTAAGTTCATGGGATTATTTTAATATTATTTAACCCTTTGAGCCCTAATATTAAATAAATAGTGTTAAATTTG